>JAMWET010001437.1:0-80153 GCA_024036415.1 Prochilodus magdalenae | reverse complement strand
CACAGATATTCCTCTTAGTCACATAGTATCCATACTAATAGGTCTTTTGATTCCATTCGATGGAATACTTACCGGTATCTGTCGGCCATACTTGCCAACATCTTTGTCTTGCAAGTTGAGGCCCTAACTTTTACTATGATATTATAAATAAAACTAGTTAATTACCTTTATACCGACGTCATGTGACTCACTTGGTAGTGGCTTTGTGCTATATTCATTTAAAGACCTAGTTACGTCACTATCACTACAGCCCCTTTGACAGTTTCACACTAGAAGAGCTTTCAAGTCAAGCACAACACACTCTATCTCTTATCTGGATCGTATTCAGGCCTACTTAGTTTTTGTGACAGTTTAAAGCTCAGGGACATTGCTGTGTTTGAGTGGCCTTGCTCTGTGCATGTACACGGTCCTGTATAAAGTTGTAAAGCCCAAATTAACCACCACAGAGAGAGAAACCTTCCTCTTCCTCCCCACAGAATGCGTTTTTCTCAGCTGCCTGAAACGTTCCCCGTTGGTATTCCCTGTCCGTTTTTCCCTGTTACAAGGTGGACATATCATCTTTGACACCAACATTATTTCCTGCCTACTGAAAAAAGCCTCACATGGCACCACAGAGGCTAAACCGTGAAATCCTACCACTTCTGTAACGTCCTGCGTTCAGTCTAACTTCTGAAGGTGTGGATCAGATCTACAGGCTTGTTTTTAACCAGGACTTTTTGAACTGAAACGTAGAACAGACAACCATTGTAAGATAGCCGACACAGCAGTGTGGGGCAATGCAGCTTACTGGAGGCCATAACAAAAACATTTTAGGTGAGCTGCCAACAGGCACATTAAGCTCATTGGGGAAGCAGGGCTTTACTAGACAGGAGCTCAACAACATTTCAGAGGAGGAAACACTGTGGTTTGGGAAAATTTGGTAGTATAACTGGTCCTCATTATGATTAAATATGGCAAACCTCATGTGGGTGGTGGTATTTTTGCATATTTTAACTGTTTTTTAATAAATTCCTTTTTTTTAGATACCATGCACCTTAAGACAAATCATCTGGCATGTGTGGATTAAAGACGGAAATGGGATATTTCTTTCTTAAAATGTACCTGAAAAATAGCTTGCCCACAGTTCCTATAGTAACATAACTATGATGCTCCCTAAAATCTGGTGACTGGAAAGGCGGTGACTGGGTTCGCAGAAATGCCCACAAGAGGCCACAATTTTCTGGCCACATTAATTCTCTTACCTCACAATTGTCCATCCTTTCCAGTCCAAGATTGCATTCCTGAGCCTTCTGAAACCAAACTGTGTTCTCCCCAGCATAACTAGGAGTGTTCCTATTACACAAAACATGCTACCAGTCGAGAAGAACTGCAACACATGAAGGATGTTAAGCCCATACCTTGGTGTTTTAGAACTATATCACTGGAAGCAGGAAAACCAAAATAAATGAGGGATCTTCCAACACGACCTCTTAAGATGCACTCCTTCATTAAATAAAATTCAGGCACCATTCGAACCCACTGAGCTCGTGTTGGGGGTGGCTGGAAATGTGGCAGTGAAGAACAATCCAGCCAATATAGATGGTCTGGGCAGCAGCTAATGTGTGGGAAGCAGTTTCTTTCTAGTCGCTTCAGACATCATATGATGGAGCACAACCAGGAGCCACACAATGCTGAATGAACACTATAAACCGTTGGTGTGCATTTCCTATTTTTGGCCTCATTTTTGGGTTAGTGATTACAAAACCAGCGTTATCGTGAATCTGAGTTGGCAGTGTAGCGTGTCAGAATTTAGTAGGTCCCGTAATGGCTCAATAGTTCTTCTCCACCTATTTCACAACATAGGCCCATGAGATCTCAATGAGCTTAAATTTTATGAGCCGTGTGGCGGTTAGAATACCACGCATGGCTTCTTCCTCCTCAGTTAATGTTCAGAATTTTACTTTACAGAGTTCAGTTTTTCCAAAACCCGGTATTTTCACTTGTACTGTACATCTGTATTAACCCTCTGTCTGAAAGGCTCTGTTAGACCTACTGTGTCTTTAAGCCCCACCTTTTTTTGTAATCAGTATTTTATTAAGTACGTACGTGGAACACAGAACCATGTTCCGAGAGCCCTAGACATGCATGTACGGTTCTTCACAATAACTAGAGCATAGAGTCAATAGTTACAGTTAGATACCAGTAGTAGGATGATGACTCTATTGATGATCAGTGATGCTGTCACGTATGAGGACAGGACATACAGGGGTTGGATAATGAAACTGAAACACCTGTCATTTTAGTGTGGGAGGTCTCATGGCTAAATTGGACCAGCCTGGTGGCCAATCTTCATTAATTGCACATTGCACCAGTAAGAGCAGAGTGTGAAGGTTCAGTTAGCAGGTAAGAGCACAGTTCTGCTCAAAATACTGCAATCACACAACATTATGGGTGACATACCAGAGTTCAAAAGAGGACAGATTGGTTGGTGCACGTCTTTGCTGGCGCATCTGTGACGCAAGACAAGCAAGTCTTTGTGATTTATCAAGAGCCACGGTATCCAGGGTAAATGTCCGATACCACCAAGAAGGACGAACCACATCCCAACGGATGAACTGTGGACGCAAGAGGAAGCTGTCTGAACGGGATGTTACGGAGTGCATAACCCGGATTGTATCCAAAAAAAAAAAAAAAACATAAAACCACGGCCCAAGACTGCCAACAAATCACACGTATTTGCCGCACAAGAGAGGCCCTACACCATACTATATACTCTATAACTACCATAATCTCGTTCAGTTTAACCGTTCCTCCTGCATTCGAGAGCAGGGCAATAATCGGTTTATCTTATTTTGGCCCCATTTATTCTCCTCCAGTTAAGTGGATTCCCGACAAGTGTGCCCTAAGACTATGAGGCAGGAAACGAAGGTTCAAACCATATAGTCTTATTGCCTGTTTTGGCTACAGCCCTGCCTCCTGCCCAGCCCACTGTGCTCCGATAATCACTTTTGCCCACTCTGTGACTGGTAAACCACCAGAGCAGTTATGCTCCCCCATGGCCTCCAGTTTTCTGTGGCATTGTGTGAGAGCGTGCCATGGGTTTTCTGGTAGACGGGCAATAAGGACTGTGGTAGAGAATTGGCCCCCCCCCCTTGTCTCTTTTGTAACTAGAAAGGGCTGGAATTCCAAGAAGGATTGCGTCTCAGAACGAAGGCTGTGACGGTATATTTTTTTTGTCACTGCCGTGATAAAAGCAGCCGTAAACCGCGGGCGCTAGCGCTGGTGCATGCCCGCCACACAGCAATATGGACTCCCACAGATAGAGACTTCTTTACTCACGGTATCGGTGTCTTGTCTGTGTAAACAGTGGTTAATTCTGACTTTTCCTTCACAGCAGACAGCAGCACATGACCTAAAGCACCAAAACACAGAGCCTCACAGTGTTAGTGTAGTATATAATTCGCCCTTCAGTCATAACAATCAGGAACGAGAACAACACTTTAAACTCTGTCCGGGAGCAGCAAGATTACCAAATGCTAAAACAAAAAACAGGCAAGTCACCAAATACCCGTAGGCGTTTAGATACAGATTCCAGCTAATGTTACAGTCCAGTACTTCCTCAGCTACACAACAAGTGTGATTAATGATGGTGAATCCGTAGCATTATACCATGGTATGCAAGAATGTGTTATTGTCACAGCCCCACTCAGAACTTGTACTTTGACTCCAGATGCTACGAAACAAGCACACTACTCAGAAAACCTCAGCTGCAGGCGAACGACCGATACATTAGAAAAGTGAAGCCAAAGCTGTTCAAGCCTTTTTTCACTAAAAGCCTTGTAAGTGTTAAATCTAGACATGTGCGAGATTCCAGGACGTACCCCACCCGGCCCTGGCATATGACAAACTTTCCTTTGAGGAGTGACCACAATACTATTTTTGACTGACAGAAGTCCTCTGACATCTAACCAGCCTTAATAAAAATTCAGCCCTTGGGATACTTGTTGCAATTTTACCAGCACAGTTATGACTACGCATTACACACCAGGTTCCCCCTGCTCGTAGCCACAACACAACCTGGGGGAACTTCTGTAATCCCCTTACAAGAGCAGGAAGTAAAAAAAGAAATTGGACTTACGGACTGGTCCTTATGCACTCGCTGACCCTCCTGTCCTGATGCGGGTACTGGCAGTGGTGGAATGCTAAGGATGCCTTGCGCGTGGATATACTTTGAGGCAGACCCTATCTTCTGGGGAGATGTTGTAACTGCGTTAGATGAGTCCGGTGCTTGATGGCAGGAAAGAAAAGTTTGCAAATGTAGGGAAAGGACATACTAGAATTACGCACGGCAGGGTGTGTTAGTTTCGGTAATAGAGCTCAGACATCCCTATTAGGCCATCATAGCAGGAACGTCTAGCCTCAGTTACGTCACTAACACACACCCAGATCATTACAGTGCTTATGGAACCTGCAAGCCAGGTTTTTCTTCGTCCTGATTAATAGTACACAAAAGCTTGCAACATCAGGTCAGCGCACATTTAATAAAAACCATCTAATTTTAATCATGATCAGGGCTTTTGATTTTTATTTATTTGCCTTCTGTTAGACTCTCAAGGGGGCACTGTTGCTGTAAGATGATATGCAACCTGGTTAGATTCCACACGCCAAGGCAACGATGGGCAACATATCACCGGAAACGGGCACATTCCCTCCTCCTCTCCCTTCAAATGCCTACTAGTCTGAGAAGGGAATCTTCATTCCACACAGTTTTACCTTATAGAAACTGTGAAATATGTCTTTGCTTTGTCTATTTAAAATGTTATCTTGAATGAGTTTTTAAGGCTAGAATTTTATTACTTTTTTGAAGATTTTTCAGTCATTTAGAATAGAGGGAAGGGGAAAAATCCAAACATCCAAAATTTTCACCCCCATACCGCTTCCTTCTTTAAACTTGAACCATATTGTTAGATCACCCCCCCTTTTTTTGACCCATCTTTGTGAGAATACAGCACGACTTCCTTGACTTCCATCAAAAATAACTGGCAGTTATTTGTTTGGGGAAAAAAAAAAAACTTCCAAGACTGTTTAATCTTAGTCATTTAGTTTTATGACTAGGTAATTATAAAACTGTTGTTTAAACCATTAAACAAATAAAAATATAAAATAAAATAATAATAATTAGTAAAATAACTAAAAAATAATAATAATAATAATAATAATTCTTTTGTGCAATCCAAGTCAAAGGTTGCCAGCATAAATCTCAAACCGTCATGTACTCCAACGCTGGCTCGTTAAAAGTACCTACCAGTCTGTTTTTTCCTGAGTTGCCAAGGACACAGGCTCATGGTTTGGGTGATCTTGGTTTGTTTCCAAGTGCTGTGCTACTGAGAGTCCACTCAAACGAGTAGCAGGTGTGGTGAAAGGTCTCCTGACTTGAATTGGAGAACCACTACATTTAACACACAGAAAGAAGTTATATACAGCAGCCAACGACTGTGAGCAGGAGCGGCAGATGAGTCTCTTTTCTACAGGTGTTTTTTTAAACATCAACGTGTACTATGAGGTGTGAGATTTTACATGACATATGCACAAGGATATATCAGAAGATCCCAATACGAATTCGTATGGGACTTTTATTTTACCGTTTTTTAATCTCACAGATTGTGAAGTGAACTTGAATGGTATTTGGGATGCAGACAATATTTTTCTGTAGCTCAGCAGAGAAGTTCCAGCAGTCTGCCTAACCTGCCTAAATTCGTCATTCATTCTCTAAGCAATAGTTTGGGCACTCCTGACTGGATTCCTGGACATCATGTTCGTTTTTTCCAGTGAGGAGAAGTACACAAATCTTCTGCAGCAAACTGTAAAAATAATAATAATAATAATAATAATAATAATAAATTATATATATAGTATATAATTATACACATACATGCACACATTATTTATATATATATATACATAATTTATAAATATAATTGATATGTATATATATTATAAATAATAAATTATAGAGTATAGATATTATGTATGTACTATGTAGTGATATTTAGGTTTTTTTTTTTAATGTATGTGTGTTGTAAATAACTAACTGTTTAAAACACCAAACAATATAAACAGTAACTATAACATAACATGGTAACTCGTGGCATGGGGTCTTAAGTTTGGATGCTACAATAAGTCGTACCTCCCCCGAGTAACACTGGCTAATGGAGGATTGCCCACCAGTTTTTCTTTTGCACAAGCTTTTTTGAAGCCAGGCCCAGCTAGGATTGAGTCCACTCTCTGTCTCCCACTCTTCCTTTTAAAGCTGCCTTCACAATGAATGCAGAAAATCCACCGTCCCCGCTGTGCTTTCAAAACACAGGAGTGTTTGCGTGGTACAGAGCGGTACTCCACCGTGTGGCAAGACGCGCTGGCTTGGCCTGGGTCATCTGTCGGCTTTGGGCCTGCTGGGGGCTGTTGGTGGTCTCGCGCTCGGTTGTGCGGCTCAGGTGGGCTGGCATTGGGTTGTAGGGGGGCAGGTTTGTTGTCGGTTCTTTTGTTGGTTGTGGCGGGGCGTCCGTTGGGTCCATATAAACTTTAAATGTTTATACTAAGTTTCATTGCAGCCAACATGAGAGCCGCTTCAGGCGTGTATGTGGTTCCTCTCGCCTTTGGAAAAGGTTAGTTTTTATATAAGGGCTACCCCTCCATTTAACAAGCACAATCAGCCGGCGCTGTGCATAACAAAAAAATGTGTATATTTAATAAATTGGTTGTAAAAAAAAAGCAGCTTGCCGTTTCTTTGCAGAGACCAGGGAGCCCGGGGTGCTTACCCATGCCCGTACCAGTCCTGCGCTCTTGTTTTCCTCTCTTTTGTGTTGCTTGTTGTGTCGTATTTTTGCTTGATTCTCTTTTGATGTTCATGGTCTTTAACTTTCAGTGATTGTTTTGAAATCAAGGGGGGACTTGTGTGTTGATGGCCCACTCTAACCCCCACCCCGCGCGCCCACTCAGGCGCCACCACCAACTGCGATTGCTTAGATTTTGAAACAGCAGCTGGCTGTGGCTGTCGCACAAACTACAAAGCATAATAGACCCGGGGAGCTTCCATTGCTTTTTTGAAACATTGGGAGGGAGTTCTTTTCTTTTTTCCCCATCCAGTGTTTGTTCTATTCACCTCTAAACATACTGATTTGTGCACCAAAAGACGACTTATAATATTCACAATGTGTTTTTCCAAAATGGCTCCGGCTTATCTAGGCTTTGTGTAGCACCCTTCAGACTTAGATTTTTGTGATGAGGTTTCAGATAAGGATTTGCTTCTGAAGGGTCTTCCCTGCAGATCATTAGCCGTTGTGTTACACCCTTCCAGGTTTTCTGGTTTGTGATATAAAGCCTGGGCCACACTACAGGATAATCAGACAGATTTTTCTGAGGCTGATTTGCTTCTGCTAATAATAATAATAATAATAATAATAATGATAAAGTCTCCCTATATAGGTCCTATAGGTCTTAACTGATTTCCCTCCCACATCCTCCTGAAGTGTGGGGTGTCCATAATCCAATCCTTAGTCCTCCAATCATCTTGCATTCCAGTTGTGAATCATAAATATTAGACATGATGCTGACGTCATGTCTGTAAGGACTGCCAACCAAGTGCCAATGGAAGAAGTGAAAAGCTTGGTGGGTAAATGGCGAACGAGGTTGATGACCGACAAAGAGGATAAACCTGTGGAGCTGTGGGCAGCAGCATGAGAGTCTTTATCATGTGTGCTGTGAGCCATCAGATCAGAGTTTCCGAGCACTAGCACCTATAGCAGCGGCTTCCTTTTCTTCCACATGCTTGTTTTACAAAAGCCAGTTGTTATGCTGAGAAAGAAGAAGGAGGAGCGAAGGGGGGGGAGAAACTCCCTCTTGCTCTCGCAATGTAGAAACTGGCCTGAGGTTTTGATGATCAAAGCTTCTGTTCGGATGTGTGTGTCTGAAAGTGTGTAGTGTGGAGACTTTGAAGACTAGCAACAATCGAGGACAGAAAAATCAATGGGTGAAAAAAGTCATTGTGTGTGGAGTCCCATTTTAAACACCCTGTAGTGTGTGCCAGGCTTCAGCTATAAAACGGGCATCCTAAGAATGAATGATATGGAGCGGATGCTCTAAAACCCATACAGCATTAGTCTTCCTCATGTATGTATTACACCCACGTGCACACAGAGCTGTACTCACTTGCCCGGTTTGTCCAGTAAGCCACCTGCAGGGTTCTGACAGCAAAAGAGGATGTACTCCTGCAGAGACTGCTGTTCAAACATCCAGCTGTTCAGGCTCAACGTCACGTCACCTACAAACATCAGAGCATTATCACTGTTCATAAGCCTGACATGATCAAGCACATCGAACAATAACCTGCAGAAAATGGACACATTAATATATAACCATGTTGTGAACCTGGCAATATTATCTCACTGAATAATAACAAATCAATAACGATACAAATAAGTTTACAGTTAGAAATAAAAGCATGTGCCGCTTAATAAGTCTATTACACTATTACTATTAATAGGTTTATTACAAAACTCACATCAGTACTACAAATGTTGACCACAGTCCAACACAGTCAATCAAAATAAATAGTTCCTTAGAAGTCACAGTTACAACAGCATGAGGTCACTTGATGTTAACTGTTTCCCTCAAAAAAACAAAAAAATTATGGAATATAAAATATAAAATGTAAATTTTCAATAATATTTAGGTGGAAATGGAGGAAAAGCTCTTGTGCTTCCTCAGAACTAGATAATCGTAACTGCTCAGCGATGACTCTTTAAGCTTGAGGTCGTTTAGCCACTGATCACATGATTAGAACACTAACAGTATAGACACCTCAGAGGAGATAACAGCTGTGGAGCCTTGTGACTTCATGGTTCATATCTCCAGTTCCCTGAAGGGTAACAATGTAATCGTTTGAGAGGTCATGCTCTACCGACCTGTCAAGTCGCTTCGTTCTATCATTTCCCAGCTGATCTACAGATGCTACAAAGATCAGATACTGATCATTGTTTTGTCTGGTTTCATGCAGACTACAAAAGAAAAGGCGTGTCTGGGTTGGAGAGGGCCATGATGCCCTATAAGCCCGTAAAGTTTGAACTCTGTTAATCTTATTTATGCAGTTCGCTGTGTGCACAAGATGGCGTCTCTTAATTTCCGGTTTATGGTTGGTATGCATCACTGTTTCCGGTTGTAGTAGTTGTGAGGAGAACTGAGTGAATCTGTGGAAAGCAGTAGCAATCATGAGTGTTTTTAAGATAAAGGAGAAACGACTGACAACGTCCGATCAACATCAAGAGAACAAGACGTCTCTACATTGCTGTGTGCCTCTGTGTGCAAATTCTTCCTGCACCTAGGCTTAATATTTGGCAACGTCGGCCGAGATGCACTTCCCTGGTGTTGGCAGCGTCTGACACCGACCAAGAGATGGAAGTGCAGATAGCGCCTGATCATGATTACAGCGTTACTCCGACGACCTCAGCAATGGCAGATGATGCTTGGTGGCAACGCAGAACGAAGCACTGAAGCGTGAGATAAAGACAAGACAGCGTATACGACGGCTACAACCCCGGGCATTGAAGTCTTCACAAGCAATCGGCATGTCACGCGTTGATGGCGCGGACCACCGAGGGCTTTGCAAAAGGTATACAGAACGTAATAGAGACAACTACTCTTGGTGCGGGACTGTTTGACGACGAAGCGACTGGGATTAGTGTGTGTAGAGCTGCTGTGATACATCATTAGGGTGGCATAGATGATGTATCATGGCAAGTCTTAAAGACATCGCGTGTAAAATGCCATTTTGGGTGCTGACCGGTGGAAAGCGGAAATGCTTGTGCTTACCAAACTTAGAACCGGAAACCGGAAATGTCACCATAAGCAACTAGCCAATTAGAGCACTTTAAATTGCTCTGGCTGTCTAGACCTCTGTCACAGGTGAGTGTCTGTGTAAGGCCGTCTATAGTGCATCCAATCAGGTGCAAATTTGCTCTTGAGTTCAACAGTGGTAAGTCAAGATCAGCATGGCTTGCATCACATGACTTGCGCATCCTTAGTGTGTACAGGCCACTTCTGGTAGAATGACTTTTCACAATTGACTGCCACAAACTTGTAACGTCTCATATATACAAACTATAGTCCTGTTGGCGGGTCGCTAATATATGCAAATATAATGCACACACAATGTTACATACCCATGTTCCTAATTAATAACATGTTTAATTTAACTCCACTGGTAACATGGGGTCATTTCACGACAATAAAAACAACAAGCCTTCAAACCTGACTATCTGTGGTGGAATTGCACAGTAGACGACAGAGAGAGAAAAAAAAACGCGTCTCACCATCTTTGAAGAGAGCCCTGTGCAGCAGCGGCAGAAGACCAGCTTGCCAGAAGGAGTAACAGCCATCCACCAGTTTATTACAGCGTCCCTGGAATCCGCCCTCAAAGCGCATCTGCCGGCTGGTGACCCAGCGCTGTGGGGTTTAAAGGAGGAGAACACGTCACCCCACCTAATTTCACAAAGGTATTAGGCTTCCTTTGCTGCTTTATAATACCTGTTCATCAGGTGATAAACCTCTACTGGAGAGAACACCGGCAGCCGAAGGCATCACTTGTAATTTGCAATAAATTTGGATTTATTTGCATATAGTTAAAGGGAGAACCCAAAAGCACACAACAGTTATTCCAGATAATGTTTACCTATCTTCAGCACAATCTGCGGAACAGATCGCAATGTTCAAACCAGAGCGTCAGAACATCATGAGTAACAGACATTGTGCCTTCATGCTGAAAAGCACGAGCGGCTTAATATCTGCTCCAAGACTCGGGAGACCTTCCACACTTCCTGTGGCCACATTAATTTAGGCTGTGGTTAGAAGAAGCGTAGTAGCGGATATCAAACTCCCTCGCCTTCATTCTTCCTGGTGGAAAAGAAGCAGTGTGAGCCTTGATATGCCCTTGCTTTTTGCCCCACAAGGCATCAGTCAATGATATTTTGGGCAGGCCGCATCAGCCTACAGTTGCATCAGGTTTCACTTGTTTGGTTTTGCCAGTGACTTCTACTCCTTTTTCCAGTGGAGCGTCTCCAGCATGATGACAGAAGGTGCTGGGAGTTATAAGGTGCGTAACCCAATAGCATACACATTGTATACACGTTCTATTTTTAACAACACTTTATGGCTTTTTAAAGATGGACTGCAAAGATTTACACAATTTCTGCATATATCAGTCACTAAAAGCCCTATTCGAGCTGGATTATCTCCACCAGAGAAGGTCTGGTAATGTCTTTTGTACAGGACAAAGGATCTGTGTGATTTCTCCAAACAGCCTGAATCGAGGTCGAAGTTTACGTCAGGATTTGGCACCAAAGACAAAATCCAAAATGTGAATGAATGACTGTAAGCAACATGATAAATTCTAAATGGTGGTGAAGGATCATAGCATGTGCCTCTGGCGACTAGTCAAAGTGAAACTTAGAAAACATTCATGAATTTGAAGATTACGGAACTGGGTCCATTCAAATTCCATTTGGCTGTTAATCTCGTCTTCAGGTCGCAAAAACCAGAACAGAATGCAGGCACCAGTATTTATTACCTGGTTCTGTAATTACTTTACTGTGATATATACTCGATGAAGGAAGCTTTCTCTCAGCAACCATAGCAGGACATAGCAGATTCCTACTGGATCAAAATCACAAACTGTTTCAGTAATCACTCTAAAGCAGCACGCCAGACGTCTCAGCATGGAGCTGTAGGGGTTCCTAATGGTGTCCTGTGATAAACCATCCCATGCAGCCTGAATATTCTCACACAGCTCCTGCAGATTTTGTGATAGGGGTGGAGGCGGAGTGACACCAGGCCTTCTGGACACGTGACAACAAACTGTTCATCTTGGCACTGACCAAAACAAAAGTGGGATTTGTCACTGAAGATGACCTACTGCATTTCTAAATCACTTGGCACTAGATGCCACTATACCATTGGAGTCTTCAGATGACACTGACATGGTGTTAAGGGCAGTCGTTGTAACATGAACGCATGTAATCCTGCATGGTACAGCCGTCTGCCAAAGGTGCTTGCACTAACATGATGACTCATGAAGGGCATCACTGCTCACCGAATGTCCATTATCGTGGTTATTGGGTCAGTCAGGTGAAGTGTTAATGCCTATCCTTCCTTATGTCACGTGTTGCCAAGTGTGAAACTTGAATCATACGCATGTCTCCAGTGTCAAACCAACCCACCAAGTTTCTAAATTCCTGTAAAGATCAGTGTTTGTTCCTATTAAAGAGACTATGAGGGTTCTGTCCAGGAATAGGGAGCAGGAAACAGACAAGAGGAGCACTTACTAACAAAGCCTTGAGGTCCAGCATGTGTTCCTTTCCCAGGATAACCAGAGCCGCTGTGCCACAGAAGGTGTATCCGCCATGGGCCTCCAGGCCAGGCATCCCACCCAAACCACCCTCCCAATTCTGACAGCTGGAAAACAACAGCAGTGACAGAGTCTACTACAAAATAGGAGTTACAGCTAGAAGCAGGTTCTGATTTTCACTGATTCACTTCTACATCAGTCGTACAAACAAGCTAAACGTGATTATAAGCTGAGAAGAGTTCTGAAGTACCTGAGAATCCAGTTGTGGGTTCCCTCAAACAGCGATGGCGTGATGATGTTTGTGAGTGAAGCCACTGACGCTGCACAGTATGCACTCCTATACAACAGCAGCCAAGCAGAACACACATTCACCGATCAGGCTCGAACATTTCATTTAGCTTTCAGGTCTGAAGTAAGAGAGGAGCTCAGTTCTCATTCTCTCATTCTTATTCTCTCTCTAAGATGAAAGCGTTAAATGCTGTTTGTCAGATGGTTTCGGTGGTCTACCAGATCTTCCACATTTGCTGAGTCCTGAGTTTTTTTTAGCACTTAATGATGTTTTGAATTCAAAAGCCATTTTAGGTAAGGTTCAGATGGCCAGCCCAATTCTATCTGGCATATCTAGACTGTGTCCAGATTTATTTTTTTAGTCTGGGCAACAAAAAGAACATGCTAAATTCAATTTTTACAAATAGGATCCAGACCACAATCAAACAAAAAGAGTTGTGATCCGTGGCTTAACAGCGTGACTGTTTGGAGGGTTAAATGATGCACCCCATCTCTCCTGCATGCGTCTATGAAAGTATGTCACCAGTGTGGTTACGTCTATGTGGCGCCTATGATGTGACCACAGCAATTCCTGCAGCAGGGCTGAGGATGTCTAGAGAAACAAATCCGAGATCTGATCTGAGAAACAAATCCGAATTACCTGCTATCCTAACACAGCCTTAGACACGGATAAGTCAGTATACATGTATTTTGTTCCTAGTAATACATTTCCTTTTATTTTTCCTAATTAAGAGTCTGGAACTTCCTAATTACAAGCTTCATTTCAATGCAGCACTAATCCCAGTCCTAAAACCCCACTGCTCTACACATTTCATGCATATTTCCCCATGTGGTACAGGTTACAGGTGAATTTAAGAGCAAACACGTGGACCGTCTTGAGGACCGTTTTGGGATCCAATGATACAGGCTGTTATTAAATTACAGTTCATGGGATTAGAAATAAATGTAACTTTGCAAATTGCGAGACTGATATAAAACCAGTTCATCTCTCACCTCCTGTTTTACCACCCAGTGATATTCACTATTTCTAGTACATTCATAAGCCCACCTGACAGTCACTTGTGAGTGAAACATGCCTAATAGCGTGTAATACCTCCATGAGCATCGATAACAGCTGCGTTATGGCGTGGGCTAAACAAGGTTCCAGATGTAGGTCACATCAACGTTCAGGCACTCTTGAATCAAAGAACTACACAGTTGGGCCAGATTTGGCGGATGCCTTCCCTGGCCCAATTCTGTGGAGAATTTCCTGTAGACTGGGGTTTTTGCCACAGCTGGTAGACCCGTATAACCGTACGCTTCCACACACCTGCAACTTCCTATGGTCTTTGGCTCACTCAAATGCAATCACTACATTTAGCCGATTATCATCATCTGCTCTGGAGTCATTTTCCACAGATGGAATGAGACATCCACTGCACTGTACCACCTCTTCTCAATCCATGAATCCCGCCATACGCCCTGCAGGCATTTATAGCCTGAGCATCCTCATGCACCATCATCTACAGCAGGTGTCTAATTTTTGAGAAGGTGAGCTTATGTGCTGGTTCAGGATGCTCTTATGACCCGAGATAAAATAATGGTAAATGTTATCTTGGTAATTAAATATTAAATATTTAAAGACATTAAAAGACATTGTGACAAAACCACCAGTTTTCTAGACTCCATTTTAAACTGGCATAGCTGGACAAATAATTCCAACTGACAGAATTACTGAACAAGCATTTTTTCCATCACGATAAATAAGTATAGACTCATTATACTGAAACCTACTGAACCGAAACTGTCTGCAGCGAATTGCAAAAGCCTGCTTTCTAATGGCGCTCTGCGCTTTGTTGAATCAGCCCTTAGGGAATAGGCCAATGACTGCTGCTGGTCTGAAGCCTCTATTTACACTGGCAGGCCCATGCTGAAACCATGGCAATGAAACTCACCTGACGTCCACCTCCCCACCCACATGCATCACAAAGGAGCCATCTGGCTGCTTCACGGAGTACAGGAAGTCCAGTAGCTTCTCTCTGGAGGGGGGAAGGGGAGCGTCGACATGTGTTACTATGGCTAAGAGATCAGTGCAGCATATGAAAGTGCTGATGGAGAGAAGAGAGGAGAGCTGTGAAACCTGTTTATGACGTTGTAGGCCTCCTCTGTACCCAGGATGCACAAGGCGTTTACAGCGGCGTAGGTGGGGGCCAGGTGCGCGTGCTGTCCCGGACCGCCCGCGAAGCCGCCTGTCGGGCTCTGACACCGGGCCAGGAACTGACACACACTGGAGGTTGAGAGGGGAAGTGCATTATGTACCATATGATGAGTGCATAATACTGGCTATTCAAATATATGAATATCGGTACTCGTACTCATCCTACGGTTCTATTACCTTGTCAAGTATTCAAATAAGACATATGCATTTTAGAGGGACAATATTATGTGGCCCCCAAAAGCTTCTACATAGAATGTATTAGGTTCATTGTGTTAAAGAAGAGCTCAGTGACCAAACAGTCTAATAGAGACACGTCTTGATCTTAACAATCTAGAAACATCATACACTTGCTCCATATCAGCCAAGAGGTCCTTGCCTTCACTGGTGTAGGAACCAGGTGTGATGATAGGGTCAATACTGACAACAGGTGCATTTGTCCCACCCAAAAAATATACTGAGGGAGACAGCACGTCTTAATAATCAATTATTAGTCATTATCAATCAATTATGAATGAAGTGATGAAGCTCCTCACACAGTCCGTTGTTAATATTAGTCAGTTCAGTTGGGAGCAAAGATTCAGCCTGTTTGTTTGGAGCTTTGTTTAGAGGAGCTGGATCTCCAACATCAGCTCTAACTCAGCAGAGATTCCAGCTGGCAGGGGAATCACTCGTAAAAGATTCAGCCCCTGAAAGAGCTGGAGAAGCTCTGCGTTTTATTCCAGCTTTTGTCCAAATGGAAATCCACTGGTAAGTTAAAGTTTACCAAAGCTCTAAATGATAATATGCAATATGAAGTTGTGAAACAAACGAACGGTTCTCTCTGAGAATCACTGTAACAAACACAGACAAACAAGACTCTATAGACCGACCGGACCTGAGATAACTACAGGACAAAGCCTCATATGTTTCTGACTCAACGGTCACCACATCAAAGCAAGCCATTTCAAAGCATCAGAAGGCTGGGGGAGGGCTGCCTCTACGGCAGGAATGGAGGGAGTAGGGTGGAGAGAGATAGCGCTGTTACTCACTCTGATGCCACAGCAGCAGGTACTGGCTCCTCCAGCAGCTCCAGACTGTGCAGGATCCAGTAACACAGCCAAGGCCGACTGGCATCCAAACACTGACAGCAAAGGACACAAACAGTCAACAGCTACTACCACACAAACACATGTACATGCAGAAAGAACCACATACTTCCAGAAGAGATAAGGAGCCAAACGTATAATTAATTAACTGCAATGACCAGGTGGGGGAAAAAGTGATGTCATATGTTTTTTGTTTTTACTCTCCCTTGAAGACTTTAAGACATGAAGTGCTGAAAAGCAGCAAACTGTTGTATTTGCATACAACCAAACAAGGCATGAAGCATCTCTTAACAAACTAGTGCTGGGTAATTAACATTTGCATCTGTTATTAGAGAGAGAGAGAGAGAGAGAGAGAGAGAGAGAGAGAGAGAGAGAGAGAGAGAGAGAGAGAGAGAGAGCAGAGAGAGAGAGAGAGAGAGAGAGAGAGTGAGAGAGAGAGAAAGAGACAGAGAGCAGAGAGCGAGAGAAAGAGACAGAGAGCAGAGAGAGAGAGAGCAGAGAGAGCAAAGAGACAGAGAGAGACAGAGACAGAGAGAGAGAGAGAGAGAGAGAGAGAGAGAGAGAGACAGAGAGAGCGAGAGAAAGCGAGAGAGAGCGAGAGAGAGCGAGAGACAGAGAGAGCGGAGAGATAGCAGAGAGAGAGAAGAGAGAGAGAAAGAAAGAACAGAGAGAGAGGAGAGAGAGACAAAGAGACAGAGAGCAGAGAGAGAGAGAGAAAGAGACAGAGAGCAGAGAGACAGAGAGAGAGAGAGAGAGACAGAGAGCAGAGAGACAGAGAGAGAGAGAGAGAGAGAGAGAGAGAGAGAGAGAGAGACAGAGAGCAGAGAGAGAGCAGAGAGAGAGCAAAGAGAGCAGAGAGAGCAGAGAGAGAGAGAGAGAGGTCACAGATGCCACAGTACTAAATAAATAAAACATACTCCCATATGCATATGCTTGTTAACGCTAATGTCAAAAATATATTTAATCAATTATTGTACAAAACACATCATCATGATATTCAATATTTTCAACTTAACTTTTTTTACACCCCTACTCCTGATCGTTATACAGGTCAGTACTCTCAATTCCTCTATGTAATAAACAGACACTGCTTACCTCATAGGCATCTGAAAGATGGCGTAAACCTTTCTTGAGATATTGGTAGTGTTGCTCTCTTAGTAAGCTCGGCCTAAAAACAGCAAAAAATCAGATTAGATATTCATCTATAACATGTGTGACATGAACTCTGAGAACAAAGAATATAAAGAACTATATATAGTGATATATATACTATATATCAGTGTATATAAGTATTTGTTCCCAGTACTCTGTAGTGCTACTATTGCAGGCTGCAGTCCATCTGTTACATATAGCCTGATCATTAAAGTATCAACCACGAAATGATCTCACATTTTCAATTATGGTCAAACAGTTAAATAGTAACCGGGGTGCACAATGCAAACAGTGTAATTGTATCCAAACACACATACAGTGCCCACCCGTGCCTGGGGGAGGGGGGGGGTATATGAAGAAACAAAGTGGTTTCCTCATAGTTGTGGCATCATGTTTGCATGATCACCTACGGCATCTGCCAGCTGTCATTATCAGCATGGTTCCTGTCAATCAATGAGCCTAGAAATAATGAAACTGCGCTGACCGATAAGCTCAGCAGTAGCAGATTGAGAAACAAAGATGTGAGAGGAATCTTGTGGTACTGCTGGTTCTTGTAAAGAGAAAACTTGTATAGCGTTTTACCCCGCAAAACTATGCAGCTAAAATGAGATTAACGACCCAACAAAAAGTTCATCTGCTTCCATGAACTCGGTAGCCAAGTTTCAGTGGGTAACTGAAGCTGACCGGCCCTTAGCTTCAGACATCAAAGGGCCTGCCGATGCCACGATGAAACATCCCTAGTTTCTAGCTGTCATAAGTGAGTCAGTGTATCTGTGGCAATAGGCGTGAAGGTGCTGAGGCATGTCTAATTGGGAGCGAGGCAGGGCTACGTCAACTGAGCTTCACCATGAGCAAACGGACCTATCATTATCTTGGGTTCTTCTGTCTCTTGCTTCCCACTGGGCCACACCATACACAGTAATTACAGCTTACTATCAAGTAGTATCACACTCTGGATATGAACAGGCTCAATTACCCGTCCACTATGTTAAGACGAGCCTTCAATCTGTACAATAACATGCCTGAAACCCATGTTAAAAAATGAGCAAAAATGATTAAAAAAAAAAAAAAAAAAAAAAAAGTAGTATCTAACAATGATCTGTACAGTCCGTATACAATCTAAAAAAAAAACAAACAAAAAAAAAACATAAAAATAAATGGGTTCTCCGTAATGTGAGGCTTTTGCAAGCACAATTATGTTAAGCAAAACTGTATCACATACAAAATGACTACTCAATGCAGCAAACACGAGGCACTGCTTTCGGCAATTCTCACTCTGGAATTATGAGGCACTTGTCATGAGAATCTGGCAACCTTAACGATAACTGGTAGTGTTAATATTAAACTGATCACAGAACACAGAAATCCATCATCTAACATTCCCCATATACAAAATATACACGGACACAGACACAACCGAACACAGAGCTCTGAGATCATTTACACAGATGATTTTTAGACAGAAATCCTAAAGAGAACAGAGCAAAACTTATTTCCAGTGTGATCAACAGTTTATGACCTGCATCCAGCATAATGAATATCACAGTACATCATCAGTGCAGTGTGCAGATTCTGTCCCACAGTGGAAACAGCTCATGCCAAGGAGCAGAAACAGAATTAGATAATGTGTGTGTGTGTGTGTGTGTGTGTGTGTGTGTGTGTGTGTGTATCTGTGTAGGAACTTGGATGTGGATTTCCTGAACAACTACAGAGGGTGGAAAATTCATCATGTGTAAATCTTTACTTCTATTAGCATACAACCCCAATACCGTAACAGCTGGGATGCTGTGTAAAATGTAAATAAATTGAGATAAAAACAGAATGCAATGATTTACAAATCTCATAGACCCAAATTTTATTATAGGACACCGAACACACACCAGATGTTAAAACTGAGACAATGGAAAACTGTTCCGTGGACAGATTCCGTGGCCAGAATTCGAAATTCCTTTCAGAAACCACAGATGGTGTGTCCTGTGGACCATCCAGCTTGTTATCAGAGCACAGTTCAACAGCCTACACCTCTGATGGGACAGGGCTGCATTGGTGCCTATGGCGTGGGCAGCTTACACCTCTGGAAAGACACCATCAACGCTGAACAGCATATAGAGGTTTTAGAACAACATATGCTCCCATCCAGACAACGTATCTTTCAGGAAAGGCGGTGCTAAGCCACATACTGCATCCATCATAACAGCATGGCTCCACAGAAGAGGAGTCTGGGTGCCGAGCTGGCCTGTCTGCAGTCCAGACTTTTCAATAGAAATCATTTGGCACATCAGGAAACGAAAAACCCAGCGATCCAGGACTGTTGAGCAGCTAGTATCCTACATCAGACAAGAATGCGACAACATTCCTTTCCCAAAACTCTCCTTACTTCCCAGACATGTAGAGATTGTTGTTAGAAGAACTACACAATAGTAGACATGGCCCTGTCCCAACTTCTTTGAGGTGTGTTGCTGATCTAAATGATAATATATTTCATGATTATTTTCATGAAATGATAAAATGGCTCACTTTTAACATCTGATATTATTTACATTTTACACAGCGTTCTACTTTTTTGGAATTAGGGTTGTAAATAACCACACAGATGCGGCTTACTTTACAACCCATCAAAGGCATTCATTTTACTTTTACATCTTATGGCATTTAGCTGACGAGCTTATCCAGAGCGACTTACAAGGTTAATCATATTACAGGTAGCCCAGTGTAGTGTTGGGAGTCTTGCCCAAGGACAGCACAGTCAACCAGACTCGGATTCACACCCCCGTATCCCACATGAAGGACTCTGGGAGGCGTAAGGGGCTAGAGTAGGTGGCTGGCTGTGTGCTTCCCTTGAATCCCAGTGCAAGGAAGACTATCAGTTAGGCCTTAACAGTTCTTGCTGGTAATGTAATGATGCATGTTTGGGGTAGTTTGATGTTTTCTGTCATCGCTGCTCTAACGGTTATTCACAGAAACTCATATGTCGGGTACTATATAAATACGATGGATTGGCAAACCCAGCTCATGTATACACCTCAATAAGACTTACCCAATCTGATTGAATCTGACTGAAGAGTAGCCCATAAATAAACTGTTACATAGAAGAAACAGAGCCAGGTAAACACCTGCATCTGGTTCAGTAGGTTCTGCACGTGTTTATCCGCGTTATAGATATCGTCTGTAGATATGATCCACAGCTTTAATGTTCAACGTTGCAAGAGCCAGAAACTGGTCTGCAGAGGAGACAAAGTTTATGCCTCAAACTTTAAAAAACATAACAGTTATCAGAATGGACGGCCGTAAACTTGTTTAAAACTTGTAATCAGGTACGGGGGAACCGAAAAACACAGCCACTGAGAGACCGGAACTGGCAAAGACGGAACAAGCAGACGTGAAATATCACAGATTCACAGGTATGACATCACTGATCGTTCCGTCATGCCGCAGAATCATTAAAAACAAAAATAGCTGACGTGTCAGCTACATCTGGCAGAATCCACAGACACTCACAGATAAAGCAATGGCAATGTTAGCAGACATTGTTTTTACATTCTGGCTTCACAACGGCCAGAGAATGTCGAACTTTACTTACTGTGGTAAGCTGTGTATTTGCTGGTAAACATTGAGTACGTCTTGAATACTGCGTTCGACTTTTCTCTGGATACAATGATAAAACAGAAAACAAAAAGATGTGGTGGTGAGACAACCGAACAGAAAAGTGACACTGGGCCAAAGCAGCATGCAGACAGAGGTGGTTTTCCAACATGCGACAGAATGACGCTCGATAACACTCAACAGCTGAACAGTGAATCTAGGAATCTCATTTCAAATCATCTTTTTATACTGAAAGTTAATTTTACTCCCCACTTTACTGATATTACACTGACAAACCAAAAGTCATGGGATAGCAGTATGTAGACTGATTATGAAGTGGTGGACGACTTGGGAACACCCACACCTGCACAAATGGTGAGCTTATGAGTGAGGTTAAACACTGGCTAGCATGTTGTTCATGTAAGGCTGCAAATTGTCACCAAGCAGTGAAACGTAGCAGGCACAGGTCAATTACGTGTTTAGTGGAACCGGTGGACCCAAACCATGCCATGAGAACACACCCCACACCAGCATGGGACCAACACCAGCATGGGACCAACACCAGCATGGGACCAACACCAGCATGGGACCAACACCAGCATGGGACCAACACCAGCATGGGACCAACACCAGCATGGGACCAACACCATCCTGCACAGTGTCTTGGGTACAACTGGGATCCATGGCTTCATAAGGTCTGTGCCACACACTAACCCTACCATGAGCCCAAAGCAGTTGGTACTGTAACTCCAAGGACCTATGTTGCTAGGCCCCAGTTAGCAATCTCATGCTCCCCGTGAGGCGCTGTATTATGGTGGGTCCTCTGCTGCCCTGATCCATATGCGTGTGGGGTCTCCTGCACTGAATGTGGATTTGATTTCTGCTCGAGTCGCTTGTCTGCTCGCACGGACAATTCTAGCCAGACGCCGCCGGTCACGATCATTGAGCAGCCGTGGGCGGCCACTGCGCTGTCCGCTGTGAAGAATGCCCACACACATTCGGAAATGGAGTGTCCCACCTGTCTGGCAACCACTATTAGGCCTTGTTCGAGCTCCGACAATTCACATCGCCTTACCATGAGTACGCTGGCCAGTGTTCAGGTAAGGAGGTACGAAGTTTCATTATCAGTTTACATACTGCTATCCCACGAGTTTTGACACAGAAGTTTTTATACCCAACCAGTCATAACATTAAAACTACCTCCATGTTGCTAGAATCATTTTAAATTTCCTCAGCTCCAATCACCGTATAGGTGGACTCTGTAGCTCTTCAATAACAGACTGCAGTCCATCTGTTTCTGCAGTGACACCGATGTGGTGGTCAAGTGTCAGTGTGTGTAGTGCTAGTACAAGCAGATCGGAGTTCTCAAACACCTAAATGGACTGAGAATAGTCCAACAGCCAAAAATATCCAGCCAACAGCATCCTGCGGGCACCATCCTGTGTGCCAACCAGGTGGTCACCAGCCCTGCCCCTGGAGCCTCACCTCTAACTGACATCTAACACAGCTTCTTTAGCTAATCAAGGACTTGTGAATACAGAATACAGGTGGATCAAGTGGGGCCGATTAGGCTTGGACCTAACATCTGCAGGAAGGTAGATGTCCAGGAGCAGGGTTGGTACCAAAGAGCTAGAGGGTGATTTGCTGTGATGGACTGCAGTCTGAAATTGAAGAACTACAAAGAGCTACTATATAGCAAGTGAGCTTATAAAATGGTCAGTGAATGTAAATACAAGGAGATGGTTTTAATGTTACGCTGCAGGCGTTTGCTTTTCAAATAATTTTGGTTTAAGATTTTACGCATCTTATAAAGTTGTTCTGAGTATGAGTATGTCTCCACAACGTTATGTAAATTTGAATTGGATTATAATATTAATATTATCCATACAATTCAGCCCATAGTAAGCAGCAAATCTGCCACCACACAGGCTACATGGTGGAGTGGGGGCTAATTGTCTAAGCTAGCTGCTGAGGTACATGAGATGGTCTGTGTGGGCACTAGATCTTGTCTGCGGCACCATACAGCATGGTGATGCAATGCAGAAGAGGAGGACCAAGCTAACGGCATGACACCCAGCTGATGTTCATTTAGAGTTAGACTCAATCCTGGGTGGCCTTGTTTTAAACTCAGACGAATATCAACAGCTGTCACTTCTAAGGGAGAAGACGGTGTTACTACACAGCAGCAACTTAAACATACAGTCCCCAGCCCGCTAGAAAACTCAGAGAAGTTAGCTGGTGCCATGCCGTTAGCTAGCTTAGCTATAACGTTACTCTCCGGTTTAGCAGGGTGCTGTAGCCTTTCATGGCAACAGTCAGGCCAGTGCAAGATGGTCACTTATCCTCTAACGTTACTAGCTGACCGCGGATGACCACAGTAAATCCGCTCACCTGCTCTGCTGAAGTGACCGTCTGCAAACCGTCATCCTTAAACAACTCCGACTGATGGGATTCATTAAAGCATCGTAACGGCTGCGCTACGGGCTCCATAGTGGCGGCTAAAACTACTAAGCCAATAAAGTACTGTTCAGGCTCACTGAGCTAGCTAGCTAGCTAATCAGCCAGCAAAGCTCTTGGTTTTCTCTTAGTTGACAGCGCTAGCTTCTAGTATTGTTCACGGGGCGTCTCTGTTTATCTGGACGCCGCGCAGATCCGCTGCTCTACAAGTCATGCACCACTTGATTTCCATGGAAACTATCACTTAACGATCTGTTGAAAGACGCAGCACGCGCGTCAACGTGGACACGCCCAGGGTCAAAGTTCAACGGCTACGGCAAGCGGGAGAGACCAAACCCGATGGAACTCAACGTCTCCACCACAGAGCTCTAGAAATAGGCCGAGTCTCAAAGACAGGATACACTCTTTACCTAGTGCACTACATATGTCACAAAACAGTAATGGCTAAGTAGTGCACTATATGTTCGATAGCAGGGCATTCGGGATACAGCAGTTATTTTCTTAAGCGCGTCTTTTTGTTCATAAATATCAACAACAGCCGCTTGGCCGACTGTTGGTGGGATGTTATTTTTGCACTAGCGTGTGTTGCTATAGCGTTCGTAATATAAATAGCTTTATTCTAAAATATACAATGTAAAAATATGAAGCATAAATATAAAAAATAGACATTACTGTGTTGTGAGCACCGGTGATGCTTTTGTCTCCGCCCATTTCTTGAGGTGACGGTGTACAAGGCTGGGAGCATCACCGCACCCTTCACTCCTGCTCATCAGCCTGAACGCAGGTCTTCTCCACTTTCACTGAAGATCTGCCTTTTCCTCTTCTTCCTCTGGTAATAAAAAGGGGGGACTGACTGGTCTATGGAAAGAGCGAGAAGGTTCTTGCAGGTTGCAGACATCATGGGCCGTAGCTGTCTTGCTGGGAATCCGTCGCTGCCTTAGCTAAACTGCTCCCACACGACATCATGGCCAAGCAGTATGATGTGCTCTTCAGACTCCTGCTGCTTGGGGACTCTGGTGTGGGGAAAACCTGCCTCTTATGCAGATTTACGGACAATGAATTTCATCCATCGCACATTTCCACGATCGGTAAGGACATGCCAAGTTACTTTCCCCGTGCTAGAACTTGTCAGGGCAGCTTTTGGTTGAGCTCTGACACATGGAGTAAACAGTATCATATGAACTGACTGACTGCTGCTGCTGCTGAGCCTGAGTCAGTCGACATCATATCATGGTACACTTGGCCACTATAGCCATGATAGTTAGAGGAAATGCAAACAGGCAGTTAGCCGTTTTTAGGAACTGTGGGACTAATATATATATATATATATATATATATATATATATATATATATATGTATGTATATATATGTATATGTATATGTATGTGTATATTAAAGGAGCAATATGTAATTTTTTTTGTGTACTTAATTATCAACAGAAATGAGTAGTAACTATTTTGATGGCACATCAAAGGCATCAATGTGTTAGTATGGCTGAGCTCGAGTATTCTTTTATTCTTTTATTTGGATATTCGTTCTTTGGATAGGTATTTGTTTCTAATATTTTGAGTCAAATGCTTGCTTTACCATGCTCACTCGTCTTTTACACTTTATAGAGTCACATACAGAGTTAAAAGGGTTCTATTCTTTCCACTACTGTCCGCTTGTTAATACACCCTGGTCCAAACCTCTGCTGACATCTAGGTTCGCTTGTTCAGCATGCTGCAGTTGTGTTCATTGCTGTTTGTATCAAATCCAAAAAACTGCTTAGTTAGCATTCTAGCACTTTCTCTGTGCTAGAGTTTTGTGGCTATAGCTAGCGAACCTGGCTAAAGTTAGCTCCCATTAGCAGACGCCACACTGACCCTTTTGTGGACACTGATTTAGGCTATCAAAAGATCCTAGTTATTCTTTTATGGCTGGAAACAGTTTCCAATAAGGACATTCACCAGCTTCTTCCTGTATCCTAGTTTCGGGTTTCATACACCCCTTATACACTCATAAATAAGCGTTATGGTGGGACGTTTTGACTGGTTTGAAGGATTCATTTGTTTTAGGCCGGTGTTGTAACATCACCGCATTCATGGGCTGGGGGCTCATTTCAGGCCAACGAAAACACAATGACTTGTGGTTATAGGTGATTATACACTAATGAAAGCTTAGTTTTGCACACCACACACTATTCTGCTAACACATCACCCCTTAATTTTACACACCGCTCCTTTAAAGGCACTGCAACAAAATGTCTTTTTAGTTAGGTAGCCTAATTCCATTTATTGTAACCTGTAATATTGCATATTTCTGTAGAGGCATACATGCGTTATTTGTGTGGTAGTATTCATGTAATGTAATTTAATCTACCTTCATATAGCCTTCATATAGTGATTTATGATTATATCATTATTTATTAGGGGTGTAATGGTGCGCTCACTTCACAATTCTGTTACTGATTCTGGTATCCACGGTTTAATATTATCACACCGTGGATGTGCGCATGCTGTTGTGGTTGCTGATTAATGCTGGTTGTGGTGCTCAGACAGTGCTGTCCCGTTCAGTGGGATTATGAT
This sequence comes from Prochilodus magdalenae, assembly GCA_024036415.1. Taxonomy (NCBI): domain Eukaryota; kingdom Metazoa; phylum Chordata; class Actinopteri; order Characiformes; family Prochilodontidae; genus Prochilodus; species Prochilodus magdalenae. The sequence continues at coordinate 54,448 of JAMWET010001437.1, read as the reverse complement.
AGAACGTCCAGTTCCCCATAATGCACATTGTTGCAGCTCAGCACCATCACAAAGTGCATTGTTGTGGGCTTGTTGTCAATTCCCTGGGAAATAAACAGCCATTGTCAATGGCAATTACATACTGTGGTTCCCCATTATGGGCTAGGATTTATTCAATAAGAGCATATCTGAATCATGGACAGGCACAAATGAAGTCTTACCCAGTGACAGAAAACTGGCACACTGTTGTGGTTACGTGTTTGGCACTTTGGCCACCTAAAGCCTGAGCTCCATTATTTAACGGTTTTATTTCTCTGTGCTATTTGTAACTGGTAGCACCTGCCAACCATAACAAACCATCGACATCCTTGAAAAGGATGTAGTGTGAAAAAACAACAACACAAACGTTTACCACCTGTTCCTGCATGCTTTCTTTTTCATCTGTTTTCAGTGCATTCTCTTCATCTCTTCATTCTGAATGAAAGAGCCCGTTGATATGTTTATGACCCGGTAGCATACAGAACTCAGTATACCCTACGAAATACATGTGTACAAGAAGTATATATTCAAAATTTAGTTGTTACCTGCATTTTAAAGTGTCCATTTATCTCTTAACGGTTAAAACTTTCATTAAAAAAATTTATCTTTTAATGTTGAATCTAAAAACATATATATATGTATATGCATTTTAGAATTGAACATGTTTATTGGACTGTTGGAGAAAATATTTCCAATCAAGATATGTAATATGATATACTATAACATAATATAATATGATAATGTAATAAAATGTATCAATTTATTTATTTTTTTGCTAAAAAAAATCAACTTTATTTTAAAAATAATTTCTTAATACATGGAATATTGTTTATTACCGTTTAGGTTGGTGGATTAAATACATTAAAGACATTCATTTAGTTCTATAATTTGGGTAACAGGGTTGAACATTTTAAGTGACCTTGTCAGTCAATATCACAGTATCACTAAATGATTCATATTCCTGGTGCGTTCTGGGATATTCCAAACACTAACATTTTTCATGACCTGTAACTGATGTTAAATTGGTTGTTTAGGCCACTCTATAGACTTAATGGTTGGACAGTTGGAGAAAATGTTGCCAATCAATATGTATATATCTAATGTAATATAATATGATAAAAGTGATACACGGTGATGTAATGGTCCATTGTGGTGTTTTTGTAAAAGGATCTCTCATTTGAAGCCTACATGACAGATCTACTATGTTTCATAACCTGTGATTAATGACTCACGAACAGGAGGTTTCAGGCACTAAAGGATGCGCGCTCAACTGACACTTTATTAGGTACACCTCCTTGTTTCTACGTTCCTTGTCCATATTATCAGCTCCACTTACTGAATACGAGCACTTTGTAGTTCTACTATTACAGATTGTAGTCCATCTTATTCTCTGTATACTTTGTTATCCGCCTTTGCCCTGTTCTTTAACGGTAAGGCCGTCTATCCTGCGAACTACAGTCTAATTGTAGAACAACAAGGTGCCCATAATATGGAGCTCATAATATGGAAACTGAGTGTAAAACAGGGAGGTGTGGCTGGTGAGTGTATATCTAAATGTAGTGGACACAAGTGACACTCTAATCCTGGAATTGCCCGTATGCTAGCCTACTACTTATTTGCAAGGCCGGAGTTTCTCCACTCTGGTCCTGTAGGCCCGCTGTCTTTCATAAACTAATGCTTTTCCTGCTCCCATCAAATCCAATCTCACTAATCAGCTGTTGTGGCTGTATTAAAGCCGGGAGATCACACAAATATGCAGGGCAGGGACCTTCAGGACCAGGGTTGGCAAGCGCTGTGCTTGGCTAAGCATGAACTGCCTTTGTACAAGTGCTGCATGTATAATTACATACTGGCTCATAAAGGGAGTTATGTAATAACTGAAATGTTGGAGGAACACCATGCCTGAAACCCCTCATCTAACACTCTAGGAATTTCCATCCAACTTTCCCATGACATCCCTGTTTACAGTCCCTGTTCCTCACTCCAGGCCTTCTGGACATGTGACCCATCACAACAATCCATCCATGTTGGCACCAAGACAAAAGTGGGACTCGTCACTGAAGATGACCCGCTGCCATTCTGTGTCACTCTATAGCAGTCTGGCACGACACCATAGCAGTCTTTGGTGACGTTGACGTGGTGTTAAGGGCAGTCGTCATAACGGCCTGTGTGCGTATAGTTCTGCATCGTGCAGCCATCTGCTAATGGAGCTGGCACTAACTGTATGACTTATGGAGGGCATCACTGCTTACAGTCGTGGCTATTTGGATAGTCCGGTGTAGCGATAAGAAACTTTTTGGTACCTGTAGAGAGAAGTAGAGGAGTTTCCTGCGTCCACACTGTGAATCCATATTCTGCAGGTAGATTGTTGTATGTTCTTTACGAAAGGACTGAAGCCAGAGATGCCTGAATACTTGCATATGGAGCTGGATTAGCGGGATCTGATCTGTTGCACAGTTGGCTGAGACGTCCCCACTGATTATATTCGCTTCAGTAACTGATGCCAAACGACTTGCTCTGGCAATAACAAGCCAGTTTTCTTTTTCCAGTGTTCGGAGAGATTGCATCTTGCTGCTCCAGTTTTCATTGTGCTGAACCCTTGTGGGTTCCTTTGTTTGGATTACGCTTCAACCTTTTAGTCAGGCAATACGGTTTATAAAGCAGGCACTGGAGCATTAATCTCTTCCCCTGGCTCTGAGAGATGCTTCAGACCTGCTCTAAATCGTGCTTCAGTAAGCTGCCGAACAGGCCTGTGAGTCATGTATACTTCAAAACAGGGCTCTCAAGGACCAAAGGGCTGTTTATATGAAGGATTGAGATTTTGAATCAGTGGAAGACATGGGTTTATTCTTCAGCATGGATTCTACAGGTGCAACAACTACCATACAGTACTGACAAAGTGAATAACTGAAAAGGTAACCCTAAGCCAAGGTTCATGCTCGGCCACGTACTGTATGTGACATGAGCAAGGATGCTTCTTATCGCTGTATCTGACTGACCCAGCAGCCACGATTATGAGCATTCAGTGAGCCCTTCATGAGTCATCCTGTTAGTGCCAGCACTATTGGCAGACACCTGCACTATCAGAACGTCACAATGACTTCCCTTAACGCCGCGTCAATGTTGCCTTCAAGGGTGCCATGCCAGACTGTCATGGAGTGACTCAGAAGGGCAGCAGGTCATCTTCAGTGATGAGGTCCGTGAGATTCATCCCCATGAACGATTTGTTGTCACACGTCACACGCCCCAAAGACCTTGGTGTTGCTCCACCTCCACCCCTAACGTATCTGCTGGGACTGTGTGAGAATATTAAAGCTGCATGGGATGGATTATCACAGGACACCATTAGGAACCTCTACAACTCTATACCTGAAACCTCCATGCCTGAGACGTCTGGCATGTTGCATTAGCCGTACTGAGAGACGCTACTTCAGTATGTGTAGCTGAATTGCAATCCCACACTTCTTTCTGGGTGCAGCTAAATATGCTAAGTACTTTGTAATGAAAGGCATATAGGGAGGAGTAAAGGAAAAGAAGCTCACTGGACAAAGAACGAGTCACCTGTGACTGAAACATGCCGAATAGTGTGTACCACCTCCACAAGCACCAACAACAGCTGCGGTTTGATTTGGTATGGACTGGACAGGTCTCTGGAGGTAGACCAGATTAATGTTCAGCCACTCTTGCATCAAAGAATTGTGCAGTTGGACCAGATTTGGTGGATGCCTTCCCTGGCCCAATGCTGAGAAGAATTCACTTCTGGTGAGCTGTATACTGGTGTTTATACACTAGACAGACATCTGCCACAGTGGGCACCATCTTATCATCTTACAAAGCAGAGTTTACATGCTGTGTTGTATTGCTAATGTCTTTGTGAATGGTTTGCATTTCCAGCACATAAACACATATAAATAGGGGTTTTACAGTCAGAGTCTTGTGGTGACTACTGTGTGGTTAATGGCTGTTTGTTATGGAAAGCCATCAGATCCTCCCCCAATACAGCTGAAAGGGTCGCTGTTGAGTGAACAGAATGCTAACAAAGAACACAGGTCATGTCAAGTCCATTCCCTCTCAGTGTTGTTTCATCTTTCACAGCCTCCAGTCGACCATTAGAGTCACTGTCATCACCCCTAACAATGAAGTCCAGTGTGGCGTTATCTTATCATCTCATAGTGCTCGTAAAGTGTGTTTAAGGTAATTGGAATTTGAATGCGTTTGACAAGTGCTGTTTGAACTTGTACTCGCTCCACTCGCTCCACTGTACGGCCAGCTGGAGTGTTTCTCAGTTCCACAGCTTCTTCAACCTTTCTATATCTCGTTACCTTCAATGGCACAGCCAGAAGGTTTTGGGGAAGCTGGGTGATGATCAGTGTTTTCAGCACCATTTATAGCCACCATAGCTCCATGTTCCATATTCTTCTGCCAGTTTTCTCGCCTAATGTCTGTGTGAATTTGTGCTAAAAATAAATAAATATTAAATAAATAATAATAAATAAATATTAAATATTAAATAACTCTTTTAATTAAACATGCTTTTAAGCCTGACATCTAGTTCTATATAAAATAATACATGAATAAAAACATAAACAAATGCTTTGCTTATGTTAATTTTAGTAAATAAACTGCAATTGTTCATTAAAATTATTATTTCTACTTCTACTAAAATCTGCCAAACTTTTACTTATGACTGTATGTAAATTACCTTTGCTCTAATTGGCTGATCTGTATTGCGAATCGTTCAACTCACGCTTTACACTCTCATCCTCAAAGGAATAGCTGCACCCAGAAGGAAGTGTGGGATTGCAGTGCTATTGTGAAGGAAGATAAAAAGTTACCAGGAACAGTAAATGATGACTATAGACTGATATGGGTAATATTGATTGAGCTACACATACAGAAGTAGTGTCTCTCAATATGACGTAGGGCCACCGTGTTTGGTAATGGAACATGCCTCGTCATGTCTTATCATGGAGTTGTAGGGCTTCCTATTGGTGTCCTGTGATCCCATGCAGCTTAAATATTCTCACACAGTTCCTGTAGATTTTTGGTGGGAGTAGAAGGGGAATGACACCAGGCCTTCTGAACATGTAACACGTGGCAACAAACCGTCCCTGTGTTCTCTATGAAGGACTTACTTTTACTAGAAGTTCAGTAGAACCTGTATTTTAAACAGGGTGGCCAAACTTTTACATATGACCTTATGTAAATGACTTTTTCTCTGATTGGTTGAGCTGTATTGTGACTCATTCAAAAGCAATCATGAAAAGCTCAAATGGGCATGTCTAGGCTGCTGTGGGGTAAAGAGGCGGACATATATGAATGTGTTTGTCTTTGACATCACAAAAACAGTGAATTCAACAGTTTCTGTATATGAAGTGCATGGGATGAAGAGTGTATGGTACATTTCAGGCACGTCCCTCATCATTATGTTTTATTGCATAAAAGCTTTTAACATGCATATTTATAGGATATGGATCCTTTAAGCCTCATGCCAGAAGAACTCTGACTAATTGCAGTCAGTGACTATGACAAGTGTCCATTACCAGTGAAGCACCTTATACACCCACCCTTGTTTGCTCATGTAGTGAACACATGTTTACTGTATTTTGATCAGCTGTTGACTGATGCAGCTGGAATTAATGTTGGTGTGTCAGGATTGAGGTATTCCACTCAGACCGGCCACTTAAGTACAACTTCTTGTATTTCCGCACATTGCCTATTTTATTAGCAACACTTATCCCCCAGACCCCACCGGACCACCACAGAGCAGGTATCATGTGGGTGGTGGATCATTCTCAGCCCTGCAGTGTGTTAGTGTGTGTTGGGCTAGTGTGAGTGGATCAGACACAGCAGTGCTGCTGGAGTGTTTAAACACCTTAGTGTCACTGCAGTGCTGAGAATGATCCACCTCCCTAATAATACCTGCTCTGTGATGGTCCTGTGGGGGTCCTGACCATTGAACGACAGGGTAGCAAAGTAAACAGAGAAACAGATGGACTACAGTCTGTAGAACTACCTGTAGAAGTCACCTATGTGGTAAGTGGAGCTGATGAAATGGGCAATAAGTATGGAGGCAACCAGATGTAGTTAGGGAGATGGTGTATTAATCATATGTATCTGTATTGCCCAGCTCTTATTTAGGGCTGACCGAAGATCTGATGAAGCTGTCATGCGTATGCTGCTACAGTACTGTGGTTTACGCTCTGGCTTGTATGTAATATGGCTCTCTGGTTGCCTCAGTCTGAACTTGATGTTGAAATCTGTTATCCAAAACCACAAAGCCCAGCAATATGTGGAGGATTCCAGAAGAGTAGCATGTGACAGCAGCAAAGGGCCTTTCATCTCTTACCAAAGGTTCAGATCTCTCTAGTGGATTGCAATTCAGTTTTCTGTGCATACCACAGACCAGAGGCGCATAACCTGACACTAAACTACTGCATAATGTATTTGAGCTCAGTTCTGATGCATCATTACGTGGCCTTAATGTGTCCATTTTTGGATTTAGATATTCCTATTTGTGCGGCCGCTAGGTGGTGAGTTATAGAAAGAGAAAACTGAAGCTCTTTCATCATTGAAGTGTGCTAGGTCCCTTGTGATAGTCATGCTGAACACAGTGTAGCCCATTTCATCACTGCTCCACCTGCTTCTGTTTGCTGGAGCAGAAGCTTTAGTCTGAGTTCAGGCCCTTCCAGACTCTCCTCACATTTCTTTAATATTAAATGTCACCAGTTTCTGACGAGCATCATGGGACGCCTGTTGGTCGCCTCAGCGAGAAAGTGTTGCTGTGGTCCAAAACTGAAACTGTGAAGTGGTGTTTGTACTCCTTCAGCAGGTCTGATAAACCTGTAGTCACATAAGAACGGGCATGAAATAATAGAAACTGGTCCTTTCTATAAACTGTACTCATCAACAAAAGGATGAGTACGCCGGAAGGAATCAGCCAACAGGAGCAAAATTGGTGGGTAGGTCTGACATCGCGAGAGATGCGAATTATTCAAGTTTCACCCTCCGCTGCACATTTGACGTTAGAAACAATGAGCCATATTGCTGTACCTGACTGTCCAAACAGCCATGACTGGAGACATTCAGCAAGAAGTGATGTCCCCCATGAGTCATCCATTGGCAGACGGCTGCACAATGCTAGACTACATGCACACAGATCGTTATGACGACTGCCCTTAACACCATGTCAATGCCACGAAAGGGCAAAGGGAAGAAGCTCTTCCTGAGTCTGTTGGTGCGGGAGCGAAGGCTCCTGTAACGCCTGCCGGATGGAAGGAGGGTAAGTAGGTTGTGGTTAGGGTGAGAAGGGTTCTTGATGATGCTTCTCGCCCTGCTCAGGCAGCGCTTCTGATAGACAGACTCTAAGGTGGGTAACTGCGTGCCTGTAATGCGCTGGGCAGTTTTCACCACCTGCTGAAGCGCTTTACGGTCCGATGCCGAGCAGCTGCCGTACCACACTGAGATGCAGTTTGTGAGCATGCTCTCAATGGTACAGCGGTAGAAGTCCACCAGTATCCTGGGACACAGGTGAGCTTTCTTAAGGCTCTGTAAGAAGTAAAGACGCTGCTGCGCCTTTTTTGACCATGGTGGAGGAGTTCAGTGACCAGGTGAGATCCTCCGAAATGTGGACGCCAAGGAACTTGAAGTTGGACACACATTCTACCTCAGCTCCGCTGATGTGGATTGGAGTGTGTTCCTGGTTCCTTGAAGTCCACAATGACCTCTTTGGTTTTCTGGGTGTTGAGTACCAGGTTATTGTCATCGCACCACGCAGCCAGGTGCTGCACCTCGTCCCTGTAGGCCGTCTCATCGTCACCTCTGATCAGACCTATCACCGTGGTGTCATCCGCAAACTTGATTATGGAGTTAGAGCCATAAACAGGAACACAGTCATAGGTGAACAGGGAGTACAGGAGGGGGCTCAGAACGCAGCCTTGTGGTACGCCAGTGTTCAGAGTAATAGTGGAGGAGAAGAGTTTGTCTAACTTAACAGACTGGGGTCTGTCAGTCAGAAAGTCCAGAATCCAATTGCAGAGAGATGTGCTGATACCAAGCTGGCTAAGCTTGGAGATCAGCTTGGAGGGGATCACAGTGTTAAATGCTGAACTAAAGTCGATGAACAGCATTCTGACATATGAGTTTTGGCAGTCATAGTACATAGTACAGTATTAGTGACTCAGAATGGCAGCGGGTCATCTTCAGTCACGGGTCATTGCTTCTGTATGTGTAGCTCAATAAATATTACCCATATCACTCTAAATGCATCATCCTTTATTGTACCTGGTAACCTTTATCTTCCTTCCCCATAGCATTGCACTTCACCATTCGACACATCCTTCTGGGTGCAGCTGTTTTTTTGATGAGGAGTGTATACTTGTTCTGTGTAGTCTTTTGTGGATGCTGAAGTGTTTGTTTGGTTATTTCCAAACCTGTCCCTGATCCTTGTCAGCAAACACCTGCTTTGGCTATTCAGTGTTCCATTAGACAAGTCAAGCATGGTGGCGATTGTATTGACCGAGCGAGGTAACATCTGGAACTGGATGTTCAAACCAGCACACGTTCTTGCTGTTTATGTGCTCTGCTTGTATTAAATTGAACATTGTGTGTGGTGTTTTACAAGCACAAAGAAACCACAATAAAACACCACGATAAATGGTTTTAGATAATGTACATAGGTGGCAAAGACCTTAGCACAGTGCTGAATTTGTGTTATGGGAGTTAAGGTTATAGAAGACTCCATGCTGGTTTTTGTACAGCCCTGTAAGAATGTGTCCTCGTTTGTACTTCAGGGAGCCTAATGTTCTTCTCTGTGTATCCAGAGGTGGACTTTGCACTAAAATCAGCAGATAATTCCATATCTCACTTTATTCTTTGCAGAGGATGTCGTAACTTATGTTCACATAGCAAAACAGTAAAGCATGTCTTTTGCCCAGCGCTGTTCAAGCTTCTGATAGATACATAGATAGATTAAAGTTAGACTCCATGCTGGTCTTTATACAGTCCTGTAAGAATGTATCCTCATTTGTACTTCAGGGAGCCTAACGTTCTTCTCTGTGTCCCCAGGGGTGGACTTTAAAATGAAGACGTTAGAGATAGACGGCATCAAAGTGAGAATACAGATATGGTGAGTAGGAGAGTTTTCGTGTCTTTAAACATGGTCAGCCTTTATGATGCATGCTAGTACTGTCTTAATTCTATAACATCTCTTTGGCCATGTTAATAGGTAACCGTATGCCATACAGTGTCAGAACGCACGTAAACAAGTCTGCTGGAGATGCGTTTTTGGGATTTGTGGCCTTCTTTGGTGGAACTGTGTGATGGCACACAATGTGCAGAAGAACTAGAGGATGAATATGATGACTAATGGATTGAATTTCATCAATACTGTAAATAGCATCAGCAAATTATTTACAAATCCAGTTCCAGTAACGTTGAGCCAGTATGTGAACTAATCATCGAACAAAAAGTTCATAAAACTTCATAAACATTGAACATTCATAGAACATAAATGGTAGTTCTAAATACAGTACAGTGTTTTAGGGTATTAGGGCAGGAGTGTGTTTACTAGGGCTGTACCCGACTCAGAATTGTGTCAGTCGAATCGGATTCGCCCGTCCTGGTCGACGATTCGACTATTCGTTCATGTTTTTTCTCCATGCACATTATCTAGTAATCAGTAAATCAGTCTGCATACGGTTCAGATCTGATGTCCTCCTCATTTAGAAGGTCAGCAGAGTCACAGGAACATATTTCTGAACTAAAAGAGGCGGGGCTTATGATGATCGATCTGAACTGAAGCCTTTAATTACAGACTATAGCGTCGGGCAGCAGCGCGTATTTATGCTAAACATTAGCGCTTATAGCATATAGTCTTTTTAATCTCACTTCTAACAGCTTCTTCAGTAGGAGGACCCTTCGTCTCTCATCTCTCATAAATAATGAACTAAATAAAACCAGATTAGTCCATATTTAAATTATTATTAGATGAAAAGAAGAACGGTGGACCTGAAACCGTTCAAATAAAGATAATCTGAGCTGTAGACGAATAAATAAACATATCTGTAATTTAGGTTCTAAAATAATGGAATTATAATAAAACACACGTCTCCGCTCCGTTTTCCCTTCACTGCAAACAGCCGTTATGTCTTAAACGAAAGTCAGCTCACTCGTTTGGAGCAGTGTTGGATGTCTGACTAAATGAAGAGCAGGATTAGGTTTCATTTGTTCAGATTCTCTTCTTCTAAAGCTCCTCCAGGCTTTCTCTGAGACATCGTTCCCCCCGTGTTTCACAGCTTCACAACTTCAGCTTCCTTCAGCGGTGAACCGCCAGCACACGTCGTCACGTGGATTTAATTTTTTTTTGCAAGCACGCGTCACAGCCCAGCTAGACCTTACATATATATTTATTATTCCCCTTTAATAATTATCAAAATGTCTTTTAAAAGTAAGCTTTAGTCTGTTTTACGAGAGAAAAAAAGTCACTGTTGTCAGTCGACTTAAAGGGTCGCCGACTGACGATTCGATTCGTCGACTTCGAGAGGGCAGCCCTAGTGTTTACCATTGTGTTACATCCCGTTTTTATTTAACACCTGCAGAACCGTATTCAGCGTTCATTGTTATTTTGATATATGTATATGTACGTATATGTATGTATAGTTGTGATGTGTGGGGATCAGACCTAACTCTCCTGTATACTGGTCCTCTGCAGGGACACAGCAGGTCAGGAGAGGTACCAGACCATCACTAAGCAGTACTACAGACGAGCACAGGTGAGGTTTCACATCTCTCACACTAATCAATATAGACGTAGTCCAAGTCCTACCACACCAAACTGTAGCTCTGTGTTATGGATGGCCTTCTTTCACCTATAAACAACTCACCCATGTGTCCAACATGGACAGCAGTCATCAGTGTTAGTGTAGCTTTTGGTTAAACTGGCCTCGGATGATCTTTCTCTTCTTCTTCTTCTCCTCCACATACTTTTATCACATACGGAAATCTATATTATGCTTGTATAGAACATTATCAGTTACTTAAGTTAAGTTTGTTGTTAAAGCTAATTATCTGTGTCATGAAACATTCCCCTCCTCAGGGCATCTTTCTGGTGTATGACATCACCAGCGAGCGCTCCTTCCAGCACATCATGAAATGGGCTAGTGATGTAGACGAGGTGAGACTCTTCAGAACCACATACAGCTCTGTTCATAATAACGAATCTGCTGATGTCACAAACTAACACTAGCAGTGATATTAACAGATGTTAATGCTGTGAGATATTGTTGTTTGTGTTGTTTCTGTATCTGCGTCCGTTTAATATGTGTTCACAATTACCAATACACATCCTCTACAGAGATCCTCTACACTTCTTTACGGTTTAATGTCGCTGTTTATCATTGTTGGGGGGGCTTAATGTTCACTGAAGATGACCTGCTTCCATTTTGAGTCACTCCATCGCAGTCTTTGGTGATGATGACGTGGTGTTAAGGGCAGTTGTAACGTCTGTGTGCATGTAGACCTGCATTGTGTAGCCGTCTGCCAGTGGTGCTGGTACTAACAGGATGACTCATGCAGGGCGTCACTGTTCACTGCATGTCCAGAATGGTGGCTGTTGAGTCAGTTAGGCACTTGTATCATTGGCATGTCTCACAATGTCAAACGTGCCCACCACATTGTTTTACTGTGCGTTGATTCCTTTTGGGTGCAACCGTTTTCTTGATGATGAGTGTAAGTTTTTATTATTATTTTTATTAGTTTGTTTATTTATTTGTTTGTTTATTAAGCAAAATATAAGCAGAAATATTCAGCAAACAAAGAGGAAACTGTGCACTAAAGTCGGCAGATAATTCCATATTTAACTTTATTCTCTGCAGAGGATGTCGTAACTTATTTTCACATAGCAAAACAGCAAAGCATGTCTTTTGCCCCGCGCTGTTCAAGCTTCTGGATATGACTGTATGTCATGTAGTTTTAAAGGAGCAATGTGTAAGATGACGCTTCCTGTGGAATTAATTCTCCAAACAATCACCAGAAAATGCAGAGCCCCTCCTCTTCACTCCTTCACTCCTTACCCGTCTAGATGAAGCACTCCAAATTCAGCATCAAACTTCATCTCTTTATTTGCCAGTGGTTGAAAGCCATACCCAATTTGCAGATGTTGTCATAATGGGTTGCTTGCCTAGAGCTTCAGCGGTCATTGTGTTTACTGATCCTTTAATTGTGGCCTGTCTCCAGTTACCTAACAGGGAACACCGCCTTCAGCATGACTGACAAGGGACTAGAATATGCCATCTGGACTGTAGCACTACTACTTCATCCTCTCATGTTGGACTGATGGCAGACTCAACGCTACAGTGACCCACTAATGCCTTAGGCGACAGAGTGGTATGACGAAGCAAGACAGGCCAGGGCTAGCTGGTTAGCATGCTAACTTCAGTAAATATTTCTACAGTGTGATGCATAGACGTCCTTGACATGCCATAAAAATTGTTTCTTCGCATTTGGTCAGTAAGTTTTGTTCATTTTGGAATGTTAGAAACCATAAATCTTGCATATTGCTCCTTTAAACTATAAATAAGCAGTCACTTGCTCATTACCTTGTAATGTGAGTTCAGTTCTAAGGCCTTGCACGGTGTTGTGGAAACCGCTATCATATAGGGACACTTAGGTATAGGCTTCCTGTTTTGACTGTAGCCTCTCTGTTGCTGCACATTTTACCAACCCCACCTCAACCCTGGCTACCATAAAAGACCACCCTAGGACCACCACTGACCAGGTTATTTGGAGTGTTATCAGCACTGCAATGGAGTGTATCAGACACGGTGCACAGCAGTGTATACCTAATAATCTGTCTGTTCTTACCCTTTGTATCAGTTCAAGTAAGGTTGTACAGAGCATCTGTCTCTCCCTCCCCCCACCTCTATTTCTGTCAGGCTTATCCGAGTCTGTTTCTGTCTCTCTGCCTCAGAACCCATACTTTCTCCTGAATCTTTTATGCTAATATCCTGTCTGCCTCTGATCAGTATGCTCCTGACAAAGTGCAGAAGATTCTCGTTGGGAATAAGTCTGATGAGGAACAGAAGAGACAAGTGGCCACAGCGCAGGGGAACAAGGTTTGTGCCATCGTTCTCATTGTTATGGTGACTTAATATTCCGTAGTCCGGTGCAGGAGGGGTTGGGGTGGAGGTGAAGGTGATGGGTTAAGTTTATCTATATCCACATGAAATATACAGACTACATACTTTGATCTGGTATGTGTTCTTTCACATTAGGGAGATGGTCCCTACATCTATTCAGTTTAAACATGGATGCATACAGACCACAACAGCATGCTGCTTCTCTGACTTTGAAATGGAAACCCCTTAAAGGGAAATGTCACCGATTGTGTGTAATTCAGTGGTTGGGGTGTCAGCATGGAGAGTGGTTTGCTTTGGAAACTCACTAACTCGGATTTCTTGAGTTTTCTTCAGTAAACCGTGTACTTGAGATACCTAAGTAAAGATCCCCAAAGTAGATTATTCCTCCAGTAAAAGTAGAAGTTCCTCACTTTAGACCTCCACTGGAGTAAAACTGCTGAGTTATCTACCTTCAAATGTACTTAGGTATGGAGAGTAGCAGTAGTAAGATTTATCATGGCTCTAATGTCCTATTATCATTTCTGGAACTCATTTCTGGACTCTTCAGCAGCTCATTGTAGGTGAAGAGAGTGTCTCAGTCCACCAGTCTTTAATAGAAGCTCATTAATTAGTCTGACACTGACGTCTGTTAAAATGGTCATGAGCACAGAACACTGAAGGAGAACTGTTTCCATTAGCTAGAACCAAGCTCTGTCCAACAGCTCAAAACACACTGTGCCCTGATTGGCGGGCTCACTTCATGTTTCTTTCATTTGGGCATGTAACGTTTTTATGTACATATAAGCCGAAAGAAAAGACAGATTTGGCCGTAAAGTAGTGGAGTTACTGTACACCGACACACTACTCACAGTACACTAACACATTACACTTACTGAGTTACTGTACACCGACACACTACTTACAGTACACTAACGCATTACACTTACTGAGTTACTGTACACCGACACACTACTCACAGTACACTAACGCATCACACTTACTGAGTTACTGTACACCGACACGCTACTTACAGTACACTAACGCATCACACTTACTGAGTTACTATACACCAACACGCTACTTACAGTACACTAACACATTACACTCACTGAGTTACTGTACACCAACACGCTACTTACAGTACACTATCGCATCACACTCACTGAGTTACTGTACACCAACACGCTACTTACAGTACACTAACGCATTACACTTACTGAGTTACTGTACACCAACACGCTACTTACAGTACACTAACGCATTACACTTACTGAGTTACTGTACACCGACACACTACTTACAGTACACTAACACATTACACTTACTGAGTTACTGTACACCGACACACTACTCACAGTACACTAACACATTACACTTACTGAGTTACTGTACACCGACACACTACTCACAGTACACTAACACATTACACTTACTGAGTTACTGTACACCAACACACTACTTACAGCACACTAACACATTACACTTACTGAGTTACTGTACACCAACACACTACTTACAGTACACTAACACACTACACTTACTGAGTTACTGTACACCAACACACTACTTACAGTACACTAACGCATTACACTTACTGAGTTACTGTACACCAACACACTACTTACAGTACACTAACACACTACACTTACTGAGTTACTGTACACCAACACACTACTTACAGTACACTAACGCATTACACTTACTGAGTTACTGTACACCAACACACTACTTACAGCACACTAACACATTACACTTACTGAGTTACTGTACACCGACACACTACTCACAGCACACTAACACATTACACTTACTGAGTTACTGTACACCGACACACTACTTACAGTACACTAACACATTACACTTACTGAGTTACTGTACACCGACACGCTACTTACAGTACACTAACACATTACACTTACTGAGTTACTGTACACCAACACGCTACTTACAGTACACTAACACATTACACTTACTGAGTTACTGTACACCGACACACTACTCACAGTACACTAACACATTACACTTACTGAGTTACTGTACACCGACACACTACTTACAGCACACTAACGCATTACACTTACTGAGTTACTGTACACCAACACACTACTTACAGCACACTAACGCATTACACTTACTGAGTTACTGTACACCAACACACTACTTACAGTACACTAACGCATTACACTTACTGAGTTACTGTACACCGACACACTACTTACAGTACACTAACACATTACACTTACTGAGTTACTGTACACCGACACACTACTTACAGTACACTAACGCACTACACTTACTGAGTTACTGTACACCAACAAACTACTTACAGTACACTAACACATTACACTTACTGAGTTACTGTACACCAACAAACTACTTACAGTACACTAACGCATTACACTTACTGAGTTACTGTACACCAACACACTACTTACAGTACACTAACGCATTACACTTACTGAGTTACTGTACACCGACACATTACTTACAGTACACTAACGCATTACACTTACTGAGTTACTGTACACCAACACACTACTTACAGCACACTAACACATTACACTTACTGAGTTACTGTACACCAACACACTACTTACAGCACACTAACGCATCACACTTACTGAGTTACTGTACACCAACACACTACTTACAGCACACTAACACATTACACTTACTGAGTTACTGTACACCAACACACTACTTACAGCACACTAACACATTACACTTACTGAATTACTGTACACCAACACGCTACTTACAGCACACTAAAGCATTACACTTACTGAGTTACTGTACACCAACAAACTACTTACAGTACACTAACGCATTACACTTACTGAGTTACTGTACACCAACAAACTACTTACAGTACACTAACACATTACACTTACTGAGTTACTGTACACCAACACACTACTTACAGCACACTAACACATTACACTTACTGAGGTACTGTACACCAACACGCTACTTACAGTACACTAACACATTACACTTACTGAGTTACTGTACACCAACAAACTACTTACAGTACACTAACGCATTACACTTACTGAGTTACTGTACACCAACAAACTACTTACAGTACACTAACACATTACACTTACTGAGGTACTGTACACCAACACGATACTTACAGTACACTAACACATTACACTTACTGAGTTACTGTACACCAACAAACTACTTACAGTACACTAACACATTACACTTACTGAGTTACTGTACACCAACACACTACTTACAGTACACTAACACATTACACTTACATAGTTTCTGTTTAACACTGATACATTTGCCTACAGCAGCCTCGCATACCTTCTCCAGCATAAATGGATTCTGACTCTGTAAGTTTCAGGGACAGCATTTCACATCAAGCCACTCTGATTGACTTAGTTCACTTATCAGATGTTTCATTAAGCAGAAATTTGGACGAATCAGTGAGGTTTCGCTATACCAGTGCTGGGAGACGGCTTCTTGGTCGGGTTTAAAGGAGAGTTGCAATTATAAAGCAGGTTCTTCTGAAATGTTGAACAGATTTCTACAGTAGATGAAAAAAGGCCCTACTGTACAAAGATCTGCTTTCTCCTTCTGTTTCACTGCAGCTTGCTAAGGCCTACGGAATGGACTTTTTTGAGACAAGTGCCTTTACCAATCACAACATTACAGAGGTACGTGTTTCGTGTTAGCGCTGTTCAGTTGAATATTAACTACAGATTTAGATGAGTCATTTGTTTGTCTCATTTCACTCTCATTTTACATGATGTGTGGAAAATCAGATATACATAATTCACTGTAGTCGAGCTGTTTAGACATGCCTGGGGCCTTAGTTTGCTGAAAAGACTTTCTTTCTCATAGTTTTACATTGTTCTTGCTTATGAGTTATGTTCCAATGACCATTTAATGGTCCATATACGGTCTAGTCACATTATTATGACCACCAGCTGATGTCCAGAGTAACCACCATGTGCAGCATGGACAGCAGCTAGATGGGCTGGGAGTGACTCAGCAAGGTCCCGGTAGGTTGCCCCAGGTATCTGGAGCCATGCTGTCTGCAGTGCATCCCACAGCTGCTGGACTGTGCGTTAGGGAGGATCCATAGAGGATCTTTAAACATGAAGATCAAGGTGGTCCCACAGATGCTTAGTTGGGTTTAAGTCTGGGGAATTATGGGGTCAGGATAATACTTGGAAGTCTTGGTCATGGTCCTCCAACCAATGTCAGACATTTCTAGCCATGTGACATGTCTCATTGTCCTGCTGGAAGACCCCTTATACCCCAGGGAAGACGATCAGCATGTATGGGTGGACGTGATCTGCAGGGATGGATTCCTACCCAAATCGATTCATACCCAAAACTTCCTTCATGAGGAAGTGAGGGAGGAACTGCCGCCATCGAAAGTAGGAGGTGGTCATTATAATGTGACTCGACTGTGTATGTCACCGTATTTCTCTCTTCTCATTATGAACTGGGTGGTCCTAGTCAGAGAAACTTGGTGAGACCACCTGCCTGTTACCCGTCTATCCATCTATCTGTCTGTCCATCTGAATGTTTGTTCGTACTTCTGTGTGTTGCTTTCTCTGTCTCTCTCTCTGTCTGTCTCTCTCTCTGTCTGTCTCTCTCTCTGTCTGTCTCTCTCACTCTCTGTCTGTCTCTCTCTCTGTCTCTCTGTCTGTCTCTCTGTCTCTCTGTCTCTCTGTCTGTCTCTCTGTCTCTCTGTCTGTCTCTCTGTCTGTCTGTCTCTCTGCCTGTCTCTCTGCCTGTCTCTCTGCCTGTCTCTCTGCCTGTCTCTCTGCCTGTCTCTCTGCCTGTCTCTCTGCCTGTCTCTCTGTCTGTCTGTCTCTCTGCCTGTCTCTCTGCCTGTCTCTCTGCCTGTCTCTCTGTCTGTCTGTCTGTCTGTCTGTCTGTCTGTCTCTCTCTCTGTCTCTTTGTCTGTCTCTCTGTCTCTCTGTTGGTCTGACCTTTTTCAGCCAGTTCTCCTATAAAACCTGGATAATGATGTTAGCTCTGTATGAGTGGTGGAGCAGGCTAGGAGTGCTGGACAGAGAGCTGTCAATCAAGCTGCTTGTTAGCCACGCCCACACAGCTCTCAGGTCTGATCAGCGGTGTTATTGAAGCTTTGCTGGATGTTTAATATTACACAGGTTTAGTTTTAGTGTTTATACTAGGACCAAGTTTGCACTGGAGCTACAAAGTTAATGTAGCTCATATGCCAAACATCAGGCATCACGAAGACTGCACCTCTAAATCACCACCTAGTAATCTCACCCGGACCTGCTTATGTGCTTTCTGACATTGTACCTGTGTTCATCGTGAACAGACCTCCAGAAATGTTTTGGGCTTTACGGCTTAAATTCAGCCTTGTTTGGGTTTCACAGCTGTAACTCTGTTTTCTCTCGCTGCTCGTTTGTTTCAGTCTTTTACCCGATTGGCCGAGCTGGTTTTGCAAGCCAATAAAAAGGACCTTGATGTCCTGCGGGTGTCCATCAACGACAAGCTCAGTCTTGCAGACCTTGAAGAGGAGGAGGGAGTGCGTGACAGCAGCAGCGACGCCCAGAAGTCTTGCTGGTGCTGAGGACTGGACATCACACCAACATGCTTTCTTTTCAGACTGACCTTGCGTTCCTGTACACGTTCTTTCCAGTGCCATCTTTGCTAAATTTCATTGTTAGGTTGAGTTTGGTGCCTTCCTGTTCATCACTTCTGCAATGAATGAAGGCTGAGTCGAAGGCCTCTGAGGTCGTGCCTCGTTTTGTTGATGGCTGCATGCCCAAACTAAGACACTGTCTGAGCTGTTGTGGTCTATGGAAAAATGAATGGCGTTTTTGAAATTCAGCCCTTCATTCTGCCCTATGTACATTCTTCCCTCTGCACTATGAGGTCTTTAAGAGTTTGAATATGAATATAACTACATGTGTGCGATAACCAGCTGTAGGCTGCTACTCCTCAGCAATTGAAAGGTTAATTGAAAGGTTAATTGAAAGGTTAATTTGTCAAGTGTTCTACATGATAGTCATCCAGAGTGGTTTGAGGTGTTGTGCTTCATTCTTGAGAAACCTGCTGAGTCAGCATTGTTCACAGTGACAGGAAACAGACATCTGAAGAGTTTATTAGACTTAAATGTAATAAAGTTTAATAAAAAGATGACAGAAACTAGTTGCCTGATGTCTGAGACATTGTTACATGGTAGTTTATGGTTGTTGAGCCTGAGATTAGACATTTTTCAGATTTACCACTATTTCACAAGTATTAACGTCACATATAAAACCTCATGTGGGCTCACTGGTGCTTTTGGATAGGAAATAAAATGGCTAGATTTGTGTTGTAGGCATTGTGACCCCTACCCCTCCATCCCCTCAAGTTCCTATCACCACCACTGTACAAGGATTTCTCAGTGCCTTGTTCCTCTACAGTGAACCATTTCACATCATACCACTCAGAGTGACTTTGTTTACCTCTCAGTAGTTGATCTTTGCAGGATTGGTAGGTATGAAATAGGTACATAGGCCCTGTAACGACTGGACTTGATAAAGTGTACTGGGTGGAGTGGGACATGCATGTGAGATCGCTAGTCTGTGTAGTGGCATGTAGATGAAATATATTTTATTTTTAACTGGAATTCTGAACATGTTATTTTTCTACAGAGCTCAGTAAGATGGTTTCCAGAACAGCCATTCAGTTTTCAACATAGACAAGCATGGCTTAGACCCAGGCCTGGTCTGGAGGCTAACTGTGAACTGCAGAATACTGACACATCCTCAGAGGTCTGCTCGGCTTACCTTCATGTAATG
Source organism: Prochilodus magdalenae (assembly GCA_024036415.1). Lineage (NCBI taxonomy): Eukaryota > Metazoa > Chordata > Actinopteri > Characiformes > Prochilodontidae > Prochilodus > Prochilodus magdalenae. The sequence goes on along the minus strand of JAMWET010001437.1, from coordinate 34,524 downwards.
AAGTCTAAAAGCTTTCTGTGTGCACCTATCGCCTTTTCCACCAGATGGCACTGTCAGCGCTCAGTTTGGCTTGTGAAGAAGCTTCTGTCACCACAATGTAGTAGTCCTCCCAGTGGGCCCACCGTGATCCATCTGGTTGAATCCATTGGGTTGATTGTGTTGCTCTATTGAAAAGTATTGACAAAGTGGTTGATTGAAGACGTAGAGGGACGTTTCTAATGATAAGCTGTATCGAATATAACTGTGGAAGTGGATATCTGACGGTGATTTTTTTTTTTTTTTTTTAATCCCCAGCTTTGCATGACCCTTCTTAATCGGGAATACCAATTTTCTGCAGCTTTCCCATTAAAAGGCTATGTCACGAGGAATGTCCTGATGTTTTAGGCTAAAAAAATGGAAACCATTTAAGGCTTAGACCCACAGGAGCTTTTGAGTTTGCTGCTAGTCTGTGTTTGGGATCTTCCTTAAAGCCCCAGGGAATCACCATCCATGTTTTCTTTCCAAGTGGGTCAGTTTGACTCCTGTTGGCACATATGATGCATGTATTAGGTTTGTATTATGTATACGTTCCCATCTGATGTACTGTAATTTGCCAACCTTGATGGTCCTCATCTTGGGTAAAGTTTATGAAGCGGTACACTCATTAATCATATAGCTGATAGGGGTTATACCGGTTTAACAAAACCAAGTTCTCTGCCACAACATCCCATCCCTGCCCCAGTCTGAAAAAGCTAACAACCAGGTGCAAGCTAACCTGGCAGTCATAACTGAGCTATCAAGATAGCTCATCTCTGTTGTCATTCTCATTTGATTGTTAGGCCATGTCCAAGCCCTTCTCAGGTCTGATCAGCAGCTTCTAAGCAGTGTACTATTATATATTATTTCATTATCTCATTAAAAACTTTACCTTGTGTTCCCTGGGCCTTCAAAATTCCTTCCAAGCTAAAGTGTCTGATTTGTACAATATAGTAATTCATTGTGCTGATGTTTCTGGCTAATAAAAGGTAGAACTTTGAGGTTTAGACTTACAGGAGTTTTGAATTTGGTGATATTCTGCGGTTGGTATCCTCCTTAAAGCCCCGGAGAACCGCCATCCGTGTTTTCTTACTAAGTAGTTTCATTTGGCTCCTGTTGGCCCATAATATGCATGTACTGTGAATAACTTCCCAGTGTTCAGTAAATAACCAACATAATGTGCCAGCCTGGATGGCCCTTACCAATTATAAGGCTGATGGGGGTTATCTCACTTCAACACAACCAAGTTCTCTGAGTCTGAAAAAGCTAACCACCAAGCGAAAGCTAAACTAGCCATCATAACTGAGCTACCAAGCTAGCTCCTCTCTCTGTCTGTTGTCATGCTCGTTTGATTGTTAGGCCATGCCCAAACACTTCTCAGGTCTGATCAGCAGCTTTTAGGCAGTGTTATATTATATTGCTTATTATATTTATGTTTCTTAATTCATTCATCTCTCATTCAAACTTGACACTGTGTTCCTTGGGTCTTTAACATTCCTTCCAGACTGAAGCATCAAAGTTGGACAGATATTGTATTTATTTTTGAAATGTTGAATTTGAACCTGTTTCTCACAAGAAGGCCGAATCACATTGCCCCCTTTTTAAAAGTTAAATGACCCCAGCACCACCCGCCCCCACCATGTGAAAGCAACATGCACTATTTCTGGAATTACTTTGATGCATCTCTTGAAACTGACTCAATGTAAAGTACGCTCTTATACATGTGTGCAAGTGGTATTATGGTATGTGGTATTGAATGAATTACTACACAGTATAACATGTATGTATGTCTGTGCTGTTTGTAACATATTTAAACCTGAAAAATGTCACCTAAAAAAAATACGATACTTCTTTAGACTTCTTATGATGCATTTGTGAATCTATATGATATGTGTCAGCCCCGTTGTGATCCTATTGGGAGGAGGCAGTTGTTTATGAATAAATAGATACCTAGTCGATATTTTAATCCTTATGGTTGTGTGAAATTATACAATTAAATAGATATAATTAGTTATAGTGTGTATATATTGTCACTGTCCAATGAAAACTATGTAAAACTGTAAATGTATCTCCAATTTGGCTAATATTTATTTTTTGGCATCATTTGATCACATGAGCTGCTGTTCATATTGGGTGGACATTTCATAATGAAAGATCACCAGATATATTTTTAAAAAAGTGTCTGGTTCCATAGACTTACATTCAAATTTAATCAGATTTTTGACCTGTCCTGTAAAGTTTCCATTTTGGAGACTTGGTTTTTGTTTGGACAACGACAATACACACACACACACACACACACACACACACACACACAAATATATTATACATATATATATGTATGTATATATATGTGTGTATATATGTATATGTGTATATATATGTATGTATGTATGTATATATATGTGTGTATATATATATATATGTGTGTGTGTGTATGTATATGTGTGTATACATATACATATGTGTGAATGATATATATATGTGTGTGTGTGTATATACTGTTTTTGAGAACAGAAAAATCTTCATGCCATTCATGACGCGTTGGAATCTGCAGTGCCACATGTGTCCACCAGGAGGCAGCATACACTCAAACTTCATGCTGTCTTTCAATTAGACTGTCGAGGAATAATTAAGTACAACTATGACACATGAAGTCTAGGCTGTGGAGAGATCAAGAGTGTAAGGTTGGGATGTATGTCTATAAATATCTTTTAGTGTTTTTCAGTTCGGTGCAGAGAATGATCATACTATAGTCCAGCTATTAGTCTTTTGGGATGACTTTGCACTAGATGTTGGAATATTGCTGTAGAGATTTGATTGCTTTCAGCCACAGGAATTTTGATAAAGTCAGGTCCTGGTGTTGGATAAACAGTTTTGAATGAGTTCTGATTCCCAAAGGTGTTTTGGTCTTAAACTTATTTATTTGTATTTGTTTTTACCAACCCAACACAAATATAATGATACACAGCAAAAGACTGGACAGTCTGGTGCTCGCCGGCAAACAGCTGGAGAACATCTGCCCTAGCCAACATTTGGCATTGGGTTTCATGACTTTGGCCCATTAAAACCACTGAATTATTTAATGTCTTTGGGTAATAACCTGTGATAACATGGCTTGTCGTGTTGTGTGGTTGATTTTTAAAATATCACTGCTTGCTGAATGGCCAGGACCCCCACAGTATTATGTGGGTGGTGGATCATTCTCAGCACTGCAGTGACATGGCGGTGGTTTGTTAGTATGTGTTGTGCTGGTGTGAGTGGATCAGACACAGCAGTGCTGTTGGATTTTGTGTCCACTCATTGTCCATTCTATTAGACACTCCTTCTTCATTGGTCCACCTTTTAGATGGACTTCTGCTGCTGCACAGTTTGTGTTGGTCTAGTCCTCCATCAGTGGTCAGGATAGTTTTATGGACAGTTGGGTAGATAGTGCCTGATCCACTCGTTAGGGCACAACACACATGCTATTTGCCAACTGTAGGTGTTGGTAATCACATGAGCAAAGTCCCATGACGGTTAGAAACTGAAACAGCTGGAGTAGTAGGTCAGTACTGGTTTTTTATAATCTGCAAATTTATGGATTGGCTGGCAACCCTGGGTGCATAGCCATTACGACTTGCCTGACTGTCTCTAGGTTGGTGTCCATGATCCCCCCTCTCACAGGCGCCTGGAAGAGAAAATCAGAATAAGAATAAGAAGCCAGCCTCTTTGTTATGCTCATAATGTAGCTCTGTAACTCAATGAGCCACTGCTGGCTGGTTCATTTGATAGGCCCCTATTTGACTAATGGCTTTGTCGCTGGTGTTGAGGGGCTTGTGCCTTCGTGATAGCAGCTGGCTTAACGCAGAGGCCTGCAGCCACCAGCAGGCTCTAACCAGTGCTATTTTAGTCCGTCCTGCGCTGACTGCTCGCTGAGGGGCTTGAAGAAAAGTGTGAGCCAAGTGCAGGAGTGGACCGCTGCCGTCCCTCCACAGAGCGGCTCTAATTAAAAACACTGCGCCACTGCAGAAAGAGCCGAAGGAGAGACTTCTCACCTGCCTCACCAGTCCACTCTTTTAACAGCTAGTCTTTTATAGAGTCTTCTGACCACGGCACAAAACCTGCAGCGGTTCATTTTCCTGCTCCATGATTAACCATTAGTGTCATTCAGATCATGGTGACAGGTGTGGATGAAACATCCAGAGGGGTGACAGATTAACGGAAGAACCGATATATAGGTGTTGGGCCACCACAGGCTCCCATAACAGCTTCAGTCCACCTTGGCATAGATACTACAGGTGTCTGGAACTCTAAAGGAGGGACGGTTGTCCATTCTTCTGAAAGATAATCCTACAATGGATGTTTTTATGATGATGATGAAGAGCACAGTTCCAAAATCTTGTGACTGTGAAGTCCACACCACATAATATACCTCATTTTCATAGCCACAAAACCATTCAGTGACCCCTTGTGACCTCTGGCATGTCATCCGGGAAGAGACCACTCCCATCAGGACTGAACCAGTCACTATTGGACAAAGGTGATTGATCAGAACCATCTTGTATTGATCCTTCCGTATAAGAGGATGGGCTGCCCATGCATGCAAACTGCCTCCCAACACATAACAGAACCACCAGGCGCCCTCACGATGGAGGTCAAGCATTCAGACCTATAACAAATGGTGAACGATACGGTGACTCCTCTGGCCGTATCACTTTTCCACATCTCTGTTGGCCAGTAACTGTGGCCTTTGGCTTTTGCACCACTGAACTCTCCAATGGTCGCTTGTCTTTTTAATGAGGGGTGTATTCACTGCACCCCTACTTTAATATCCCTCGATATGCCATCGTGGATGGACTATTCTGTTCTACTGACCCTTATCATGTCCTGCATTGATATGATCAGCCACCTGAGCATCGGTCGCTGTTCTGTTTTCCTTACACACCACACTAGTGCTCCAACATCACCCTCATTGAGTGTGTACTTTGGTTCAGCCTTGTTTACTGATGCATCTATCATAGGTCTGGATGCAGGTGTCACTTTAGTCACTGCTCCTATTTCAACACTAGCCAGTTGAGCAGACTTTGTGACTGAAGCTCTTGTAACATGTGCCCCAAAAACAAACACTCATTCACAGTCACTTAGATACATCACTCCTAACATTCCTACTTTCTTCTGCTGGCCTGTTAATACTAATCAGCCATCGCCTGAATGCCTCAGCCTGATTGAATGTTATTGCTGACCATGTGTGTCCCTCCCTGGCCACAATATAGCCATCTAATGGTCATTTCCAGCATGATGATGCTTCATAAAGCAGAAATCATCTCAGACTGGTTTCATAAACATGACAATGAGCTCAGTGTTCTTCAGTGGCCTTCCCAGACACCGGATCTGAATCCAATACAACACCTTTGGGATGTGGTGATGGGACATTTGCAGAATCTCAGTACTCCTAAAGTCTCTGCATGACTTGTGTGATGCAGTCATCAACCTGGACCAGAAACTCTAAGGAATGTTTCCAGCACCTAGTGGAATCCAAATCAGGCAGTTCTGAAAGCAAGGAAGGTCCTACCCAGTAAGGGGCAGTGAACACATTTACATTGGACCTATAGCATTTAGCTGACGCTCTTATCCAGAGCGACTTACAAGGTTAAGCATATTACTGGTAGGCCAATGTAGTGTTAGGAGTCCAAGCACTCTTATTGGTGTAGCACAGTGTAGTCACCCAGACCGGGATTCGAACCCCAGTCTCCCAGATGTGGTGGTTGGATTCTGGCAGGTAATGGTGTTGCTGAGCTACACCAACCACATTTGCCCAAAGCAGTGGGCAGACCCTTCCACAGTGCCCAGGGAGCAGTTTGGGGTTGGGTGCTCTGCTCAAGGGCCCTTCAGTCACGTCAGCTCAGGGAATCAAACCAATCTCAAGGCTAGTAACATCCCTAACATCCGGCCCAAACCTACACCCTTAAAGCTGTTAAGCTGATGGCTTGTGTTTCTTCTCAGTCTTGAACCAGGGAGGTGGTCTTGATGATCATTACACTACAGAAACAAGTGTATATGGATATACAGTGATGGGGACTAACAGAACACATTTACATTTTATGGCATTTTGGCATTTAGCTGACGCTCTTATCCAGAGCAACTTACAAGGCCAATCACATTACAGGTAGGCCAACGTAGTGTTACTCTTATTGGTGTAGCACAGCATAGTCACCTAGACTGGGGTTTGAACCCCAGTGTCCCACATGTGCTGTTGGCTCTGTGACGGGTAGTGGGCTTATCCGCTGAGCTACACCAACCACCATGCAATTAGCAGTGTTATGTGTTTAGGATACTAAGCATAGTAATTGGGCTAATAAGCAAAATAATTGTAACAGTTCCAGTACAGTTACAGTGTAAATAGATAGTATTCAGAGTACAGTTACACTGCTGGAATTAGTTGATTACATGAAGGGGGTTATCTGTTTAACATGCTCATTCACTCTCAAATTAAATCACAGTGCTTCTACATCCGTCCCAGAACCCCTTGAAACTATAGTGTTATAGACAGAATGTCAAATAGCCTTAATCAGCGTAAAGGAGATTGTCAATCCGTAATTTAACATTGGCCCATGCTCAGATTCAGTGCCTGAGCTTTATGTAGAATGCTTTTCTAAGTTTACACACAACAGCATAGGTTTTCTGTTACTGCCATGCATGTGTAAGGCTGCTTCGAAATACGGTGTACATGATTGAATGTGACGTGTGTGTAATTGCCACATTCATACTGCTTTAAATCCGAATCCGAATCAGGTTTATTGGCTGTTGACACAAACAAGGAAATTGGGTTTGGCAGTTCACGTCTCTCTACATTTACAGCATTCAGCTGACGCCCTTATCCAGACCGACATACATGGTTATTCATATTACAGGTAGGCTAATGTAGTGTTAGGAGTCTTGCCCAAGGACACTTATTGGTGTAGCACACCATCTCCCACATGGGGCTCATTGGCAAGTAGAGGTGTTATCCATTGCGCCACATCAACCAGTACTAGTACAGTACCAATATACACATAACTAACTGACAGTCCAATATACTGTATACGCAATGACTCTACATATACAAAATAAATACAGACATTTACAGTATACACCCTACACAGTATTCACAGTATACACAGTATACAGACAATAAACTATATGTGGGAAATAACTTGCAACATCATTAGTGCTCATATACAGTGCTGCTTGAAAGTTTGTGAACCACCCAAACATGGTCATTTTTTTTGTAAAGATCATATGAATAATCATATGAAATGAACATCCAAATCTCAAATTGTAAAGCAGACCTTCCAAATAAGGGACACAAAGAAAAAAAGATACATATTTTCATTATTTATTCAACAAAAGTATTTTATCTCTCAAAAAACTTTAAATATTGCCATGTGCAAAAGTATGTGAACTCTTAGTTAGTAGCTTGTGGCACCTCCTTTTGCAGCCATTACTTCAACCGAATGTCTTCTGTAACCACAAACGAGTGTCTCACATCCGCTTTTTGGGATTTTGTCCACTCCTCCTTGCAGAACTTCGCCAGTTGAGAGAGGCTGGAGGGATATCTGGCATGTACCGCCCGCTTTAGATCTTGCCACAGCATGTCTATGGGATTGAGGTCCGTACTTTGACTGGGCCAATCCAGAGTGTGAATCTTCTTTCTCTTAAGCCATTCCTTGGTAGTTTTGCTGGAAGGCTTTGGGTCGTGGTCTTGTTTCATAATGCATTTCCATCCCAGCTTCAACTCCCTGACTGATGGCAGGAGATTCTGGTCAAGAATTTGTTGATAGTCCTGGGAATTGATGTTTCCCTGGATAATATGGAGTCAACCAGGTCTGGAGGAAGAAAAGCAGGCCCAGACTTTCACATTTCCACCACCATGCTTCACTGTTGGGAGGAGGTTCTTCTTTTTATATGCAGTGTTGACTTTTCTCCAAACATGGTGCCTGTGATTGTGGCCTAATGATTCAAATTTGAACTCGTCCTTCCAGAGAATGGTCTGCAACTCTCTGGAGGTGATGCGTGGGTTGGCCTTTACCTGCATTATTATTTTTCTGGTGCTTCTTGGTGTAAGTTTTGATGGCCTTTCACTTCTGGGCAGAGTTGCTGTGATACTTAGTGCCCTCCATTTGTAAATGATTTGTCTTACAGTGGATGGATGAAGCTGGAATCTTTTGGAGATGGTCTTGTAGCTTTCCCCAGACTGATGGGCTGTCACCACCTTCTTCCTGATGTCCTCAGATGTCTCCTTTCCTCTCGGCATTGTTGATCTGTTCTTTATGCCTTGACACAGCAGTGGCTTGATTGGTTTCCTCTCCCTTTTAACCAGTGTGCCTCAAAACTTTTCCCAAGGATGTCTCGTTTGATTGGTCTGCTTAATTGATTACTTGAGCACTCACATGTGTTTGACCTGAGTCTTTTACCTTATAGACTTTACCAGTGCAGCTGGGGTTCATTTACTTTTGCAGATGCTCTGATTCCATGTTTGATGTAGTCTGCTTGCAACTCACACACTTCCCTCAAAACAAGTAAATGGAATCGATGAACATAAACCTGACATTTCATATACAAAAACTGGTGATGATAAAATAAGAGAATTGTGGTAAAACAAAAGAAAAATCTAAACTACTCAACCAGTTCACAAACTTTCAAGCAGCACTGTATGTGGAAGAGCTTGTAATGTATAATCTGGCATGTGAGTGAAACTGGCGAACACTATGGAGGAACAGGAGGAACTATGGTCCAGCAAATGATGTGACTGGTCAGCTGTTTATGAAGGTGACGTCTAGTTGTCTTGGTGTACAGGGCCTGTAATGCCTGCCGGAGGGGAGGAGTTGGATGTTGTGTCCAGGGTGAGAGAGATCTGTGATGATATTCCCTGCCTGTTTCCGGGTTCCTAAACAGTACAAGTCCTGGAGGGTGGATAGTGAAGCACCAGGGATCCTTTGCAGTCTGTCCCGGTCCTGTCCTGTGACCACTCTGAACCAGATCACCAAATTATTTACAATGCGTTACTCACCCTGAGTAATCTAACAGAATATGTTACTAATGACCTTTTAGGGCATGTACTCCTCCCAACACTGTTCACACACCCCCACACACTCACACCTAATTTAGTATCTCCAGCTAGCCTGACTGCTTGTCATTGGACTGTGGAAGGAAACCGGAGCAAACCCACGGAGACACAGAGAGAACATGGAAACTCCACACACAGAAAAGACTAGGATCACCTGGCCGGGGAATCAAACCCCGACCCCTCTCATTGTGAGGCGACTGTGCTAGTTGGAAGAACGCCGGTCTGGTGCCTGACCTCTCGCTGCACTCCTGCACTGACTTGATAAAGTAACTCTGTGTCTCTTGCCATTAAACAGGCTGCTTTTGTTGCACCCTGTTCTGATTGGCTGCTCTGTGTTGTTCCTCATTGTGTATAACAACAGTGTGAATGGGCGGAGCTTAATGCAGATGCACTGGTTTCAGGTCTTCCAGCCACATGGCTGACATACAGTGAGGCCCTCCATGAGCCATCCTGTTAATGCCAGCACCATTGGCCGACAGCTGCACCATGCAGGACTACATACACGCAGACTGTTATGATGAATGCCCCTAACACCACGTCTACATCGCCAAAGACTGCGATGGAGTGACTCAGAATGGCAGCTGGTCATCTTCAGTGATGAGTCCCACTTTTGTCCTGGTGGAGACGACCCATGAATCTGTGTGTGGAGGCACCGTGTACATGCACACAGGTGTTGTAGGTAGACCTCAGATATATAATACAGAATGTAGGATCCTTTAATGGTGTATGTCAAATGATACCTTTAAAGAAAGGAGCAGCAGGAGCAGCCAGCGCCTGTGGAAGGTGAGGGAAGATGGTGTTAATGTGTGTGGGGGCTGCAGATCCAAATCTGATGCCACAGCCGTTCATTAGCCTCCTCTTTAGTCACGTTAAAATAACACAGGGCCGGAGTCCGAGATTAATCAGCTTCTCTTTGTCCAGCTTTGGCATCCTGGGGTTTGGATGTTGCCCCAAGCTGATCTCAATTTAGAGAGGAAAGAGAGGGTGTTGCTTCAGAAGAGTCTCTCTCTCTCTTTCTCTCTCCCTCTTTCTCTCTCTCTCTCTCTCTCTCTCTCTCTCTCTCACTCACTCTCTATCTCTTTCTCTCTCTCTCTCTCACTCACTCTCTCACTCACCCACTCACTCACTCACTCACTCTCTCTCTCTCTCTCTCTCTCTCTCTCTCTCTCTCTCTCTCTCTCTCTCACTCTCTCTCTCTCTCACTCTCTCTCTCACTCACTCTTTCACTCACTCACTCACTCACTCACTCACTCTCTCTCTCTCTCTCTCTCTCTCTCTCTCTCTCTCTCTCTCTCTCTCTATCTATCTATCTATCTATCTCTCTATCCCTCACTCACTCACTCACTCACTCACTCACTCACTCACTATCTTTCTCTCTCTCTCTCCCTCACTATCTTTCTCTCTGGTTTTCACTATCTCTCTCTCTCTCTCTCTCTCTCTCTCTCTATCTCTATCTCTCTATGCCTCACTAACTCTCTCTCTCTCTCACTCACTATCTTTCTCTCTCTCTCTATATATATATATCCCTCACTATCTCTCTCTGTCTCTCTCTGTTTTTCACTCTCTCTCTCTCTCTCTCTCTCTCTCTCTCTCTCACTCATTCTCTCTCTCTCCCTCACTATCTTTCTATCTCTCTCCCTCTCCCTCACTATCTTTCTCTCTATCCCTCACTATCTCTCTCTCTCTCTCTTTCTCTCTATCCCTCACTATCTTTTTCTCTCTCTCTACCTCTGTATTATACTTCAGTTCTGTATCTCTCTTTCTTCTTCTACTTTTTCTTTTTTATTCTGTCCTCTCCTCTGATTTTCTTTCTTTCACTATCTTTCTCTCATTTCTCTCTACCTCTATCTTATACGCTATCTCTCTATCTCTTTCTTTCTCCACCTCTTTTTCCCTCTCTCACTCTCTCTCTCTCTCTCTCTCTCTCTCTCTCTCTCTCTCTCTCTCTTTCTCTCTCTCACACACACACATTCCCCCTCAGTCCTTTTTCTTCAAGATCTTGTCATACCGTAGCCAAATATGGTAACAGCATTGGTTCACACCGTCCCCCGTTTCGTTGGCTTTCTGCAAAGCTTGGCCGGCTGCTGAGAGGGGAGGGAGAGAGAAGAGAAGGGAGAGAGGGAGAGAGTGAAGAGGAGCGCTTTCTTAGCACGGGCGAAGGGAAGGAGAGAGGGAAGAAAGATGCGCTGCACTATTATTTTTGGGCTCTGTGCGCATGTGGCGGAGGCGTTTGATGTGGGAGGGGGGGTCCAGCTTCAAGGCACTTCTGCCAATCGCCGTGATGTCATCCTCCCACGATGCCGCGCTGTGCTTTCACACCAGAGTGAGTCACACCGGCTCTCTCAGCGCTGGAGGAGCACACCGAGGAATGCTAAACACCCGACAGACAGAGCTCACTGCATTCTCTCTCTACCTCTATATCTCCCTCTCTCTATCTCTCTCTTCATCCTTCAACCTCTCTAACTCTCTCTACCTCTATATCTCTCTCTCTCTCTTCATCCTTCAACCTCTCTAACTCTCTCTACTTCTACTCTCTCTACTCTCTCTTCATCCTTCATCTCCTCTCTCTCTATCTCTCTCTCTTCATCCTTCAACCTCTCTAACTCTCTCTACCTCTATATCTCCCTCTCTCTATCTCTCTCTTCATCCTTCAACCTCTCTAACTCTCTCTACTTCTATTTCTCCCTCTCTCTATCTCTCTCTTCATCCTTCAACCTCTCTAACTCTCTCTACCTCTATATCTCTCTCTCTCTCTTCATCCTTCAACCTCTTAACTCTCTCTACTTCTATTTCTCCCTCTCTCTCTCTTCATCCTTCAACCTCTCTAACTCTCTCTACCACTATATCCCCCTCTCTATCTCCATACTTCAACCTCTCTCTTTCTAACTCTCTCTCTACTTCTGTTTCTCCCTCTCTTTACATCCTTCAGGCTCTCTTTACCTCTATTTCTCCCTCTCTCTCTTTCTTCATCCTTCAACCTCTCTTTCTCTCTACTTCTATTTCTCCCTCTCTCTCCAACCTTCAACCTCTCTAACTCACTCTGCCTCTATATCTCCCTCTCTCTTCATCCTTCAACCTCTCTAACTCTCTCTACCACTACCCCCTCTATTCCATCCTCGCCTCTCTCGTTCTCTCATCCTCTCTTCAACCTTTCTTTCTCTCTCTCTCTTCTTCTCTAACTCTCTCTACCTCTATTCTCCCTCCTCTTCATCTCTCTCTCTACCTCTATATCTTCATCTCTCTCTCCATCATTTAACGTCTTTCTCTCTACCTCTATTTCTACCTCTCTCTCTCCATCATTTAACCTCTCTCTCTCTACCTCTATTTCTCCCTCTCTCTCACCATCATTTAACCTCACTCTCTCTACATCTGTTTCTCCCTCTCTCTCCATTCTTCAACCTCTCTCTCTCTTTCTAACTCTCTCTCTACCTCTGTTTCTCCCTCTTTCTCCATCCTTCAACCTCTCTCTCTTTATATCTCTCTCTACCTCTATTTATCCATCTTTCTATCTCTCTCTTCATCCTTCAACCTCTCTTTCTCATTGTCTCTCTACATCTACTTGTCCCTCGCTCTCTCTCTCTCTCTCTCTCTCTCTCTCTCTCTCCATCCTTCAACCTCTCTATCTGTCCAACTCTCTCTCTACCTCTGTTTCTCCCTTTCTTTCTTCATCCTTTAACCTCTCTGTCTCTAACTCTCTCTCTACCTCTGTTTCTCCATCTCTCTCTCCATTCTTCAACCTCTCTCTCTAACTCTCTCCACCCCTATTTCTCCCTCTTTCTCTTTCTCCATCCTTCAACCCCTCTGTCTTTTTCTAAAGCTCTCTACTTCTGTTTCTCCATCTCTCTCTCCATCCTTCAACCTCTCTCTTCTTAACTCTCTCTCTACCTCTGTTTCTCCCTCTCTCTTCATCCTTTAACCTCTCTCTATCCTTATAACTCTCTCTACCTATGTTTCTCCCTCTCTTTATGTCTCTCTCCATCCTTTTACCTTTCTCTATCTCTCTAACTCTCTTTCCACCTCTGTTTATCCCTCTCTTATCTCTCTCTCCATCTTTCTACCTCTCTCTCTCTCTCTCTAACTATCTCTCTAACTTTGCTTCTCCCTCTCTCTATCTTTCAGTCTCTCTTTCTCCATCCTTCAACCCCTCTCAGTTGGGAAGAGTTGACATCAGTGTTCCTCTGGATTCTCTGACAGTTCTTATAGAATTCCTTGGAGTTCTGATCTTCCTCAGACTTGCTGTGCAGGACTGTCACTTTTTGCCGTGATGAGTAATAGTTTGAAAGTATGCTGGATGTGCTTCGTGCATTGCAGGCGACTGGAGCTGCAGCCAGTGCTTCTTATAATCCCCATGAACAGGTTTCCAATGTGAGTCATTCACTATGCGATATACTGAATTAGCTGCACTCTCTCATAGATGTATGAGAGCACGACGAGATATATGTTATTCTATCAGCCCTGATATGCGTCTCGGCATGAGCAACACCAGCACAAGAATGCGAGCGATGCCAACCCTCCTTTGAAAACTCCACCATTGTCATGCTGATGCCATTGTCCTGCCCGCTCCAACGCCAGCTCTAAACAGCTTAGGTCTGCTTAATTGCTCCACATACAAAAGTCTCTGTACACCAGTTAGACAGATCGCTGCTTTGAGCCCTCGCATGCTGTGCACACAGGGCCGGACAACAGTCCAGTATGCTAGAACATCCACTTTTCATGCCATTTCATATTAGCGTTCTGCTCTGCTTGAGTGGAGCTGATGAATGGGGCCATTCTTTCCAATACCCACCATCCAGGGCCAACCCACAGGATAGCCCATAGAGCAAGTTCACAGATACGCTGCCATGGTCATGCTCTGGGGGGCGTCAGATATTGCCATTGGACTTTCAGGACAGGCGCTCTCCTCCTCTAGGCATCTCTTCTGTAGAGTTAGCTCTGAACACATTGCTAGTCTGATCACATTGCTCAGTAGCTGGGACTGAGGATCCAAAAATATGCACAGAAGTTAGTCAAAGTAAGGAAATGAACCGATGAACTGATAAATGATGAGAGTGGAGACTGGTGGTCACCTTGCTAACCAGCAGCATTCATTAGTGATTACGTAATGCGCTGCACTGTTGTTATACCATTTACATTTGGACTGATATAGACAATGACAGGCCAGACATCTCGGTATGGAGCTGTAGAGGTTCCTCATGGTGTCCTGTGATAATCCATCCCATGCAGCTTGAATATTCTCACACAGTTCCAGCAGATTTTGCGGTGGAGTAACACCAGGCCCTTTGGAAACAAACGCCCATCTTGGCGCTGACCACAGTGCCTCCATACAGAGATCTGAAGGTCGTCTCCATCAAGACAAAAGCGAGACTCGTCACTGAAAATGACCTGCTGCCATTCAGAGTCACTCCATGAACACAGCAGTCATCGTAACGTCTGCGTGCATGTAGTCCTGCATCGTACAACAGTCTAGCAGTGGTGCTGGCACTAACAGGATGGCTCCCTGGAGGGCATCACTGCTCGCGGAATGTCCATAACCATGGCTGTTGTCAGTCAGGTACAGGGATAAGGCCAGTCCTTGCTTATGTCGCATGAGTGGCTGAATATGAAGCTTGTCTCTCTGTGTCAAACCTATTAGCTGGTTCCTCCTGCAGCTATTCGCTATTGTTTAGATGATGAGTGTATATTCTTCTTCTTGGTTGAGAGATCTTTGTCTGCTAACTACTCTTTCAGATCATCACCACTCCAGCAATAGAGCGTTCGCTCTGATCGTGAATGGTGTGCCTGTGTCCAGCTTTTTGATCCGACTTTTCAACTTTGTTAAATTCCGGATTGGTTTCCTATTAAGAATGAATGGGGTGGATAAGTACACGCCCATCTGCCGTGCTTTTGCTTAACTGACAGACTCATCTGGCATGAATTCAATGTTGATCTGACTTGCACTGGTCTGTTTGTCTTTTTTTCCCCATCCCTCATTCCTCCAGTAAAGTCCCCTTCATTTTTGGGCCTACCCAAACTATTGTTTCCTTTAGCCTACAGCCACCAAACTGCATGTACTCACTCAGGGCGGGTCCCCAAACTCTAATCCACAGCCATACTGCTCCATACACTCCCATTTAGCACACATTAGAAAACAGCTGGCAGTAAACTTAAGCTGTGCAATCATTCCCACATTTCTCCCAGGGACTTCTAGCTCATCTTATTCTTATTCCCGGTTGAATTTTTTTGTGTACTGACTGGTCCTGTGGTTTTTGAGATACCAACACTGTTCCCGGCTCAGAAATGGTGTGCTTGTATACAGCCTTTTGAGCCGACGTGTTTTTCCTAAAAACCTGCTCAAATTCCGAATTTTTTCCCCTTGGGAAAAGTACACATCCATCTACTGTCCTTGTGCTCGACTGACAGACACCACACCACACACACTGTCTCAGGACAGACCCATAAGCACCAATTTAATGTTGGTCTGACCCGCACCCCATCCTTTGTTCTTTTCCTAGAGTCCTATCCATTTTTGGCCCTTCCCAAACTCAATTGTTTCCATTAGCCTACAGCCACCAAACTGCATGTACTCAGTCAGGGCGGGTCCCCAAACTCTAATCCACAGCCATACCATGTGTCATTTAGTCATCCCCTCTTCCTCCCATACACTCCCATTCATTTTTAGCAACACTTAGCAACCGGCTAGCAACAAGCTTAAGCTGCCTGATCACTCTGTGTTTTCTCCAGGAAACGCACTTCTCTAATTTTAAAAGGGATCCCATGAGCAACATTGTAGGCAGGAAGCAAATGAGATCATTAAGGCATGTATTCCTCTGAAGGCACTATGCTATTTCACAAATCCTTACATGCAAAGCAATTTATATTACAGGTCAAGGTCTCTCATTCCCGGGAGAGCGGAGACACCCTTCCTCCCTTAAGGTTTCCCTTTAATCTGCAGATTGTCACTCAACGACACATTTACATCAGGAAGCCCTATATACGCAGCGCCGCTCGTTCACAGTAAAGAGCTATGAATACGGCTAATATGCTTCAGTGCAGCGCTGCGAGGAGATCAAACAGCTGATTCAGATAAGGCAGGTTGGAAAAGAGACTGCTGAATCCCAGGATGTGAATAAATTAATGCTTGAGTTCGAACTCCAAAATGTTCAGTCTGATTGGGAATGGTATGCTTGTATACAGCTTTTGGATCGGATGCCCGGTTTCCACATGGTAACGGATTTTTCCAGGAATTTTTCATATTAAGAATGAACAGGATGGAAAAGCACATGCCCATCTACTGTAAACTTCTGCTCAACCCAGGGACACTGTCTCTGATACACAATCACCCTAGCACAAATTCAATGTTGGTTCAACCCCCACTCGTCTGTCTGTCTTGTTTTCCCATTCCTCTTCCCCCCCATAGAGTCCTATTCATTTTCAACCCCATTCAAACCTATTGTTTCCTTTAACCTACTGACACCAAAATGCATGTATTCACTCAGGACAGATCCCCAAACTCTAATCCACAGTCATATAGGCCCGCACTCCTCTATGTGTTGTTTATTCTTCCCTTGTTCCTCCCATAGCAACCACACCCTTGCAGGAAGCTGGAACCTATAGATTGGGGTTTTAGCCACTGCTGGTAGACCTGTATGACCGTACGCTTCCAGACACCTGCAGATTCAGCTACTTCCTTCACACTATGGTCTTTGTCCACGCCCAAATACAATCACTCCCTTTGGCCAATCATTAACCTCTGCTTTGGAGCCATTTTTCATACAACGAATGAGACATTCACTGCACCGTACCACCTCTTCTCAATCTACGAATCCTCCGTCATCCTCGTGCAGCGCCATCTGCAGGAGCCTGAAGTTACTACCCCTGTAAACACGCATAGTGACTCACTGCAGTTTTTTTTTGTATTCTATCATCACTTTATATATATATATATATATATATATATATAAAGGTGCACATTTAATTCTGCCGTGATTTGAGCAGCCGTGGTTTTATGTTTTTTGGATACAATCCGGGTTAGCACCCGAACATCCCTTTCAGACAGCTTCCTCTTGCGTCCACAGTTAATCCTGTTGGATGTGGTTCGTCCTTCTTGGTGGTATGCTGAAATTACCCTGGATACCGTGGCTCTTGATACAGTACAAAGACTTTCTGTCTTGGTCACAGATGCGCCAGCAAGACGTGCACCAGCAGTTTGTCCTCTTTTGAACTCTGGTATGTCCCCATAATGTTGTGTGCATTGCAGTATTTTGAGCAGAACTGTGCTCTTACCTGCTAACTGAACCTTCACACTCTGCTCTTACTGGTGCAATGTGCAATTAATGAAGATTGGCCACCAGGCTGGTCCAATTTAGCCATGAGACCTCCCACACTAAAATTACAGGTGTTTCAGTTTCATTGTCCAACCCCTGTGTATATGTATATATAAAGAAACTTTTCTTGGTTGTTTGGTTACTATGCATTCTGCCTCATTCAAAATGTAGTCAAGGCTGAAACACCCCTTATAACTTCAGCATGAAGGGGTGGAGCTAAACTGGAACAGATGTTGTATACATTTATGGTATTTAGCTGATGCTCTTATCCAGAGCGACTTACAATTAATCATATTACAGGTAGACCAATGTAGTGTTAAGAGTCTTGCCCAAGGACTCTTATTGGTGTAGCACAGCCTAGTCAGTCGGCCTGAGATTCGAACCCCGGTCTCCCACATGTGGTGGTTGCTATTTGGCAGGTAGTGGTGTTATCCGCTGAGCTACACCAACCACCAACCATCCCCCTGGGTCCAACCGTCTGAGACTGTAAGTAAAAAAAGGAGCCATTAAATTCATTTTAGATTCTCTGTTTGTCTAGCCAGCTGACAGGGAACATTCCCAGAACTTTGGTTAATTTTCCCAGTAAGTTCTAATAAAATGTTTCAGTCTAATGTTCAAGGAATGATGTTTATAATCTCTGATTATGTTCCTACATGGTTACATGTTAACTAACCGCAATGTTCAGAGGATGTTTGGGAGATGATGTCAGAGCCACAGATTATCTTATATGATAACAACAGAAGAACATTCTCATCTCAGCATGTAGGAAATGTTTTATAGACATTACTGAGACCTGAGTTGAGACAGAATGCTTTTAGAGAAAGTGCTCCTGCCTTTAGAAACAACTTGCTGGGAACCAACAGACACGTTCCCACTGAAAACATTAATGGAACGTTGCATTGGGTTTTTAGAACTAATAATGTCTATCTGGGTACATAGAAGGCGTGTCACTTTTAGTGGAGGTGAAAAACATCCAGATGTTGGACACAAAGTAGATTAAAGTTGCTACTCGCTATTAAAACTTCAACCGGCAAACAGTGTTAACACCACAAAGCATGGCTTCTACTTACAGGCTGCTCTTTAGTTCCCTCTCCTCTCTGTGCAAAGCCTCAATATTGTCCAAGGTTTGAGAAACTGTTTGGAATGAAATGTACAGAGTAAACTAACAACTCTGAATTAAAGTCCAGGATCTGGTTAAAAGTGTGGGAACTGAAGCTGGGATTCCTATTTGTCAGCTTGTTCCACTTTAAATAAGGTAAGATATATGACAACACTTTATTGTTGATCCCAAGAGGAAATTAGAGTGTAACAGCAGCTTACATACCAGTGAGAGACATAGTAACTCATAGAAGCTACAAAATAATAATATACAAAAAATATATATATACTCACTTAAGTGCATTGCAAAGAGATGGGTCTTCAGTCTGTGTTTGAAGACCGGGAGAGACTCGGCTCTTTGTACAGCCAGTGGGAGTTCATTCCACCATCTGGGAGCCAGGACAGAGAAGAGTCTGGACGTTTGCCTAGCAAGATGTAACACAGATACATGGAAGATATGAGGAGTGAGGTAATTACATTACTACTTAGCTAGTACTAAAGTGCTGGTCCACTATTGCAGAGAACGTCACATGATGCTGCAGTTACATTCTGCTGCCTAAATTCTGGAGTGATCCAGATTTTGGATGAAACCAAATCCTCACAGCAATGTTCCAACATCTAGTGTACAGCCTTCCCGGCAGAGTAGGTGTTGTTACTGAGGCAAAACTTTCTGTTACCATTCGTGAGTTCAGAGGAAACAGTGGGGAAGGTCAGCAGGTGTCTACAGACTCATTAAGACGTGGGCACGGACACTGGTCAGTATGGAAGCTGTGAGATGCGGATGCATAATGACCGTTTCATGTTATGGCACTGAGCAGCTCTCCCTCTGGTCATAATTATACTGTGACCTCTAAACTAAATGCCACTGGACTAAGACATGTGTCTCGTGCAGGCAGGATGGACACAGCCTCTAGTGAAGTAGGGAACTCTGTGGTGTTAATGCATTTCGACCATTCACTTGGTCTTGTTCTACTAATCTTCCTCCATCCATCCTTCTGCAAGCCACCCAGAAAAACACTAGTTGCCACGATGAAGACTGCAGCGCTGAAATTGTGCTGTTGCCAGAGCAACGCTTTCCAGGAGGCAGTATTCCCATAGATACGGGATTTTGTGCAGCGCCGGTGTCTTCAGTAGAGCTCAATGAATCGCACTTTTTAACCGACTCTCAATGAAGCAGTCGAATCGATTCGCACGTCTAACTGAATCGAACGTTCCTGTAGCAGCTAATGCATTGCTTATGTCTGTACAAGTGACTCAAAACTTATATTACTACTACTACTACTACTACTACTACTACTACTACTAATACTAATAAACCACCAACATTAATAAAACAACAACTATAACACAACAACAACAATAACAACAGCAACAACAATAATAATAGCAGCAGTTGTTATTTATGTTCTTGTTTTTGTTGTTATTTTTATTATTTTTGTTGTTATTATTATTATTATTATTATTATTATTATTATTATAATAGTTGTTGCTGTTGTTGTTACAAACTCAGCGTTGTCGTTTACTAAATATTTACTTCTCCTCTATGCAGGCTAGCTGGATTCTTCCTTTTGCTATGTATTCATACGTTTCCCAAGAATGGCAGTAAAGGTGTGGAGAGGATGAGAGTAAAAGTTGGTTAAAAGAAAACGACAAAATGATTCATCAGAGCTGACTAATGACTCGAAAGAGTCGTTTGGTTCAACAGAATTAGTGGATTGCTTGGCTTTTTAATTCGCTGCCAGCATACTATCGCGAGACTCTCCGGGAGAGCCGTTGGCTTTCCGTGACGTCACCGCCAGCTTCAACTTTGTATGAAGTTGGAAGTTGGGCAGTTTGTGAGGGAGAGAGTCAGAGGAGAGTGGCGCTGCGGAGGGAGGGAGGCGCGGTTTAACTTCAAATACTGCCTGAAAAACACAAAGAGAGCTCCCATAGGGGCCAAACGGGAGCCCTGTCGTGTATCTCCAGCTCTTCGGAGGCGTTTACTCGTCGCCCGTGTGGAGTTTTAGGGCGAGATTTTGCTCCGGTGTGGAGGGGGGAAACAGACTCCAGCGAGGTGGCTCGGAGAGGGAAGGTGAGTCCACAACGCTGCTCTGATTTAACCGTCTCTGCAACACCGTGTACGACTCTCCGTCCTGCTAACATCGCACTGGCCGGTGTGTTTCTGCAGGAACGCTGGGTTTGGTCAGTCGGAGCCACCGTTACGGATGGCTCGGCTAAAGTGTTTGAACCCGGGCGGCGGATTAGCCGCTGTGATTACTCTCAGGCGGGCAGGCAGCGGTTATAGCAGGCAGGCGAGAGTTACAGGTGGCTGCGATGCTACAGCTGAAGCCTGGCATTTATTTCTTCGTGTTGAGCCACGATAATGGCTGTCCTCCATTCAGGGGCTGTGTAGTGAGTGGTCTGCCTCATGGGAAAGCGATTGGCAAGGTAGCTCAAGATGTTGACTGTAAAACCAGGAGAATGAGCCGAGGAGCGTTTGCTTTCAGAGCAGCTCCAGCTGTGGAGAGCAGCCGCTTCAGCTTTGTCCGTAGTGAGGCAGTGTAAATGATTACTGGGTTTCTAAAAAAGCTGATGGACGTGCAATTAACCAGTTACAGAGAGCGAGGAGAAACAAAACCTCCCAGTATCTTAATGTGTATGAGTGACAAACGGAGGGACAGAGAAATAAACAAGGAAATAATTCCCTATCACTGAAAGGGGAGCTCCACCGAATTTCAGAAGTCTGCCGTTATTAGATGCCTACTGAAGTGACTGGTTTGCTGTGACCTGCTCTGCCCTACAGAAACTTGCCCTGTCAGTTTGTTCCCAGTGGTATTGATGGGAACCAGACGTCCACCTTTAAATGCTACCGTATTTGTGTTGTAGACATGGTGACCCCTGGAATATGTAAGCTTCCCTACAATTAGACATTTCACATTAATGTACACTCTGGATGATCTCATAACCTGAATGATTCATAAATCATCCTTTAAATGATGGAACTCCTCTTTAATTAACTTTACTTTATTGGAAGAATTGATGTACATACTAATAAGCATATCTACAGCGTGTAAACGATAATAAACAGGCCAAAGAAAACCAGTATCTCCAAAATGGCAGCTTCACTGGGGAAAGCATGAACCTAATTTACTTTTAGTCTAAGTCACTGGGACCAAACGTTTATCCAAGCTTTTTTTGGGGCAGTTCTGTTGGTCCATTCATCATGACATTCGCACAGTGTAAACAGCAGCTGCTAGGGCTGAACAATTTGGGAAGAATGAGTAATTGTGATTTTTCTGATCAGTATTGTGACTGTGTGTTCTGGGAACTGAAATCCAGGCTTGGCATTTGGTCAATCAAACCAGAGCATCCCCTTTTCTCGCTTAGCTGTGGTTGTGATGTCACTGCATGTAGTTGTTTGGTTGCCTTTGATTGGTCTAACTCATCTAGAGGCAGCTCTGGTATTATGTATCCCACCTAGAACGTGGATTTGGTAAAATAGCCTGTATGTAAAACTGCAGCTCTTGCGATTTGAATATCTTTGCACTCTTATAAATTTAAAATGTAATGTAAAATTGATTAATCGGATCCGCGATCAAATTCTCATGTTCTACTGTGTGTAAACGTGTACAGTTCACTTGCGTCATTTTCAGTAGGCTTACTGTGCATATACCTGAGCTCACTAGTCAAGCACGGTAGAAGCAGTACAGTGGAGTAATCTTAATTATTCACCTGCACAAGTGAGCTATCTAACAGAACTGCACGTTTCATTTTAGCTGCTGTTTACTTGTAGCTCTCTGGTGGTAGTGGTGGTGGTGGTGGTGTTGGGCTGACCGGTGGCCGTTCTTGCAGGCTTGGACCCTCTTGAGGGCTTTGCTGATTTGTTGGGTCATTTGCATCTCTTTTCTCTGTCTTTGCTGGGTACGTGGGTGGTTGGTCGCTGCGTAGCGGTCAGCTGATAAGTGCAGTTCAAGTGGGGGGCTGAATTTGGAGAGTTGGAGTGGTGGCTTGTGGTCTTTTGTACCCTATTTGTCTTGTCATGTTACATTCTGCTGCGATCTATTCATCACAGCCCCAGGGCTGGACTGCTAGCTATTCTACACGAGCCCATTTCACATGAAATGGCTTTCATAATTGCTGGCACCACTGCTGTTTAAATGGTGCGTATTAGATTAGATTTAATCACTGTTACTAGCAGCAGACCACTCTGAAAAGCGACTGCACTGGGCTCGGCTGTGTTGAATTCGGGTTTTATGTAGAACTTTCCTTTACTGTCTCTCTGTTGGGTTGGGGAGGGGGGGCAACACAAATTTGCCATCAATTAGCTGTACTGAACCCACTTCTAGATCTTCTGATACATTTAAGCAGATCAAGAAAATTGAAAAAGTACTGCAGCTTTAGTAGTAGCAGTGACTGCACGTATGTGTATTAGGAAAATCATGGAGCAGTTTCACCAGTGTCTTTGGTCCAGGGACAAGGACTGTACAGATTTGTTGAGTGATGGTATTTGGTCCAGTGATTTTGTTTGGTTCGTCGTTGTCATGTTCAGTAGCGTTGTAATATCTGGATGGTCAGCTCTAAATTATGGCAGTTGCCCTGTCTGGTCTTGTTCAGTAAAACCATAAGGTTTATATGGTGTTGTCCAATGATGGGGTTGCGTCCATATGGCCTGGTTCATTGACAGCATTTGGTCAGTATGGTCTTGTACAGTGATGAAGCATTTGTGTGGCTGGTCCCCCGATGTTGTTTGGTCCATACAGTCTGGATCAGTGACTGTATTTGATCTTGATGGTCTGGTTGAGGGATGGTGTTTGGTCTATATGGTCAGTTGAGGTTCAGTTCCTAGTCTGAGTGACTACGCTGCGCTACACCAATAAGAGTCCTTGGGCAAGACTCCTAACACTACATTGGCCTACCTGTAATATGATTAACTCGTAAGTCGCTCTGGATAAGAGCGTCAGCTAAATGCCATAATGTCCAGTGATGGGGTTTGATCTATATATTATGGCCCA
The DNA here is from genome assembly GCA_024036415.1 of Prochilodus magdalenae. Lineage (NCBI taxonomy): Eukaryota > Metazoa > Chordata > Actinopteri > Characiformes > Prochilodontidae > Prochilodus > Prochilodus magdalenae. Next base: position 11,029 of record JAMWET010001437.1, on the reverse strand, counting down.
GTGAAAGTGATTGGTTCTTTGGTCAGTACTGCCGTTTGGATACGTGATGGTATCTGGACTGCATGGTTTGGTTCAGTGATGGTATTTCTCTGTACGTTCTGGTCCAGTGACGGTGTTTGGTTTGAACAGCCCTGTCCAGTGATGGTATTAGTAAATTAGCTTTTAGGTTTAGAGAACCATGAGTGCGGGACAGAACGAAAGACTTACTTAGGGTGTGTTTCATACAGATCTGACCAAAGTTCAAGTTCCTGGAAAGTGATAAGCTTGGTTTGCAAACAGTAACTTGATCCTAATTACAATTTAATGCCTGGCAGTTGGACAGTGTTAGAAATAATTTGATTTAATTTAATTTATTAAGCCACAAATAAAATCAGTACAGTCGTTAAGGAATGTGGAAACATGCTGTGAACTGATGACTTTATTTTATTGCTTGTGAAGCATGATGAATAAATCTGACTGCACATTTCTACAGAAATTTCAGACAATGGATTGGGAGTTGGGTGGATTACTGTGTAAGTGTCTGTGGGTGACGTATGGCACTCGTTGGGGAAACAGGAATACAAGGGTATCTTGCTAGCTTAGGCAAGATGACATCACATGAGTCTATAGTCACCGTGGATGGTGTCATTGTGTCTGTGGTGTTTTGTGGTTGTGCATTTTGCTGATTAATCTGAATCTGAAAATGTTTACACGATGTAGCCCATGGTCAGTGTTAGGGTTGAACTAGCATTAAAGGATTGATGAAGGTATTATTGCAGGCTGTTCTTGTAGGCTTTGATAAATAATGAGTCGTTTACACAGCACATGGAATAGATGCAGCTCAATCGGCGATACATGCGTAGGCATTTACTGCTCTAATGAAATTAATGAGTATTGGGAATGACTTGCTCATATACCCATATAATCCCAGTTCCAGCCCATCACGCCATACTGTATTAAACGTCATTCATATATGTAGAGTCATTTGTAGAGGACCGACAAAACAGCAATCCAAAGATATCTTTCCCAAGACTGCCACACAGGACCGTCTACGTCAAACGTATTTTCTCCCAGCGCTATCTTAAGAATGCCAAGGATGCGACATTGCCTCCAGATAACTGTGTTTTCTGTATTAAGTAGCCTGTTGAGAGCGAGTGTGTAGGTGGACACGCACACGTTGTGCAACATGTAGAGAAGGAAATGAGAGGGAAAAAAATGCCTGGGCGGGTGATTGGCAGGAGAGGGATTATCACAGGCTGTTCACAAGTAGAGTGACTGCAGAAATCTATAGGTGTTCTCGGATTTAGTAGAACATCATATACGGAGTACGCAGTTTGTCTTGCGCATGAGTTTGGCTGTCAGTTGTGTGGATTTTGTTATCTGAGATTATGGTTTTTAAATGTGCTGGGTTTATGGAGCTTCAGGTTTGGGGGACTTGCTTAGCAGGTTGTTGTAGGTGCAGGTTTTTGAAAATGGCGTGTTTTGATTATTTTCTTCCGTGTTGAGGTCGCAGTTTGTCTTGCAGTGCATTAAATACAGGCTACTGGACACTGACACAGGATGCCCCTGTGTACAGCATTTTTTTTTTCAGTGTTAATTTGCATGTTTAGTGATGTTGGTATAGAAAAGGCCTGTCATGGGATACCTCTGTTATAACACTCGTCCCACCATTCGATTTACAGTACCGGGTTCAATTCAGTTCAATGTTCTTGATATTTTGAGCACATTTTACAGAAAACGCTGACTATAATGTTGTTGCACAATGTTAATGTCTTAAGATTCGCTCTAAGAGGAGCAGGAGGAATGGTGGAGTCATTGGTTTTGTGTGGTTGTTGGTTGTTTGGCTCGCAGTTATGAATGGCACAGTGATGCATTGTTGCATCCCTGTGCGATAACGAAGAATAGATGGCGACTTGTGCGTCCCTAGACCAGATCCTTTATCAGCCATGTACGTTAAGATCTAATTCCATTTCAGTTTTTATTGTCTGTTTCTATTTCAGTTGAGCAGGCTGAACAAGCTGTCTTAAAGGTGGCATTGGAACCCTTTGCCATTTGTACTTAAACAGAGGAAGAAGTCCACCACATTTTACCCATCCATGAAGTAAAACGCCCACATGCACGGTGCCCGGGCGTTAGGTGCCTTGCTCAAAGGCACTTTAATCGTGTTCTGTCAGTTCAAACTGGAATTGATCCGGTGACCCACTGGTCACAAGGCCGGTTCCTTAACCTCCAGCCCACGACTGCCCACATCACTGAAAACGTTTGTGTGCAGCGTATACCGCATATCTGTTTCCTTTCCTCTTTCGTATTCCCTTGGCAGGTCCAGAAGTGTAGTAGTTGATACTGGCCTGTGTCGGGTCATTCGTTGGGGGATATTTATTTAAACACTAATGTGGTATTTTGATGACTGAATTATTACTGTTAGCTGTGTTAATGTTACGTCAGCCTACACGCGGTAGCATTTAGCGTTTAGTGATTGCAAACGCTGTATTGAACAAGGTTGGCTGCGCAGCAATGCCAGCTGTTTCAGACCACTGTAACGGTAACGTGGATAACGTTTAGCATGTGGTGTTTATGTGATGTTAATGAGTAACTCGCTCGCTTTGAATTCTTTTGATTGATAAATCAGTAAGTTGTTTTCGTCTGAAACGTTTGATGGCACCGTTCGGTTTTTGCAGGTCTGTTATTAGTCTGTGATGGTCTACATCGAATGCAAAACATTTCCATACCTGACTTTTCTCTCCCATGAGTCGTGGCGGAGCTGTCTTTGCAGCTGCACTCGTTGACGTCTCCCACGCTTTGTTAGGTTTTTTGTGTTGTGCTGGTAGGTGTTTTCCTTCTTTGGCATTTAACAGCAAACTGGAACACTTGTAGGCTTATTTGCTGCCCCCATCGGGCCCGGAGGAGTTGCATCCCTGGTACCTAACTGGAAAACTGTACTGTAAGAAAACGAGTGTTGTATTTTGGTAGAATTCTCATCACATTTGAGTTGATACATTGATTCTTAATTTTGAAAAATGCAGCCCAAATTTGCTGCAAATGTTATTTAGAGTCACAGTTTTATGTAGAAGGTTTTAGTTATTATGCCATGGCCAGTTGCCATGTTTTAAATGCTGCTAGAGAACACATAGCTGGCTTATTTCTCAGAGAACCTATGGGTCGACCTCCTGACTCCGCCTTTGCAATTACTACCTCCTGGATTAATCAGGATGTATAATCGATGCTCCACAACCGGGATCGACTTGAGGAGGATGGGTTCCTCTAGCCTGGTTCCTCTCAAGGTTTCTTCCTTACTCAGGAGTGTTTCCTCGTCACTGTTGCCTCTGGCTTGCTCATGGTGGGGCTTGGACCCGGATTTCCCTTCCCTGTGTCCGTACATGGACTCTGTGTTTTTCTTTTCCTTTATATAAACTGCTTTTTTGTGAAGCTGCTTTGAGACATTAGTTGTAAAAAGCGATATATGAATAAATAAATATTGATTGATTATTTACAGGGCTCTAGACTAAACTTGGTGGGGGGGGGGGGGGAACTGTTGCACTTGTGCGCCTAAATGCGTTTTTTTTCATTAGGTGCACCGATAACCAAGTTTAGGTGCCACCCAAAATTTTCAACTGCATCACATTCAGGAACGCAGTTTTTACATGTTCACCAGTTTTACAGTTCACATATACCGAATCCTTCCTCAGTCTGATTCGACTCAGCAGCAACCAGTGCAGGCCGGCAGGGAAACTGCTGTGTGGTCTTGTGAATCACTGAATCACCCTGCGAGATGATACATCACGGATTCGTTTACTGGAACGTACTATCACTCATTGCTGACGCAGCTCTCGGGTCACCGCCCTTCCGCTATCTTTGATTGGTTTAGACCACGAAATGGTGGCCTAATGTGTGTAACACAGGGGAGACTTTCAAAGTCGCGAAGACTTTTTCTTTTTTCCCCTATCGAACGGCTGGTTGCACTGGTGCGACCTCAGATTTTTTTTGGTCGCACAATTGAGAAATTAGGTCGCATGTGCGACCAAATTGGTCGCACTCTAGAGCCCTGATTTAAATGCATAGTAACTGTTTTGTAGCTGTGTTTTCAGGTTGGTCAAACTTATATGTGCAAAAGTTTAAATTTGCGTTTAATGTTTGGCCAGTATGTTAAACCCCAAGTCGTACTTTACCATTTGCAGAGGAATGCTATATTTCAGGATGTTCTCTGTAGAGGATGTGTTGACTTATTCATTTAGAAAATCAAAGAAAACATGTAATTTGACTGTTGAAAGTTTTTAAATATGAATATATTATCTTTATCTTATTACTCAGTGTGAATGCTAACTAAGCCAAAGCGTTTATTAATCATGTGTGTGAAATCTTGGCCGCAGTGCTCTTATACAACCTGAACATCTGTGGTGTTACGGTTTTTGCAGTGAAGTCAGATTCATTATCCCAGCCTTTCCTTTCTGCTGGTTGTTACCTCACACCCCCAGGTGTACGTTGCTTCGGAGTGGATGTCATATGAGGAGAGAATGAAGTTAGCACAGAAGGCAGTGCTGAAATCCACTAGTGCCATAATTTAATAGGCCGGTGTGGGCAACACTCCCTTCACTCATCCCTCTACAGCGAGACAGGCCTAATTCAGTTATTCTGAATGATGGATTCCTGATATTTCAGGCATAGATCTGGACCTGATGTCTTGTTACAGAGCAAAAGTGAGGTCTAACTTTCCAGCAGACGATTGATTGTCCGTGTTGTTCCTTGGATTGCATCAAAGGATTGTGCAGTTGGGGCAGATTTGGTGGATGCCTTCCCTGGCACAATTCCAAGGTAAATCCTGTAGACCGGGGTTTGTGCCACTGCTGGTAGACCCGTATGACCATACGCTTCCATACACCTGCAGATCTAGCTACTTCCTTCACACTATGGTCTTTGGCCACGCCCAAATGCTCAGTCACTCCTTTTAGCCAATCATTAACATCTGCTTTGGAGCCATTTTCCACACATGGAACGAGACGTTCACTGCACTGTACCACCTCTTCTCAGTTTATGGATCCCGCCACTTACACTCCGCAGGTATTTATGGACCCATCATCCTCACGCAGCGCCATCTGCAGGAGCCTGCAGTTACTACCACCTTAAATACACAAGGTGACTATTTTTTATCTGGTGAGCTTATCTGGAGTTGCCATGCCGTTGCAGTAATACTGTTTTTATTAATACATGTTTTTTAAGTTCTGGAATTTCCTGTTCCTCAGCCTGCGTTTTGCATTTCCGATGATGATTCTTCTAATCATAAAACATGCCTCCTAATCTCGCCCTTCATTGCTGATAAGCTGATGCTGACCTGAACAAAAGATACAGTCTGAGGAGTTTGCATAGCTGCATTATTGCTGAAATTCCCACCAACTGTCTTGCCATCTGCCTAGCGAAGCATCTGATGTTTTCCAAGGGGAGAAATTGTGAGCTGCTTGCTGAAGAGAAGAAGGCTGTTAACATGGTTCCCAAAGGCTGAAATTAGTAATGAATGCGCCCGTCTAACCCATGGACTCAATAATTACAGACCTGTCTTCAGCACCGTTTTGGGCACTATCTTATTGCATGCTTATTTCAAGGCTGCTCCCGCAGATATGTGCCGGCATTAGTCAAGACGTCGTCATTAAAGAAATTCAGCAGAAGAATTGACTGCAGTGGAGGTGGTGTTGTTTATCTCTGTGTGCCTGCTACATTGTTCTTGAAGTGGTAACCATATATTTATGTATGTTTGTGTATGTAAATGATATATTGATGTTTCAGTGTTGATATATTGATATTAGATTAGGTTCAACTTTATTGTCATTGTGCAGAGTACAGGTACAGAGTCAATGAAATGCAGTTAGCATCTAACCAGAAGTGCAAGTACAGTATTACTTGCATAAAGAGCCGTTGTAATAAATATATACATATATAAGCATATCTATATACATATATATATGCATGTATAAGAGCAGCATTTACAAATGAATGTTTGAACTGTAAGAGTAGTGCAAGTAGACAGTATAACAAAAATAACATCTGAGGTAGAGATATGAGAACAGTATGTAAATACAATAAATAAACATGAGTATACAGTCTGTATCATGAGTGTACTATGTAAACATGAGTCTTCAGTCTATAAACATGAGTATGCAGTATGTATCATGAGTGTACTCATGTAAACATGAGTATGCAGTCTGTAGCCATGGGTATACAGTCTGTATCATGAGTGTACTCCTGTAAACATGAGTATACTGTCTGTAAACATGAGTATGCAGTCTGTAGCCATGAGTGTACAGTCTGTAGCCATGAGTGTACAGTCTGAAAACATGAGTATGCAGTATGTATCATTAGGGGTGGGCGATATGGGCAAAAAAAAATATCTCTATATTTTTTAGGAATTTCACGATAACGATATTTTGACGATATTTTCCAAAAAAAAATTTTTTAATTAAACTTGCGTTAAGATTACAATAAAATGACTAAAAGAATAATTGCAGTGACACAAGTATTTAAGGAAATGACATTTATTCTCTTAAACAACTTCAACAAAAATAAATACAATTCTTGTAAACAATCCACACATCTAAAAGAAACATATTAAGTGATGCAAATCAACAGAAAGTGCTGAATAAACTTTAATATCCTTCCAGTAGTGTGCAACAAACACACAAAAAAAAGACATTGTCTTAAAGGTTCAAATTAGAAATAAAGTAGAATGTCTTAAATAAATAAAGTACAGTAGTGCAGTCATACTGTAAACAAATGACAAAATTGTGGAGAGAACAATCTCAAGCAGAAACAATACTTAATGCCATCACAGTTATAAGAACAGACCCCAGAAACTTTGTAAACCTTTGAAAATTTTAGGCCAACAGGTTGTTCATTTCTTCAAATTGTGTGCCAAAAACACTAATCTGTCCACACTATCCGGCTTGAGTGAAGCCCGGTGACAAGTCACAACATTTCCACCTGTGCTAAATGCTCTCTCTGAAGGGCCGCTTGAGGCAGGGACACACAGATACTTTTTTGCCAGCTTTGCCAGCCTGGGGAAATTTATCTCTTGGGTTTTCCACCATTCAAGAGGGTTAACATCACTGTCCACCTCTGGTATCAGAAGGTAGCTATTTATCTCCTTTTCTATGGCATTAGCCTGAGACTCCCTCTCCTCTCTCACTGACTTTTTGAAATAGCTGCCAAAAGACTTCTTTGTTTTTTTGGCTGGTGGCTCATAGGTGTCATCGTCACCTTTTGCTCCACCCTCTGCAATGGCACCTTCAGCTTTTGCAGTTGAAGGGCCTGGAGCACTGCTCTCTTCCTGGGTTGTCATAGCCATAAGCTCAGATGAAAGCTCACATTATCATCTGATCGTCATCATTGTAGCGGTTCTTAAACCGTGGGTCAAGCGTGGATGCCACACTTAGGAGGTCATCCACATTGTCATCTCTGTATTTAGTGTTAAGGTAATCCAAAATGGATTCCTTGATTTGCTTTGTGAGCTGTGTGTCATCAGACTTCTCTGCCAGGACCTCTGAGTTAAACAATGAGAGTACCGGTTTCAGGTAGGAGATGGTAACTACTTGCTCACCTGAGAGGGCATCTGTAAACTCTAGGAGGGGACTAAGTGCTTTGCTCACTGACTCCAACACATCAATATCTTGCCATGAAGGGATGAGCTGCCTGCGCTTTTTGTCTCCCCCTAGCACATGTCGAATGGCCTTTTCTTGTTCAACAAACCTCTCAATCATGCGCTGTCTTGAGCCCCATCTTGTAGGCGATTCAGTAATCAGCTTGTGCTCAGGGAGCTTCATCTGAGTTTGGGCATCAGCCAATGCTTTCTTCAGGTTCCAGCTATTTGAAAAGGCTCCCACCACCTTTTTGCAGACACCAATGGCTCTGTCTATCTTCGTATCACGCATGCTTCTCTCTGAAAAAATATTTGAAAGAGTACATCATTGCCATGAATGAAGCAAGAGGCTTCTGTTGATCTTTTTGATCCTATTGTTCAGTGTGCCACCAAGTATGGAGGACAAAAAAATGACATAAGTATAAATAAATAAATAAATGTACAAATAAATAATTAAATACATAAATATATAAATGAATAAATAAATAAATGCACAAATAAATAATTAATTAAATAAATGTATTTATTTATTTATTTCCATATTTCTACATTTATTTCTGTATATATTTTTACATTTATTTATTTATTTATTGCTACATTTATTTATGTATTTCTACATTTATTTATTTATTTATTTATTTTTACATTTATTCATTTATTTATTTATTTCTACATTTATTTCCGTATTTCCACATTTATACATTTATTTATTTCTCTATTTCTCTGTCTGTATGTTAATGAGGTGGGCGCTCCTATCCTCACTCTAAAGCAGGATTGGTTAACGTCGTTCCGGCTCTGCTAAGGCCTTGGCCTTCAGCGGCTGCGCTCTGGAGCACTGATAGCTGTACAGCTAGCGAAAAGCTATAATAAATGTAGAAATACAGAAATAAATTTAGAAATAAATAATTAAATAAATAAATGTAAAAATAAATACAGAAATAAATGTAGAAATATGGAAATAAATAAATACATTTACTTATTTATTTATTTATTTATTTATTTGTGCATTTAATTATTTATTCATTTATATATTTATGTATTTAATTATTTATTTGTACATTTATTTTTTTATACTTATGTCATTTTTTGTCCTCCATATATTTGTGTGCTTTATACACAACGCACTCTCAGAGTTTAGTTAGTCAGTTGTTTTTACTTACATTATGTATATGTATTGATATATAAATAACAGCCTTATAATACCATCCATGACCATTTAAAGTAGCATTTATTTTATGTAGTACAGCAGGCACATTGTTTGTCAGTAGCCTGCTCAACACATCTTAATAATAATAATATAATAATAATAATAATAATAATAATAATAATAATAATAATGAATTAAACGGTATAAATATAAAAATAAATTATAGTAAATTTCCATTTTCTTTGACACTTAGGATTAATTAAGTGCAGTAATTAACAATAATGACATTTCAACTCACCGATTGCGATATGAAGCCGGTGCCCAAAGCACGGTAGCCTCTTCCAGTTGTTAATTCGGAGTGCGCTGACTACGTTGGCTCCGCTGTCTGTGGTCATGCACACCATGGCCTCTTCTTTCAGTGACCAGGATGCGAGGGCATCTTTCAGCCCAAGAGCAATTATCTCTCCTGTGTGGGACTCTGGGAAATACGACGTTTGCAAGCAGTAGCTCCGAAGTCGCCAAGATTCGTCAATGAAATGGATGGTCAGTGAGAGATATGGCTCCGATGTTCGGCTCGACCACAAATCAGTTGTTGTAGCAAAGTGTGTAAGGCTCTGCACTTCCTTTTCCACAGCTCTGCGGGTGTCATTGTACAGTGTGGGGAGAGCAGTACCACTGAAGTACTTCCGACTGGGCACTGTGTAGCGTGGCTCTAGGACGTTGACTAGCTCAGTGAAGCTTTCTGACTCTACCAACCGCATCGGAAGCATTTCTCGTGCAATGAATTTGGTCACCGCATTGGTTACGTCTTGCCACCGCTTGCTCTTCCTCTCATAGGGCACCCTTTTTCTGAAAGATTCAGCCAGCGTTTGTTGGGCACATTGTGGTTTAGGCCTACCGGTACTTGTTTTTTGTTGAGAGTCTCGAAGTTTTTCAAATTCTTCGTATTCCTTACTGTGGTTGTAGCGCAGGTGGTGAATGAGATTCGTCGTTGAGCTTTGTTTGACTGTAACAGATTTACGGCATATTTTGCAAATTACATTGTCCTGAACAACGTCATTCCTTTCGAACCCAAACCATCTCCAGACTAGTGAGGTAGACCCTCGTCTTGGCACTAATTCTTTTGACTCTGAAGTGGTGGACGACCTAGCAGGTTCAGTGTCGGATGCTGCTGCCTCCTCTGCTTGCATTTTCTCCTACTGCGTTGCACGCGTTGCAGGCTGGCGTGGCGGGTCTGGCGCTGGTGCAAGACTTTTCGCGCGAAAACAGTCACATGGTGTAGTAGGCTACTTTTTTTAAGGCTTGCGGCGTGGCGCCGTGGTAAGGGCAGAGGACCAGTGGCGCCGCACTTTATTAATTTTTGGCGATTGAAAAAAAAAAAAAAAAAACCTAAAAAAACTCGATATTACAAAATTACACATCGTCAAAACAACATTCACGATAATTTCGCAAACGATACATATCGCCCACCCCTATGTATCATGAGTGTTCTCATGTAAACATGAGTGTACAGTCTGTATCATGAGTATGCAGTATGTATCATGAGTGTACTCCTGTAAACATGAGTGTACAGTCTGTATCATGAGTATGCAGTATGTATCATGAGTGTACTCCTGTAAACATGAGTATACAGTCTGTAAACATGAGTATGCAGTCTGTAGCCATGAGTATACAGTCTGTAGCCATGAGTATACTCCTGTAAACATGAGTGTACAGTATGTAAACATGAGTATACAGTCTGTAGCCATGAGTATACAGTCTGTATCATGAGTGTACTCCTGTAAACATGAGTATACAGTCTGTAAACATGAGTATATAGTCTGTAAACATGAGTATGCAGTATGTAGCCATGAGTATGTAGCCATGAGTATGCAGTCTGTAGCCATGAGTATACAGTCTGTAAACATGAGTATACAGTCTGTAAACATGAGTATGCAGTATGTAAACATGAGTATACAGTCTGTAAACATGAGTATGCAGTATGTATCATGAGTGTACTCATGTAAACATGAGTGTACAGTCTGTATCATGAGTATGCAGTCTGTAGCCATGAGTATACAGTCTGTAGCCATGAGTATACAGTCTGTATCATGAGTGTACTCCTGTAAACATGAGTATACAGTCTGTAAACATGAGTGTACGGGAGGCTAGTGATGAATAAAGTGCATTAACAGTACAGAAGGTGTGAGGATGCAGTAGAGGGAGTGCAATATAATTTAAAGTGTCCGTGCAGAGTTCATGATACACACAGCCTCATGAAAAAAATGGATGTTACTGTATTA
>JAMWET010001436.1:645000-698144 GCA_024036415.1 Prochilodus magdalenae | reverse complement strand
GGCTATTTGATATCGCAGAATTTGGTGTGAGTGTGTACAGAGTGACAGTGAGTGGAGGGTTGGTGTGAGGTTGTGTACAGACGTAGTGAGGGAGGGTTTTGGTGGAGGTGTGTACAGACGTGAGGGAGAGAGGTTTGGTGTGAGGTGTGTACAGGAGTGAGTGAGAGAGGGTTTGGTGTGAGTGCTGTCAGAGGAGTGAGAGAGGGTTTTGGGTGAGTGTTGTACAGACCCCGTGAGGGAGAGAGGTTTGTGGAAGGTGGCGTACAGATAGTGAGTGAGAGAGGGTTTTGGGTGTGGACGGTGTGTACAGGAGTGAGGGAGAGAGGGGTTTGGTGTGAGGTGTGTAACAGAGTGAGGGAGAGAGGGTTGGTGTGAGTCAGTTGTACAGAGTGACGTGCAGAGAGGGTTGGGTGTGAAGGTGTTGTACAGAGTTGAGGCGAGAGAGGGTTGGTGTGAGGTTGTGTACAGAGTGAGGGAGAGAGGGTTTGGTTTGGAGGTGTGTACAGAGGTGAGTGAGAGATGGTGTGGTTTGGTGTGAGGTGGTACAGAGTGAGGTGACGGAGGCTACGGGTTTGGGTGAGGTTGTGTACACGAGTGAGTGAGGGAGGGGTTTGGCTGTAGGGGTGTTGTACAGATAGTGAGTGAGAGTGAGGGTTTGTGTGAGAGTGGTGTACAGAGGAATGAGTGGGAGCAGGGTTTGGGTTGAGGTGTGTCCAGAGTGAGGCGCGAGAGAGGGTTTGCTGTGAGGTTGTGTACAGAGTGAGAGCGGGGGGTTTGAGAGAGGTGTGGTACAGAGTGAGGGAGAGGGTTGGTTGTGAGGTGAGTACAGAGTGAGTGATGAGAGGGTTTGGGTTGTGACGGTGTGTACAGACCTGTGGAAGGGAGAGAGGGTTTGGGTCGTGAGGGTTCTTCAGACTCCTTTCTCCCCGGGTCCGGTGATCCACCACAATCGTGTTGTGTACCAGAGTGTAGTGCAGAGAGGGTTGGTGTGAGGTGTTTGTACCAGAGACGTGAGGGAAGAGAGGGTTTTTGCTTTGGTGTGAGGTGTGTACAGAGTGCAGGGAGAGAGGGTTTTGGTGTGAGGTGTGTACAGAGTGAGTGACGAGAGGGTTTGGTGTGAGGTGGTGTACAGACGTGAGGGAGAGAGGGTTTTGGTGTGAGGTGTGTACAGAGTGAGGGAGAGGAGGGTTTGGTGGTGAGGTGTGTATCAGAGTGAGGGAGAGAGGGTTTGGTGTGAGCGTGTGTACAGATGTGAGGGAGGAGAGTGTTTGGTGTGAGGTGCTTGTACAGAGTGAGTGAGAGGGGGTTGGTGTGCGGTGTGTACAGAGTGAGTGAGAGAGGGTTTGTTGTGAGGTGTGTACAGAGTGAGTTGAGAGAGGGTTTAGTGTGAGGTGTGGAACATGAGTGGAGTAGAGAGACGGGTTTGGTGTAGAGGTCGTGTACAGATGTGAGGGAGAGGAGGGTTTGTTGTGAGGTGTGTACAGAGTGAGGGAGAGAGGGTTTGGTGTGAGGTGGCTCTGTGTACAGTGTACAGATGTGAGTGAGAGACGGTTTGGTTTGAGGTGGTTGTTGTACAGACCGTGAGGGAAGAGTAGGTGGTGTGAGGTGTGACAGAGTGAGATGGTTCAGATGTTCTTTATTGGTGGTGTTGATGAGGAACCAAGGGTTCCTCTATGTCTAGAACAGGTACGCTTTCCACACACCTGGCAGATTCAGCTACTTCTTCATCCACTATGGTCTTGTGGCCCACGCCCACAGCACGTCCCTCCTTTTAGCCAGTCATAAATCTGCTCTGGAGCCCATTTTCCACACATGGAACGAGAACATCCCTGAGCATCCTGTAGCACCTCTTCCCAATCTATGGATCCCGTCACTCACACCCCACAGTGATTTATAGCACCCTCATCCTCGTGCAGCGCCATCTGCAGGAGCCTGAAGGTACTACCGCCTTAAAGACGCCAGGGGACTGATATTTTTGTTCACTGCATGTGTGCATTCCAGTCTTGTGGTTGTAACCCTCACTGCACATTATTTTTATCAGTCACACTTTGATTGTGTATGGTCTGATTGATTGATTGATTGATTGGTTATGCTGACACCTGCACCAGGGGGTACCTGGGAAATTTAGGAAGGTTCTTCTTTGGAGTCTGTTCTTGCCTGAAAAGTCCTTTACTAAATCGGACCGTGTCCCAAATCGCCTGTAAACAGCGTCTCGGCCGTCAGGGCGAGTGTTCATAACCGCATCATGTGGTCCGTTTCTGCGAGGGAGCTTTTAGAGGGGGCCGTCTGGTTTCTGTCACCACCACTGTGAACGGTTTCACCACAGCGTAACCACTCTGAAAGACTCTGTTTACATTCTGGAAATTCCCCTGTAGGTCCTGGAACGTATGATGTGTCCCCCAGACTCGAAGTTCATATCCTGCTCTGACAAAAACCCTGGATCAAAGCGGTGTGTCTGAGTTTTCCCGGCGTAGGGCTGAGAAGATAAACGGGGCTGTTGAAATAATCATCTCGAGGAGCATCAGCTGCAGCCCAGCTTGACACTGGGGCCCTGGACGCGGAGGTTCAGGTGTTGATGAAAAACAGATAAGTTTCCACTGAGGAGGAGATGAGCGGTTCCACCTTATTATTCTCTCCTCATCTACCTCCCCCTGCTGCTCCAACTGAACTTCATTAACCTTCATTAACAAGCTCACCAGAAACCCTCCCAATAGACCCACATGGTGTTAATGACCCTCTGTAGTGTCCAACACCATCCACCCTGCTGGTGTAGGGTACAGGGACAGTCGTCCACTAGCCCCGCACCAGGGGGCGCTGTCTGAGAGTGAGGCACTACGACTAGAATTCAAGGCTGAGTCCCGATTTTAGGGATTTTCACACTGGCCCGGAAAACCCGGATCCAACACACAACGGTCCTAATAACATCCTACACTGGCATTCAGAGGAGACTCCTCCCATACTGTCAATCACTCACAGGAAACACCTCCTACACTGTCAGTCAGTCACAGGAAACTCCTCCTACACTGTCAATCAGTCACAGGAAACTCCTCCTACACTGTCAGTTAATCACCGTAAACTCCTCCTACACTGTCAATCACTCACAGGAAACACCTCCTACACTGTCAGTTAATCACCGTAAACTCCTCCTACACTGTCAGTCAGTCACAGGAAACTCCTCCTACACTGTCAATCACAGTAAACTCCTCCTACACTGTCAATCACTCACAGGAAACACCTCCTACACTGTCAGTTAATCACCGTAAACTCCTCCTACACTGTCAGTTAATCACAGTAAACTCCTCCTACACTGTCAGTCAGTCACAGGAAACTCCTCCTACACTGTCAGTCAATCACAGTAAACTCCTCCTACACTGTCAATCACTCACAGGAAACACCTCCTACACTGTCAATCACTCACAGGAAACACCTCCTACACTGTCAGTTAATCACCGTAAACTCCTCCTACACTGTCAGTCACTCACAGGAAACACCTCCTACACTGTCAGTTAATCACCGTAAACTCCTCCTACACTGTCAGTCACTCACAGGAAACTCCTCCTACACTGTCAGTCAATCACAGTAAACTCCTCCTACACTGTCAATCACTCACAGGAAACCCCTCCCATACTGTCAGTCAGTCACAGTAAACCCCTCCCATACTGTCAGTCAGTCACAGTAAACCCCTCCCATACTGTCAGTCAGTCACAGTAAACCCCTCCCACACTGTCAGTCAGTCACAGGAATCTTCTCCTACACTGTCAGTCAGTCACAGGAAACTCCTCCTACACTGTCAATCACTCACAGGAAACACCTCCTAAATGTTCAGGCAGTCACAGGAAACACCTCCTACACTGTCAATCACTCACAGGAAAACCCTCCTATACTGTCAGTCACAGGAAACTCCTCCTACACTGTCAATCAGTCACAGGAAACTCCTCCTACACTGTCAGTCAGTCACAGGAAACTCCTCCTACACTGTCAGTCAGTCGCAGGAAACTCCTCCTACAACTGCTCAGTCCAGTCGCAGGAAACTCCTCCTACACTGTCAGTCAGTCGCAGGAAACTCCTCCTACACTGTTAGTCAGTCGCAGGAAACTCCTCCTACACTGTCAGTCAGTCACAGGAAACTCCTCCTACACTGTTAGTCAGTCGCAGGAAACCCCTCCTACACTGTCAGTCACAGTGTCTTAAGCTAACTGGTTCGCATATACGCTCAAACCTTCACTGGTGACCTACTAATGGTTAAACTGGAGTTACCGTTACTGAAGTCCTTATGTATATATGTTCTAGTCCGGTTAAATAAACAGAGCCCTGTTAGTAACGTCACACAGACGGAGTGTTGAGTCGGCTTTTCAGAGTCACTGGGTTCCGTGCGAATGACTGAATGTCAGTAGTGCTGTGACATTACACGGATTTTAAAGCCAAGAGCTCCAGTACTGTAACTGCCACAAGATCCAGCGTCCTGAGAGCCGAGAACCGTTTGGTCTGTGTGCGTGTCAGGGGGTGTGGTTACTGGTATGTATTCTTAGCGTCATGTTTTGATCATGAGTGTACAGATGGCGTCTGCGCGCTGGCAGGGACTTTCTGCCTCTGTGTTGCTGTTTTGAGACGTTTCAGGTGCTAGCAGACCTGCAGGGCAGACGTTCATGAGCGTTCCACAGGCAAATGTGGAGCAAATGTGTCTCTGTAGACGTCAGCTGGTTTGTCTTGTCTCCTCAGTGTCCAGCGTATCCAGTGGCAGAGCTGACGGTGTCCTGTGGGCAGCATGTCTTCTGAGGCTACATCACCTGTGCAGGCGGCCCCGTCCACCACACCACCCCTGTCTCCCAGCTCTCCCATATCGCCCAGCTCCCTGCGGCTGCCCCCCTGCCGCCACAGGGACCGCTCACCCTCGCCCATGAGGGGCTACCTGATCCCCAGCCCGCTGCCTACCCGCCGCAACCGCACCTGCTCCGCGTGAGTACATGCTGCTGCTGCTGCTGCTGCTGCATTTTGACTGCTTCCCCTTATGAAACGATAATATATGGCAATGTATTGGAAAATATAGTGCAATTAAATATTAAATATATTAAATATTAAATAATATAATGTCATATATGGGAAACAAGTGCATATATTTATATAGTGATAAATATATTACAATATATTGTATAATACATAAGGAATTGCCGCTTTTCATATATTGTATGTATGGAAGTATAATATATATTTACTTATATATTGTAATATATTTCATTTTATATGTAAAAGACATCATATGTATTTCTCCATATGTGTTTGCATATATGATAATATATATAGTGAGAATATTTTCATACATACATGTGGCAATATACAGCATGTATATATTCTCACATATATAAAACTATATATATTATCGTTTCATAAGGGACTATATTATTATTCAGATAAATCATCATGCTTTCCACTCGTTCACTGTTCACCAAATACTGTAAAGTCAGCCGACTGAAGACGAGTATGCAAAATCCAGAAGGTCATTAGTAGACGTTTAATTGTTTGCGATGCAGCAAAAACTGTAGAAGTCATATCGCCCCCTAGTGCATAGGTAGTGTATCATCTCTCTCCAGTGGTATCGTTAGAAGAGGGCAAAATGATTAAATTTTTTATTAAAATAATAGAAAGAGGTTTTATTCCAAGCTGTTTTGGGTCTGTTGATGATAAAGTGACCACACAGTGTAAACTATGGAGAAAAATAAAAATCTAGAAAACATGGATATACAATGGTGCTTGGAAGTTTTAACTTTTAGAATTCCATATTTCTGCATAAATAAGCCCTAAAACTTCATCAGATTTCCCTAACTCTAACCCTAGAGAACCCAGTTAATCAAATTAGTCAAAAATATTAGGACTTAGCCTTTTATTGATTAAGGGAAATGTCCCAGTGTTTCATCTCTGTTAACGTGAAAGTACAGGAACCCTTTATCAGATGATCTGAAGATGAAGTTATCCTCGGATGTTTTCGTTTGGTGAGATAATGAGCAGGTGTGAGTGCACACCCTGCTGTATTTAAAGAACTGGGATCTGTCAGAGCCTGATCTTCACAGCGCAGGACTGTGGAAGTGTACTATGATTTTGAGGATGAATTCTGAGGAACCTCAGAACACATGCTGTTGACGCTCATCAGGCTGGAGGAGGAACCATCTCTACGGAGTTTGGGCTCTGCCATCCACAGTCAGACAGACTGGATACAAATAGAAGACCATCGTGGACGGATGATATGAAAACAACATTTAGATATGAACGGGAAGCATTCCGGCATAAGAACCTTATCCCATCTGTGAAACATGGTGGTGGTAGTATCACGGTTTGGGCCTGTTTTGTTGCATCTGGGCCAGAACGGCTCACCATCATTGATGGAACAATGAATTTTGAATTTTATCTGCATATTCTAAAGGACGATAAGAAGAATGAAGTTAATGTTCTGCAATGGCCAAGTCAAAGTCCTGTCCTGGTCCAATAGGAATGTTGTAGAAGGACCTGAATCGAGCAGCTCATGTGGGGAAACCCACCTATACCCTTTGATGCCCAAAAGGAACCCACACTAGAAGCTAAGAGCAAAGGTTCACGTTTATCTTAATTAATAAATGACGAGTCTTGTATTTTTTAATTTTTTTACATTTTTTCTGGACTAAAAAAGTCTATAAAAAATATTAAATATAAAAAATATTTATGCAGAAATATAGAAATTGAATGGGTTCACAAACCTTTAAGCGCCACTGTGCACAATAGACTCTTGTTTTCTGTCTATAAGGATTGGTCACATTTTATCTTTATTTATTTTTGTTCATATTTCATGTTAAATTTCCACATTAACATTTGCACAGTAAACACGGTTGACTTTGTTGAAAGCTAGGGCTGCCACAAACGACTATTATGATGGTTGAATAATCTCTCAATAATTGAAACAAATAATAGAATATTCAGATTCTAAAACACTCGATTGTTAAATAATTAAATAACTAAATCTAAATAATGTAGCTTTCATCTTTTAAATGTAGAGTGAGGTTGTGGTTTTATGAACAAAGATTATAAAGATGAGTGCCATATTCAAAAATGAACATTCCTGCTAATAAAAAAAGATCAATAAAATCTATTTCCTGTCACAACACAAAACCAAGTATGTGCAAAGTAGCAGGAAGCACATTTATAAAGCATTAAAAAAATATTAATATTTAAACAGCACATTCTGCTGTCGGCCCACACTCTCCGACTCAATCCTCTGACTGCAGATTTTTATTAAAATGGAGGAAATGATGTCACCAACTAACCGACTCTAAAAATTAGTTGCCAACTAAGTTGACAAGTTCACTAAGTGGATTAATCGTATCACTCCATATGCACACGTCATGACCAACGCTGTGTGATATCATAAGAGATGGGGGCGATGCACGATGAGGTGTGGTTAAAGGCTAGTTTGGATCTTTTTCAGAACATCCATCGAGTGCTGGGAACACTTACACAACACAGACAGTACAGAACCATGCCTGTAGCAGCCCTTAGCTATATCAGTAGTATCGGGGTAATGGCTGCACTGAAGAAGCCTTAGCTCCTGTGTACTGCGCAGCCTGAGGGAGAGCGCGGGGAAGCACAGCTGTATGTGGTCAGCTTCGCCGCTACAGAGCTTTAATCTGGTTTAGGTTCTGCATCATCCATCTTACACACAGCAGGTCTTTGTTTACGTGGATGGCCAGTGGAGAAAAGGGCATGATGTCATGTTTCGTGTGTGTTTTACCATTTCAGTTCCGCCCGAGCCTCGGAGGGACCCGTCTTTGCCGGGGTGTGTAAGTGCTTTTCACGATCTAAAGGGCACGGCTTCATCACGCCGTCGGACGGAGGCGCTGACATCTTCGTGCATATCTCAGAGTGAGTGAGCTGCAGCTCATTTCACACCCAGTTTCCCATGAATGCTTTTTTATATGTGTATTAAATTAACATTTACCAGCCTATTGACTCCATTTACAGTCCAGACCTTCACACGCTCAGTAACAGGGAAGAGTGTTTATTTGGTCTTCTCTTGTTTTACAAGAGGAGGAAACACCATGGTGGGAGTGGTGTGTTTATGTGGCAGATGTTTATTGAAGAGACTTTATGAATACATACAGAGTGCAGTGCAAAACTTCAGAGACCAGGGTCATTGTAAATTTAACAAAATACACATATCATCAGGAGATCAGCTGCTCCCAGGAGGAGGTGTGGGAGTGCAGGTGTGTTGGGAAGGAGGATAAAGGTGATCAGGATCAATAACTGATGATAAATTTAGACTGATATGATCAATATTTATTGAGCTACACATACAGAAGTCTGTCTCTCAGTATGGCGTCGGGCCGCCGTGTTCGCTAACCCAACACGCCAGACGTCTCGGTATGGAGCTGTAGAGGTTCCTGATGGAGTCCTGTGATAATCCATCCCATGCAGCTTGAACATCCTCACACAGTTCCTGCAGATGGTGCGGTAGGGGTGGAGGTGGAGGGACACCAGGTCTTCTGGACGTGTGACACCACACTGTTCATCTTGGTGCTGACCACGGTGCCTCCACACACGGATTCGTTGGGCGTCTCCACCAAGACTAAAGCGGGACTCGTCACTGAAGATGAGCCGCTGCCATTCTGAGTCACTCCATGACAGTCTGGTACGACACCACTGCAGTCTTTGGTGACGGTGACGTGGTGTTAAGGACAGTCGTGGTAACGGTCTGTGTGCATGTAGTCCTGTGTGGTGCAGCCGTCTGCCGATGGTGCTGCACTAACAGGATGACTCCACTGCTCGCTGGAGGTCTGTAATGTGAGGTACAGAGATGAGACCCGTCCTTGTGGTCGAGTGTGAAACTTGAATCATTAGTATGTCTCACTATGTCAAACCTACACACCAAGTTTCATTGATTTCAGTTGATTTCTTCTGGGTGCAGCTGTTTGTGCAGCTGTTCTTTTGATGATGAGTGTATGCTATATATGTGCTAACATAAATAATACAATCACAAGAACCATAACAAGCTTTAACGTTCGGTTATGCCAGCAGTAACAACTGCAGAGCAAAGAAAATCAATTTTCTACACCTGTAGTTTCTCTCTTACCCCTCCCAATTCATCTTTTCTCATCCTTTCAAAAAACGCATTCATTTCTCAAACTTATAAATTTTGAATTTAATTGGCAACCATATGAACCACCTACTATGAGATCCTTCCAGTTTGTTGGTCTCACATCATCTAGCAAGAGTACGTCCCCCTTATTAGCACATCCCCACAGCTCTAGCCCTTCTGGATCTGTATGGAACATCCCTAATTTACTGCACCAGTCTTTTTAATGAGCATCTCGACCTGGAGCAGAGCCAAGCTGATACCGGCAGGTACAGAACGTCCTCCATACAGAGAGCTGTGTGAAAGTGACTTCAGCTCGACTACACTGATCCTGCAGCACAGTACAGCCTATAACATCAAACTGTCTATCGTTTAGCAGTTCTGATACTTTCAGTCATTATGAGAACACTACCACAAGACCGAACACTACCACATGACCGGTTCCATTGAAGCGGACTTTTATTATATGAATACGGTGTCCAGGCTTGACAGTGGACTACAGTGGATCAGTACAGTCTATAGTGGTGTAGTCATGTTCTGGTGGTCCAGTGGGCTAGTGGAGTCCAGTGTGTATGGGCTGGGGTGATCAGGACTAGATCAGTACAGTCTATAGTGGTGTAGTCATGTTCTGGTGGTCCAGTGGACCAGTGGAGTCCAGTGTGTATGGGCTGGGGTGATCAGGACTAGATCAGTACAGTCTATAGTGGTGTAGTCATGTTCTGGTGGTCCAGTGGGCTAGTGGAGTCCAGTGTGTATTGGCTGGAGTGATCCAGGCTAGATCAGTACAGTCTATAGTGGTGTAGTCATGTTCTGGTGGTCCAGTGGGCTAGTGGAGCCCAGTGTGTATGGGCTGGGGTGATCAGGACTAGATCAGTACAGTCTATAGTGGTGTAGTCGTGTTCTGGTGGTCCAGTGGGCTAGTGGAGCCCAGTGTGTATGGGCTGGGGTGATCAGGACTAGATCAGTACAGTCTATAGTGGTGTAGTCGTGTTCTAGTCCAGTGGTAGTGGAGCCAGTGGGGGCTAGGGTGAGGACTGGATCAGTACAGTCTCTAGTGTGTAGTCATTGGCTGGAGTGATCCAGTGTGTATGGGCTAGATCAGTACAGTCTATAGTGGTGTAGTCATGCTCTGGTAGTCCAGTGGGCTATTGGAGTCCAGTGTGTATGGGCTGGGGTGATCAGGACTAGATCAGTACAGTCTATAGTGGTGTAGTCATGTTCTGGTAGTCCAGTGGGCTAGTGGAGCCCAGTGTGTACGGGCTGGGGTGATCAGGAATAGATCAGTACAGTCTATAGTGGTGTAGTCGTGTTCTGGTGGTCCAGTGGGCTAGTGGAGTCCAGTGTGGGGGGCTGGGGTGATCAGGACTAGATCAGTACAGTACAGTCTCATAGTGGTGGGCTAGTCCAGTGTATGGGCTGGGGTTCTGGTACAGTCTGTAGTGGTGTGTGTTATGGTGGTCCAGGTAGTGTGAGCCCAGTGTGTATGGGCTGGGGATCAGGACTGGATCAGTCAGGACTGGATCAGTCGTGTTCTGGTGTCTGTAGTGGTGTAGTCGTATGGGCTCTGGTGATCAGGACTGGATCAGTGGGTCTCTAGTGGTGTAGTCCCCGATGTGCATGCGCTGGGGTGATCAGGACTAGAGCAGTACAGTCTATAGTGCTGGTGGTGCTGCAGAACTCCACTTTGCTGGGTTTGATGGCTCTAGGGTTAATATAATAATAATATTTTAATGTTATAGATTTGTAGGAGATATTTCTGGGGAATGATAAATGATCTACTTGCGTAAAGAACATGCTTATCCATCTTCTAATCATGCGCTTTTTTCAAGACCACTCATGTTGTCATGTGTGGGCCCTTTGATGTGGTCCAGCTTCTGACAGGCAAATGTACAAACCAAAACGAATGTATTAACCTGCTGCTTTTGACCAGTTAGCATGCTGGCTAACCTAGCTAGTCATCAAACAACGTGCTCAGATACATCAACAATATCAGCTACTTTCCTCCACCCCTCAGTGCAGTCATGTCAAAGTTTATTTTTACAGCCCTCGTTTTATAGTTTGTAGCACGGGTCACATATCCAGGTCCAAAGTTGAGCAGAATCACACCTACAAATAGAGTACGCTCATAGGAAGTGAGCGGTCTGCTAGTGTGAATGCAGGGTGAGACTGACCTGAGGAGGAGCTGATAAGCTTTTCTGAGGAACTGAATGTGAGTCTTCTGTAATAATGATAATGATGAACAGTGGGCGCACTAAGTTTAGACTTTTTAATTAAATTAGCTATTGAGGCTTATGAGTCATTTTCTACTGAACACACCCATCACGAAAGTCATATCTGCTCCCAGAAGGAGGTGTGGGAGTGCGGGTGTGTTGGGAAGGGAGATAAAGGTGACCAGGATCAATAACTGGTGATAAGTTTAGGCTGATATGATCAATATTTATTGAGCTACACATACAGAAGTCTGTCTCTCAGTATGGCGTCGGGCCGCCGTGTTTGCTAACCCAACACGCCAGACGTCTCGGTATGGAGCTGTAGAGGTTCCTGATGGAGTCCTGTGATAATCCATCCCATGCAGCTGAAGGGACACAGTTCCTGCAGATGGTGCGGTAGGGGTGGAGGTGGAGGGACATCAGGCCTCCTGGACGTGTGACAACAAACCGTTCATCTCGGTGCTGACCACGGTGCCTCCACACACGGATTCGTTGGGCGTCTCCACCAAGACTAAAGCGGGACTCGTCACTGAAGATGACCCGCTGCCATTCTGAGTCACTTCGTGACAGTCTGGTACGACACCACTGCAGTCTTTGGTGACGGTGACGTGGTGTTAAGGACAGTCGTGGTAACGGTCTGTGTGCATGTAGTCCTGCGTGGTGCAGCCGTCTGCCGATGGTGCTGCACTAACAGGATGACCCATGGAGGACACCACTGCTCTCTGTTGGGTCAGTCAGGTACGGAGATGAGTAAAGTTATAGTGTAGTGCTGTATGTATGTACTTTGTTGAATTCAGTGCACTACCTCTGGATCTGTACGATGGAAGGAACGACATCATACAGTCATCTTTTCTGGTGCACGGAGGCAGATATGCATAATTACTACCCTCTGTGGCACACCGCCCCCTCTAGTATTAATTATGTCTTCCTCATGACAGCTGAGTGCATCAACGTTGCTGGTTAATCACAGCAGTAGAATAACCTGCATGGAGACAGGCCCTCTTCAGCGACAGCTGACGAACTGAGCAGTCGTGGAGGCTTCTGACGCTACAGCGCTTTAGAGTGGAGCACCCTCAGAACACCTGGGTGCGTGTCCTCGTCTTGCATGTCCTCAGAAAGATGAGATAACCTGACCGCTTTTCTCCAATGAGGGGAAAGTGGGTCCAGACACTTGCAGGTGCAGGTCAAAGCTCGATGCTTCTCTGGGCCTCGGTATGGATGTACGAAGTATGACTTATGAATATCCTCCCTAAGTCTAACGGACTGCTGTATTTCACCCTGTGTCCTTCCTCTCCTTGTAAAGTTGGTGGTAATGCTTCCTTAAGCATTTCCTAACCAATCAGAGGGCTACCATAGCTTGCCCCACACTCTCTCCGAGTCTCTCTGCCCTTTCTCTCTCTGGGGGCCACCCAGAGGCTGGTCCAGGGCCATCAGGTCCTTATAACTGACTCAGAATGCAGCAGTGAGGCTCGTCTTCAATCTTCCCAGGCTCATTCAGGTCACTCCACTGCTGCGCTCCCTTCACTGACGTCCTGTAGCTGCCTGCATCAGATTTAACACTCGTGCTCGCCAACAAAGTCAGGAATGGACCAGCCTCTCCTTCCTTATGTACCTCGAGCCCCTCGAGCTTCATGTACAGCGCAGCTTGACCTTCCGTCACCTCCAGATACATGGGAGACAAGCGTCCAGACTCTTCTGTGTCCTGGAGCCCAGATGGTGGAATGATCTCCCACTGGCTGTCTGAACAGCAGACTCTCTCGCGGTCTTCAAACGCAGACCGTCTCTGTGTGAAGCTTTTAAGTGGGGTTGCCAGGTAGTTCTCTCCTGCTGTATTTAATTCTGTATCCTACCTTCTAGGTATCCTAGGTGACCCTTGCTCTGGCAGCATCTGAGCTCAAGGGGAAACTGAGACTCTAACCGTCCTGTACTAGCTAGCAAACGTTCCCTGACTCAACACGAAGCACGGTTCTGGATAAGTGCGTCTGCTAAATCCTGGAAATGTAGAACGTGTATGAATTCCTGGGATGAAGCTTTGCGTACATGCATTATGAACACAGTGGTGTTGTTTACAGAACAACCGGCACATACAGAGCCCATTTTACTGAGCACGGCTTAGTTATTTCACTCACGCAGCTAGCGCACATGCTAGAACCCTTGCACGCTGGAGCTGAACCTGCTCTGCCTCCTCGCTCACAACAGTAACAGTCGTTTTCATTTTAGGCAGGGTGTGGTACCATCCTATCACCACCCATGAGTTTTCCGGCTCTAGATCTACAAACTTGTATACATACATGCTGGCTGCTTGATCCCAAAGCGCCATCCCGTGCCCATATGTGCCATTCCGTATGTATTTGTGGGCTGGTAACTCGGATCTCTATAATCCCGGAGATCTGTGACCATAAACAAGGTAGCAGCAACTCGTACCACCCGAGTTTAGTATTGCACCCACAAAATATTAATATTGTAGAATATTTTTAGTGTCAGGTGTAGGTGTTGGTGTATACGAGGTATGACCCGAACCCTAGCTCAATAATCAAGGTCTGAACTAAACTGCACTAAATTGCACATCTGCAATCCAGTCCCACCTGCAGTCCAGTCATTACATGGATATGTTACATTCCATCCATTCCATAATGTGTTTTAATGAGGTATTGATCAGCCGGACTGGGTATCGGATGATCACTACAAATATATCCAGACTTCCTGGAGAAGAACTTTGGCTGAACAAACAAACACAAGTCACAACGTAAATTTAAAATTTTCTGTACCAAATATTAGATATTATTAATATTAATTCATATAAATTAAATAACTTATTATATGAAACCATATGAGCCAGTCAGCACCTGATGTTGTTACCTATGGATACTTGCATGTGTGATACATACCTCACACTCTGAAGGTATAACAGGTGCATGTGTGTGGATGTGAGTCACTCGAGTGCTTTAGTGTGAGTGGGCAGGGGGAGCAGGTATCGGGTATGTATGGGTTTTCATGTTTCCTGTGTGACGGCTGGATAATGCAGCGGGCTGGCGTGTTGAAGTGGTGAGGGAGGAGAAGCACTAACGTCTCTGAGTGAAGGGGAGTGTACATTTGTAGGAGCCACAGCTTTGCTTCTTGTAGGATACAGGTGTGTGTGTGTGTGACTGGTGAGTGTGTGTGAGTGTTTGTGTGTGTGTGTGAGTGTGAGTGTGTGTGTGTGTGTGTGTGTGTGTGTGAGTGTGTGAGTGTGTGAGTGTGTGAGTGTGTGTGTGAGAGTGTGTGAGAGTGAGAGTGTGTGTGAGTGTGTGTGTGAGTGTGTGTGTGAGTGTGTGTGAGAGTGTGTGTGAGAGTGTGTGTGAGAGTGTGTGAGAGTGTGTGAGAGTGTGTGAGAGTGTGTGAGAGTGTGTGAGAGTGTGTGAGAGTGTGTGAGATCGTGTGAGATCGTGTGAGAGTGTGTGTGAGAGTGTGTGAGAGTGTGTGAGAGAGAGTGTGTGTGAGTGTGTGTACATATGTATCCGAAGTTCTGAGAGCACCAGCAGCTTCTGTGTTGGATGTGTGGGTCTCCTTTTCTCAGTGAGGAGCTTCTTGAACAGCTACACCTCCTTTCAGACCTCCATAGTGTTAAGGAGTCTCCTCACAGTGGAAGAAGGATGCAGAGGAGCACCTGTGGATGTTCTCAGATCTGAACCCGGAGTGGAGCTGGATGCTTGAGCGTAAAGTAGCTGTTTAGTGACCGGAGGGTCGCTGGTTCGATTCCCTGAACCGACAGTTCATGACTGTGGATAGGGCCGTGGATAGGGCTGCCCACCGCTCTGGACAAGTGTGCTCACTGCCCCCTAGCGTGTGTGTATGTGGGTGTTTCACTTCACAGATGGTTAAATGCAATAGACGAATTCTTCTTTGTGCCAACACAAATGGTCCTAAATTCTTATTCTACTTCTAAAAAAGACAAACGGAGAATAACGTACATGCTGTCAGGAAGTTAAACAACGTCACAGCTGTCACGGGGGGCAGTGATAAACTCAGAGAGCCCCCACCTCTGTACCTACTTCCTAACGTCAGCAGCCTGCTATTCAAACTGTGCTGCAGAGGTGCGGGCTGCTTTCAGGCAACATCGCATTGTCTACAGGCAGAGGAAATGGAATGGCCTCGTGCAGCAGAACCCTATTGAAACCGCTCTGTGCGTCTGCGAAGGGCTCTCGGCCTTGAGGACAGCTGGAAAGCACCAGTGAGAACTGTCCTGTGACCGTTTCCTGTTCTTTGTTTTGCTTCGCTGTGTGGGTGTAGAAGAAGAGAAATCGTTTCCACTCTTTTTCAGAAGGAGAAGCTTCTATCTGCTGACTTTAAGAGCACACAAGTGATCCTGTATTCCAAACAACTTCTTCAGATGTATTTCAGAAATTAGTTTTAAAGCTAGATCAGCTATCAGCTTTATACACTCGTCATCAACGGAGTAGTGGCATTTATAAGGTGCAGCCAGAAGGAATCTTTTTGGGTAGGTCTGACTTTGTGAGACATATGACGATTCAAGTTTCAAGCTTGGCTACACATGTGATGTAGGCAAGGACGGGTCTTATCTCTGTACCTGACTGACCCAACAGCGAGCGGTGATGTCCTCCATGGGTCATCCTGTTAGTGCAGCACCATTGGCAGACGGCTGCACCACGCAGGACTACATGCACACAGACCGTTACCACGACTGTCCTTAACACCACGTCACCGTCACCAAAGACTGCAGTGGTGTCGTACCAGACTGTCATGGAGTGACTCAGAATGGCAGCGGGTCATCTTCAGTGACGAGTCCCGCTTTAGTCTTGGTGGAGACGCCCAACGAATCCGTGTGTGGAGGCACCGTGGTCAGCACCAAGATGGACGGTTTGTTGTCACACGTCCAGAAGCCCTGGTGTCCCTCCACCTCCACCCCTACCGCACCATCTGCAGGAACTGTGTGAGGATGTTCAAGCTGCATGGGATGGATTATCACAGGGCACCATTAGGAACCTCTACAGCTCCATACCGAGACATCTGGCGTGTTGAACCTACACACCAAGTTTAAGCCTTCTCAGCTGATTCCTTCTGGGTGCAGCTACTCTTTTGAGAATGAGTGTATGATGAACACGATGACCAGTGTACGATGATGTTTCTGTTATTCTGGCCAGCGTAGATGATAAAAATCTGTCTCTCTTTGTTTGACCTCTTTTACTGTGTTCCCCTTCCAGTATCGAAGGAGAGTACGTCCCAGTAGAAGGTGACGAGGTCAGCTACAAGATCTGCTCCATCCCTCCCAAACATGAGAAGATCCAGGCGGTGGAAGTGACCATAACTCATCTGGCTCCAGGCTCCAAACATGAGACCTGGTCAGGGACGGTCATCGACTCATGAAAACGCTCCGAACTGCCAGTTTGAGAGTGGGGGTGGTGTTCCGGAATTTGCATATCTGTTTTGGGAGGGGGATTTTGAGATGGTCCTCGTTTTGGGGAGGGAGAGGGCATGGGGATGGGTGGGTGTTGGGGCTGTGGGTTGATAACTGTGAGAGGGTGTGGGGTGGGGGGTGAATGGTAACTGTGTGAGGTGACATCTGAAGAAAGATACCGCTCGAAGACCATGCTTGCCTTTATTGTTCTGTCCTCCGTGATCCTGTTTTCCAGTGATGGCTATAAAACCTCGTATTGTTTTTTAACGTGCTGTGAGAAATCATTACTGACATCCGTACACTAACAATCTGTGGCTCGGTATATAAAGGATTGTAGCCTGTATTTTGAAGGTGAGAGACAAAACAGACTGTATGCTCTTAACAATAAAGCCTTAACTCTTCTGACGTAGTTTAAGTATCGGACTAGTATATCGGAAACGCTCTTTATTTTGTATGTGGGTAGAAAAGCGTAACTGACTTCTTCTCTCTCGTATGTGTTTGCTGTAATGCACTGTGCCGTCACCATATCTGCTCGATTATGTGTCGTGTGTGAGTGATTTATGAAGGCTTCCTTTTGTTTGTGCTCCACAGTCACTGGGTTGGAATATTAAAGGTTCCGTAGAAGCATTTATTCCGTCTTTAAATTGTTCTCTGATGTTCTACGTAGAAGGTCTGTGAGTTTGGTCGAGGTGGAAGATGCCCCAGTGTGGTTCCACGCTGTGCCCATTTACACCCTGTACTTTAGTCCCTTCCCCTTTTTTGCCGAGCTCATGAATATTTAGATGAGCTCTGCTCTGATTGGCTGGTTTACAGGGAGACACTGACCCCGATCATCACACGGAAGCACCATGTGGAAACAGACTAAATAAAATGAGCCTCTGTGTAAATAAGCTCCGCCCTAATCCTATTTAGTTAGCTATGCTAGTTACTTGGAGCTAATGCTAGTAGCTAGCGTTCCCTGTACTAGCTACTGGCTCCATCTGGACACCAACACACAGTAGATTAAAGTTGATCCTCACTATGGAGCTCTCAGTTTAAGATGATCTGCTCCAACCGCCACACACGGATACAATCACACAGCATGGCTGGACTTACAGGCTGCTGTTGGGGTGGTGGTGCTAATAAAGGTGGAGCTGCTCCTCTCTTCAGTCTCTTCAGGGTCAGACGCTGAGCGGAGCTGCTCCATATTGTCCAGAGAGGTTTGGGAATCTGTCCGGAGTGGAATGTGCAGACTGCAGGATTAAAGGTGTTCCAGGATCCTGTTAAAGATGTGGAGCTGGAGTTCCAGTTCTCCAGCTTGTGTTGGGGAATCTTCAGTTCCACCTTAAAGGGCACATGTATGAGCTGCAGTATTTAAGGTGGAATGGAACACTGGATTAGGAAGCTGGTGAATAAGAACCAACTCCAGTCTGGTTTAAAGATGAACATCCACCATGTACCGCTGACACTTGGGATCCTTGGGAGGGGATAGGAAAGTTCCCAGCCTGGAACGCTGGAGTTCTCCACACAGTCCACCATGTTGGTTCTGTAGCTCCGGTGTGGTTGTATGTAAATGTTGGGGGTGTGAATATTAATGAGTATGTTAATGAGTTTAGGATTTGGGAATCGGCCTGTTTTCCTGTCCTCTTTTGGAAATGCAGGATTTGTATTCAAAGGAGGAGTCGAGGGTCACGGTAAGTGGGTTCTAGGTACTGAACTCTCTTCATTACACCACCACAGTCTACATACAGCCTCACCGCCTGTGGCTCCTTTACAGCTGGAGTAGGGGAACCTGTTGTATATCGAACCCTGACGGCAATCAATAAATCAAACGCTCTGACACTATAACACACATCCCTGGAGGCCAAAGGAAATTACATGGCAGCCAGGCTGCGTCAGGCCCTGCCCATATGCCCGCGCGCTGCACCTGTACTCATTTGCGCATGTGAAGAAATAGACAGCTGTAAGGTAAGACGGAGGAAGTCACGTGGTTAGCTGAAACAGCTCAAACTGCTAAAGAAAGAACCAGAAATTAAAGACTTTCAACAAAAACAAGCTGGATAAAGCAGGAGGTTCGTCCCGAGCGATCTCCCTAACGGTGGAGAAACCTGAGGGAGCTGATTGATGTATCTGTTTTTTTTTTTTTACAGGGGATTCGTTATTTTACTGTTACAGTATGTGTTACTCCAGATGTTAGCTAAGCTGCAGGTTTGTATAAGCTAGCTAACTAGTTGTGTTCATCTTATTTGGTTTGGTTGTGCAGCGGTGTCTTCAGAGTGTTGGGGAGTCAATTTCAAAGGAGTCGATTCTTCTACTCAAGCCGCCCTGTGAGCCGGGGTCGACTCTTGGCCAACGACTCTAAGAAGAGTCGAAATGCTGAGAGTCGACTCTTTGACGGTTGACTTCGTGTAAACCTCACCGGCCGCAGAAGGACAGTCTGACTCATAACGCTTCCTATACGCCCTGAGACGCAGATATTCATTGGGTTCATGATTTTGGATGTCATAAACATTGATTAGAAACTAAACAAATTAGGTAAAAAGAAAACACCGAGCTCCGTTTTTCAGCTCAGTTTTTCGTTCCACCTTAAAAGGCGCTACAGTCGCATTCTGACTGGGTTTCCACATTATGGGAACAGCTGCATCATTTAAGGTGGACCGGAAAATTGGAATTAGAAGCTGAAGAATACAGAGCCAACCTCAGCCTTTTATAAAGAGAAAGATTTAGTTACTTTTCAGAGAATTTATAAATGCATGCAGGGTGATTTAATCTCTGTCGATGTATATTCGGCTCTAACAGACTTGGTTTAAAATAAAGTTGATTCAAGGAGTCGATTCCCGCGGCAGACGTCAAGAGTCGGAATAGATTCCAGAGCAGTGGTGCACGTCGCCTTCATCGGTTAGTGTTCTGTTTCGGGTCTAAAACATTTTGTAGTGTTGTCCGAACTCTCAGTGGACATAATTCCCTACACCGGTGTACAAGGGGCCTACAGATGTACAGGACAGTACCACAATGCCTAGCGGTTTCCCTCGGCTCGGAATGTTCTGGAAAGAAAGATGGCGGGCGTATTTGCTGTAGAAATGTAAGTACAAAATCTAGTTAAATGAGATTAAACCCCCATTAAAGGTTCATGATGATGTGTGTAATAGTGGAAAAATAAAAGTTCATGTTCTGCGTGGTTTCAGGTGGTAAAGTTAGTCAGATTTTACAGTTCTCAGTTTACTAGCATTGTGTGGGCTAAATTTAATAGCACAGCTAAGCTAAGTTTGAGCGTTGCTAATTTGGCTAAAGTGTTGGTTCGGGTGCTAAGTATCATTAGCGTCGTACTCCAGACGTTTGTATAAAACAGACCATAAAACGAAGTTATCTCTTGTTGTTAAACGTTTTTCACGCTAGCGGTAGCCTCAGTGCTAGTGTTTGTGTAATGTTAGCTGTAGCGTTAGCTGTAGCATAGCATTAGCATGACCGAACGCTGCAGGCTAAGCGTTAGTTGGAGCTGAGCGTTGACTGGAGCACACAAGCCCACCGGTTTAGCTCACAGTGGACCAAATGTGTGCTGTTTTTGACATGTGTATCAGCACTGGAAAAAAAAAATGCTGATATTTGTGAGTCAATCAGTCATTTAGAATTTGTTGATGTGACATTTATTGTTTGTAGAGAAACTTGTAGATTGATTTCTTTATATTGGTGCTGATGTATCTAATAAGATACGATGCCTTTATTGTCATTGCACAGTGTTCAACGAAATTGAGCAGCAATCCAACGGCATGTTACACACAAAATAATTGAACATATATATAAAGTGCTAAGAATAGAGAGACAGAGACCCCCCCACCAAAAATAAAAAAATAAAAAAAAATTACATATATACACATTGTCTAAAAAATACTTAATAAATGACTATAAAAACTTTATATTCTAAACAGACAACTGACAGGTGAGGTAGCAGTTAGTTATTGCACATTCTTTGCACATCAAGAGATCTTAAATAAATAAAGGCTGACATTTTGCCCTTGTTTTTCTTTAACACTTTCTAAGACAGCATCGCTGCCATGTTTGCTCTGGTTTAAATGAATGCAGCAGGTCTTTAACACGTGCAGTTATGTGAAGCTTTCTGGGTAATACAGATTTATTAGGTCAGAAATAGAACATTAGAATGAATATGAATCTTCAAGATGCCTTTATAATTCTGTGTTTGAGATGTTAAGTGAGTGCTTAAGATTTTGTTCTTGATGGTTCTTGGTGATGATGATGGGAACCAGTGGTCTCCACACATTTATAGACATTTTATTTACTGTTTAATCCACCAGTGAACCTATATGTGTCTTCTGAGTGTTATATGGAATGCTGATGATGGGAAAATGTTCTTTGGGAAATTGGTTGATTGATTGATTGATTGATTGATTGATTGATTAATTTATTTACCCCATAACATGTATGTATGTATGTATGTATGTATGTATGTATGTATGTATGTATGTATGTATTCCTCCACCATGAGTGGACAGAACTACACTAATTATATCCACATATACATGCGTATCTGTGTGTGTTATAGCAGTGCTGTAGATCCAGTGCACCCAAACAATCTCAGGACGCATTACTAAGTAGTGTACCAGAGAAGTGTGTACAGACCCACTGTAATGCACTGCGTTGTTTGATTTTTAGATTCACAGGCAGCGGGAGCCAGCGAGCCTAGCTACAATGGCAGCATCTCCTCAGACCTCTCTTCATAGATGTTACAGATGTAAGTTAGCTCTTCTCACGTGTGCCATCCGACTCTGTGGTTATAGTGAGCTGGTGACATCACGTTTATAGTGCTTATGTCACAGAATCCCCGTTACACAGTAATGAACAAACCTGTATAATGTAGTATGGCTGTGTATTAGCAATAACCTGGCAATATTATACGTCTCTAGATGGAGAGGTTACAATTCAGTATATTGTGATATGCTTCTATACTGTGTACTGCCTACTGGTAAAGGACACTGCTATCTAGTGGTCGGAGGGTTTAAGCACAAAATAGATTGAACCACCGACTGTAAACTATTGATTAAAATTCAACACTATGTTTTTAAGAATCAATACAGTATCCCAAAACAAATTCTGTTCCCTTTAAAAGTGTTGTATGTACTCTTTCTGATATCTGAATGTAGAATATAGTGACCATCCGTACACCATTTCCGAAATAGCTTTTGTTTCAGCCTAGCCATCCAACACCACGTCACCGTCACCAAAGACTGCAGTGGTGTCGTACCAGACTGTCATGGAGTGACTCAGAATGGCAGTGGGTCATCTTCAGTGACGAGTCCCGCTTTAGTCTTGGTGGAGACGCCCAACGAATCCGTGTGTGGAGGCACCGTGGTCAGCACCAAGATAAACGGTTTGTAGTCACACGTCCAGAAGGCCTGGTGTCCCTCCACCTCCACCCCTACCGCACCATCTGCAGGAACTGTGTGAGGATGTTCAAGCTGCATGGGATGGATTATCACAGGACAC
This sequence comes from Prochilodus magdalenae, assembly GCA_024036415.1. Taxonomy (NCBI): domain Eukaryota; kingdom Metazoa; phylum Chordata; class Actinopteri; order Characiformes; family Prochilodontidae; genus Prochilodus; species Prochilodus magdalenae. The sequence goes on along the minus strand of JAMWET010001436.1, from coordinate 675,967 downwards.
TATCAGGAACCTCTACAGCTCCATACCGAGACGTCTGGCGTGTTGGGTTAGCGAACACGGCGGCCCAACGCCATACTGAGAGACAGACTTCTGTATGTGTAGCTCAATAAATATTGATCATATCAGTCTAAATTTATCATCAGTTATTGATCCTGGTCATCTTTATCTTCCTTCCCAACACACCTGCATTGAAAAATTGGTGAACTTCCCCTCAATGTATTGATCAGTAGAAGCAGCTAATGGATGCTAACCATACATACTGGACTTATTTTCTATTGTATTGAAGGAGAACTTCTCCAAATTTTGAATATCTCTGCAAATAAACAGTCAAGATGTAACATTCCAAATAAACTCTGAAGACACATGTAGGTTCACTGGTGGCTTAAATGGTCAATAAAATTTACATGTGTGTCATAGACATGGACAACCCTGGTTCCCATCACCACCACTGTACAGAACATCAACCACCTCACACCAAACCCTCTCTCCCTCACTCTGTACACACCTCACACCAGACCCTCTCTCACTCACTCTGTACACACCTCACACCAAACCCTCTCTCACTCACTCTGTACACACCTCACACCAAACCCTCTCTCCCTCACTCTGTACACACCTCACACCAAACCCTCTCTCCCTCACTCTGTACACACCTCACACCAAACCCTCTCTCCCTCACTCTGTACACACCTCACACCAAACCCTCTCTCACTCACTCTGTACACACCTCACACCAAACCCTCTCTCCCTCACTCTGTACACACCTCACACCAAACCCTCTCTCCCTCACTCTGTACACACCTCACACCAAACCCTCTCTCCCTCACTCTGCACACCTCACACCAAACCCGCTCTCACTCGCTCTGTACACACCTCACACCAAACCCTCTCACTCGCTCTGTACACACCTCACACCAAACCCTCTCTCACTCGCTCTGTACACACCTCACACCAAACCCTCTCTCCCTCGCTCTGTACACACCTCACACCAAACCCTCTCTCCCTCGCTCTGTACACACCTCACACCAAACCCTCTCTCACTCGCTCTGTACACACCTCACACCAAACCCTCTCTCCCTCACTCTGTACACACCTCACACCAAACCCTCTCACTCACTCTGTACACACCTCACACCAAACCCTCTCTCCCTCACTCTGTACACACCTCACACCAAACCCGCTCTCACTCGCTCTGTACACACCTCACACCAAACCCTCTCTCACTCACTCTGTACACACCTCACACCAAACCCTCTCTCCCTCACTCTGTACACACCTCACACCAAACCCGCTCTCCCTCACTCTGTACACACCTCACACCAAACCCGCTCTCCCTCACTCTGTACACACCTCACACCAAACCCGCTCTCACTCACTCTGTACACACCTCACACCAAACCCGCTCTCACTCACTCTGTACACACCTCACACCAAACCCGCTCTCACTCACTCTGTACACACCTCACACCAAACCCTCTCTCCCTCACTCTGTACACACCTCACACCAAACCCGCTCTCACTCACTCTGTACACACCTCACACCAAACCCGCTCTCACTCACTCTGTACACACCTCACACCAAACCCTCTCTCCCTCACTCTGTACACACCTCACACCAAACCCTCTCTCACTCACTCTGTACACACCTCACACCAAACCCTCTCTCACTCACTCTGTACACACCTCACACCAAACCCTCTCTCACTCACTCTGTACACACCTCACACCAAACCCTCTCTCCCTCACTCTGTACACACCTCACACCCAACCCTCTCTCACTCACTCTGTACACACCTCACACAGAATTATAAAGACATTTTGAACATTCATATTTATTGTAATGTTCTATTTCTGACCAAATAAATCTTTATTACCCAGATAGCTAAGAATAATTGCAGGTGTTGCAGACCTGCTTCATTCATTTAAACCAGAGCAAACACGGCAGCTATGCTCTATAAAGAGTCCAAGAAAGACAAGGTCAAAATGTCAGACTTTATTTAAGATTACATATATATGTATATATGTTTTATCAATGTTTCAGACTAGGGAATAATTACATTTGTAATATATATTTCACATATGGTGTAAACAAACAGTGACGCATTTTAGTTGTTAGTTGTCAACAGGTAAATCAGTGATACACTAACTCTCTATACAATACTGACTTGGCCAAAAAACAGACAGGCACAGAGTCGTCACATATCGGGATTTCTTTAGCTCTAAACGGGCAGCGCTGAGCGTCCGCTGCTGCTGTGTACACGCCACCTGTCCACCACGGCTTCGAAAAACGGAAACATTTAAGAAGCATTCAAAACAACATGGGCTACTTCACACCAAAGTCATCTGCATGTAGTGTTTGTTTTTCTGTGTTCAGCAGATGCGCTCTAGCAGGGCCGAAGAAGACGAGACTAACTACAAATATCCGTACATAGTTATAACTCAGGAAGAGTCGTGGGGAGGACGGGTAGAGAGCGATGTAGAAAGATTCTCTTGTGTGTGTATGTGTGTGTATTACGACGCTCTTTCTCTGTGGTGGCTGTTTTTTTACAGGTGAATGGTGTGAATTATCAGAATGCCACAGCCCAGGTTCTCGTGCTGAGCAGTTCAGGTTTGGAGAAGCAGGAGAATCACCCCAAGCAGCATGTACGCAAACACAGGCCAGCTGCTCCTCTCAGATGGGGGTCATGTTCACCTGAGAAGTGACCCACCGCACAGACGTGTGGATGAGGATTACGGTTAAGGTATACTCCAGCAGTTTACTACCTAACAGACTGGCTTCCAGTCACATGGGGTCTAGTGTGATCTTGTAACTAGAACAACTGGCACTTGGGATCATCATTCTGTACTTGCTATCGTGTCATCGGGAGATCAGGGGTATGCTGGTTGTGTCTGTGAGAGAAATGCATGGCTGCGATAAGGCGCTGCGTTTCGCTGTGTGGCCGTTTGTTCTCTGAACATCACAGGGTGCTCTGAATTACGAGGCCATACAGGAGACGAAATATGAGTATTGCTACGTGCAAGGCTGACCTCATGGCGGTACAAGTCCGCTTCACCACATCCTGTTCATTTCAGTAGAGCACTCTGACGCATCGCACGGCGCGTGATGCTGTGATGTGTAGTTAAACTTATTGGGTTGTGTCTTTAATTAAAGGGCCGCCAAGTTTTTTTTTTACCTCACCGAATAGGTGCTGACCCAGAGTAGTATGGGATGTATAAGGCAGAGAGGGATGTGTTTACACTGTCATCATACGACAGCCAATCAGAGAAACCTCAGCAGGGAGTGTGTATATAAACCCTAGAGGCATGACTGCGCGTCTTGCTGTCTCAGAATACTAGTAGGGAAGCGTTTATGATGTGTCTGTCACATCCTCAATGTTCAGGAGCTTTTGTTCTTATGCAAACAAATGCATCCACAATTCTACCTTCAGCCAATCAGGCAAGGGTGGACTGGTCTGCATCATAAATGGCACAAAGGGCATTGCCCAGACCGGGGGTTGGGTGCCTTGCTCAAGGGCACTTCACTTGTGCCCTATAGGTTCAGGGAATTGAACCTGGCGACCCTCCGGTTACCAGGCTGGTCCCTTAACACATACCACCCGATTGACTTTAGCCCAAAGAAGCATGCTTTGCGAAGAGTGGTATCATTTAAAAAGTCTTTTAGGGGTTTTAGCCTGCAGCTTGAGCAGCTAGTGTTGCATATAACAGTGTTGAAGTTTATTAGCAGACTGTTAAACTAATAGCTGTCAGCTTGCTTGTAGCATTTTTCTTTTGACAGCTTGCTAAATGACACTCATCAAAAATCAATTGTGGAGCATTTCTGTTTACCCCAGGTCACGTCAGCATCGATTTTCAGAACACTTCGCTTCTGCCAGAGAAAACCAGCTCAGTCCTGGAGTTCTTAATAAGGGTGGGACCTGAGCGCAGAGGTCTGTGGTCTATGATGGACATATGATAGCCTATCCCACCACCCACGCCCATTGCCTCCAACAAGTGGAAAACACTAGCCAGGAAATGGTATTCCAGTAGCTAGCCTGTTTTGATTTTACTCCAGACGTTAAAAGAGGATAGGCTACAGGAGGCGGAGGGCGGAGATTAGAGTGGGTGTGCCCTTGTTAGTGGTCGAATCATGTCTGGCTCCAGTTTCAAATCATAGGCTCTGGTAACTGGCTGTGGGGTTAGGATGAAAAGTGCTGGTGTATCCCTTTACCATGATAATCCCTCTCACTAGGTTCAGGAAGAGCAGCCCTTTGTGCTTTCAGACGGAAACCTAAGCCTCCAAATGGGCTGTGGGTGTGGATCCATGTGGTAAGATATCTGGAATTTCATACAGGTGTGTTTGGAGGTGCTCTGTGCTTAAACTAGAGGCGTTTTCATATCCAACATGCACTCTTAAACTCAGAGGTCAGGTCGTCCTTGCTGTAGTAACAGTGTGTCTGATTCTAGGCTGAAATTAAAGACCCCACTGAAGCCTGGCAGGCAGCCACCTCTAACAAAGACCTTCAGTGGCAGGCAGGAGTGGTTTTCCTCTAACCGAGGCAGGTCAAAGAACAATACTCGACAAATGACCCGAGTCTGTGTTTCCAAATCCGGTTACTAGAGAGTTGGAGCCAGCGTGAGGAGGTGAGAGCTTTGTGAAGGTAGGTTTTCTCTTTTAGCCAGATAGCTTTATCAGTGTATTCAGAGAGGTTTGGAGGTGAGATGGTTCAAATGTTCTTTACAGTGGTGGTGATGGGAACCAGGGTACTCCATGTCTAGAGACAGTTTACTATCTAAACCACCAGTGACAGTTTTGTTAGGGGACTTTCATGTAATCAATTTACATCATAATGGATGTCTGGTTACCATCACCACCACAATATGAAATTCCAGTGTTTCTTTGGAAAGGTAAACATTAAGCATCCCAATATTGTCATCTTGTTTTGATTCCTATCTGCGGGTGCTGATGTTGGATTAGTTTGTATTGTGTTTAAATCCCCAGCCACTAGAGGGCAGCTTGTAACCTAGTAAACAAATAGCATGGGGGAGTACTGCTAATATTAGCATACCTATAGTGTAGAATATAGTAGTTTCCCTAAAATTATAGAATATTTGCAGTATGTTGAATTGTAACCTGTGTAAGTTGATTTCTAAGCCCTGAGATGAGTTTAATAGAATTTCTTAATGTTCTGTGCCATGAACAAATCTTCAACCAGAAATTGGACAGTTCATGTTATCTAGCTCCAAGAGAAATCCCGCCTTTTGAGATACCGTCCTCAGATGAACTGACTCAGATGATTTGGAAATGTTCTGACCCATTCTGGTTTCTCTCTGCTGTTCTCTACACCTCAAATATCTTTTCCACAGGCTTCACCTTCCACAGTCCTTTTAATGAGGTTGAGAAGAAATGGGTCCTGGCTAAATCTCCTTCTGCTGCCGCGAGGTAGGAAAGCGCTTTTATGTGTAGAGGGTTTACAGGTACTGAGCTTGCACAGGTCTGACTGTAAAGCTTGGACAGAAGCACTACAGATGTGTAGTAGGCAGCAGCATCAGGTTTAAACCTCTCCAAGCAGGTCGACTGTGCTTGGGGACCGAGGAAATGGGTTTATGAGGTGTGGAAAGTATTTGCTGAACCTGCTGTTTTTATTCACGCAATGATCAACAGATCCAGACCCACCTAAAGCTGAGGAGAAGTGGGGGGCTGGTGGCATAATTGTAATATTGTGGTTCCTTGTGCAGTTTGCAGTCACTGTAGAGAAGTATAGTGCTGCTGTAGTTTGTGGTTAAAAAAAAAGGAGCAGGGCAGAAAATTAGAAAGGAAAGCAGAAGAAAGAGTGACGGACTGCTCTGTGATGTGTCGAGAAAGAAGAACCCCTCGTTTGGGCTTAGACCCTTGTGCTTGTTCTCTGGCAGGAGCTGGCTCTGAAACCGGGACTCTTTATTTGCATGCACCCAGCACATCGTTGAAGATGTTGAGGAACTGGTGCGCGTGGTACTCCTTAAAGATCAGAGCAGGACGGAACCGGATGGACTTTTCTCCACAGCCACCCAGGAGAACACCTGAGGACAGACCACAGGTAACACATCAAGCTTTATAAAACACAAACAGGTCCGAATCTTTAGTACGTTACACGCACAGCCACTCAACACTTTGGGTAAAACAAAGAATGATAGAGCTATACCCAGAGTACACATGTCTACTCAAGAGTTCTGTGAATATTTATACCACCAGTATTTAAGATATTTATAATAACTGCAGCTGGATTAATTTTACTGGAGGAAGTCTTCTAATGAACCTGTCTGTTAGGCTCACAGTAAGCAGATTAATATCATATCGTGTACATGTGCTGTGGTTTAAAATAGCTGCATGGTTACTACTGTACACATTATCAACAGGTCATTACAGGTAAAGGGGTTTCTGCTTACCCTTGTCTCTGGTTTTGAGTAGGAGGGCGTCACGAGTTGCTTCATCGCGAGCATCAATGGCACAGAAGGTGCCCTGGCCACGGGCCCGACTCAGGAGGTGCGGATACTGACCCTGACGCAGACAGAGAATGTATGGATAAGCTGAAATCTGCAGCTCTTGTCCCAAACATGTTCAACGAAAAGTATTTTCAGACTTTGAGTGTCTATCAATCAATGTTTATTTGTATAGTGCTTTTTACAACCAACGTTGTCTCAAAGCAGCTTCACAGAAAGGAGGCACTCCTGGTTCTCATCACCACTATGGCCACAACACACATTTGATTAACTATCTAAACCACCAGTGAGTTTTATGTGGGCAGTTGATGATGGAAAACCTTTCTTTCTTTGAGGACTACTTTGCTTTACGTTAGCATGCCCACCTCCACCAGACCTGATTGTAAACTACGGAACCTTCTCAAACCTTGCTTAACATGCCTAATGTGTCACACAGATCATATTGGCTTTATGATTCCACTTTTTTTCAGGAATGATTTAGCAGGAAAACAAAAAGTGGCCACTTTAGATTAAGTGTTGGCTCTGTACAATGATTTAGCAATTGTCATCTAATTAAAAGTGCTTAGTACAGTATTAAACAGTAACCAGAGCGAGCAAAGCAAGTGTTATAGTATGTACAATTATGGACAGAGGTAGATCAGTACAGATCTAGTGCAAATATAATACACTGTGGAAGCTACAAATGTGCAACGCATGACTGTATGTATATACTTGCTGCAGTATCAAGTATACTTATATACTTGACCATCAGTCAAGACATGTTTGGTGTCCAAGCTTTACTTCAGTGCTGGTCTATGAGGCTAACTGTAAATACTACATCCCCAAAATCTCTCTCTCAGTTCCCCTTTTGGTTAAAGCTTTTTTTGCACAATAGTTTTTTTTGTTTTGTTTCCTGGACAGTCGCAATTAAAATTGTGAGTGCTGTGTGTGGGATCTTTATGCTTGCCAGATCTGCATGCACATGAAGGACCATCAGAATTCAACCCAACACCTGCTGTCCAAACTGTCTGTCTGCTGTGTTTATGGCTAATAGTGCATCATACTGTGTCCCCACACTACATCAGCAAGCCTGCACCACCTTGTCGGCCTGGCTGCAGGTTCAGGGACATTTTGAGTGGCTGCTCTCTTCTAGTGTTGGCTAGCACTAAACCCAGGAAGCCAAGCTTACACGCCAAACAAGTCTTGGCGTTCCTTTAAAGTAGAATCTGAAAGCTTACACAGAAGCTACTCGATGAATCATACAAACCAAACTGGACCTAATTGACTATCTGTAGGAAACAGAGCCAGTCCTACCTGCAGTTCATACAGTCCCTGCAGCAGAGCCTTCCCCGAACGAGTCACCTCTGCCAGAAGGTTCTCTGTCCTGATGATGTTTAGTACCTCTGAAAGGAGCAGGTTCTTGGAGGGGTCTCCCATCCATGTGTTGAAGATTCTGTAGCCCTGTGGGGGAGGGGAGGGGGGTATGATGATAAACACATCACAATACATTTTCATGATTAAGACTTATTCATGCTGGATGCTTTATACACAGTGGTTATGAGCTACAGGGTGAAGGAGAGGGTTATTACAGAGTGTTAATAAGCAGAGCATGTACGATGTGGGTGGTGGATCATTCTCAGCACTGCACGGACACTGACTGTGGTGGTGGTGTGTTAGTGTGTGTGGTGCTGTGTGGATCAGGCACAGCAGGGCTGCTGGAGTGAGATCACAGTGTCACACTGGAACTGAGAATCTGTCCTCCCCGAAACTGTCCTCTGTGCAGCGTCTTGTGGGCTCTACACGGTTCTAGAAGTTCTGCCAAACCAACCACATAATTCCACCACGATATTAAAGAGTAAGGTCATAGCACCCTCTCAGAAAGTACACCAAGCTCTTCCATTGCTTTAATAAGGACCACTCCAGCAAACCTGTCCAGCTGCAGAAACAGGTGGAGGTTCAGAGTCCTTAACATGCAATGACTGTTACGTAGCACTAGGGGGCGCTGCTGCTCACATTTGGAATAATACATGTCAGAATCATGTAGCATCAAACACACACTAGCATTCACCATGTCATTACAGTCAAAATGACTTCACAGCAGCAGGAGAGATTCAGATGCAGAATGTGTCCCCAGCAACCCAGAGGAGCATCTTGGCTCCTACCTTGTCAGGCTGCAGCTCGTCTTTGTGGTAGTATCCTCCTGTGAGCATCTTCTTGCTGAAGGAGACAATATCAGCAGGATCGTCTGAACCCCAATGCTCATGTGCCCAGAACTTGCCTGTGGTTCCACCGCCTGTCTGGACTTCATCCACGTGGAAGGCACATCCATGCTGAAAGAAAAAACAAACAAAAAAACAAAAAACAACATGGGTATTAGTTTTAAATTGTATTGTAACTCTGGTGTGTTCCTCAGAGTCATTTGCTAATCTTCCGATTACATTCCTACAAGTTGTCTGAAACCTGTGCAGATGATGAGCGGATTAGAATCCTCTGCGACCACAGTTTACACGGATTCAGACAGACCACTTACACTAACGCTCAGAAAGTGGCTGGTGGAAATGGAATACGAAGTTCTACAGTCGCTCGGTTTAAGGTCACCAGCGAGTTCAGCTCAGTTATGCAAGGACAGGGTGTCTTTTCAGGCCATGCTAGCTCGCTCCTTTTGGTTTCCAGCCTGTCACATTCGGAAGGACACAAATCAAAGCAGACAAGGAGGGCAAGCGCCTGCGGAATGCCATGTGGCCTCTTCCTTTCTGCACTGCGCTTTTCAACAACCACTTGAAGAGAGTACAATTTGGACTCCTTACTGAACCCATTTTCCCTTGAATAAGGTGCGGAAATAAAGAGGGAGCAGAAGGTGTAGGTGTACATCACCTACTGTTGAGGTTTCAGATTCAAATCATGCAAAATCATGCCGGCAGCGGAAGGAGATTTATATCCAGGGCCATGCATTTTATAAACCTTCATTTAAAGGCCTGTGCGTGTGGACGATATAGAGGCGCTGGCACGGCAGAGAGAAACCAGAATGGGTCAGAACATTTCCAAATCCTGGTGGAGTTCATCCGAGGACAGTATCTCAAAAGGCAGGATTTCTCTTGGAGCTAGATAACATGAACTGTCCAATTTCTGGTTGAAGATTTGTTCATGGCACAGAACATTAATCATGCATACGCATATAAAGGAGAGCTGCAAAAAAAGTGGGTGGAGACAACACACATGTAACCCAAACCTGTTTCTGCCTCAAATCTTTCACCCTTTTTTCTGGAGTCTCAAAAGCAAGGTACAGTTAGAAGGCGCAACGAACCTGCCACACCAGCTGAGAGAAAGCTTACCTCAAAAGAACACTGGTGAAACTCGGGAACTGATGTTCTGCGGCTCAAAACACGCATAGTCCAGGTTCTCATTTTTCAGATTTTGGTTTGCACATCCAGAGAGCAACGTGGCCTCTGCAGTACGATTTAACTCTCTCCTCATCACTGAACTTCCTGTTTCGTCTTGAGCTTTTTTGCCCGCTCTGTTCTTGTATTACTCCCATTAAATGGCAAGCCTCCCCATTGAGCAGTCAGTGGGCGGGGCTAAGCAGTTAACGAGGTAAGCTGCAGTTTTAATTTGTTCAGATGCAATGTGACACAAAGAACATTAGAGTGCACTGGGCCTGGACTCGTACGCACATTCAGCCCAGGATATTCAACATGAAGTGTGTCTATATGCACCTACACTGCGGTAAATCAGATTTTGACAGTAATCCTTTCAACGCGTTTACACGCACCTGAGTAGTCAGATATTGGATAACATGAGTCAATAATGGGATTTCTGTCGTCCAGCCAGCCAATAAACTCAGGAGAAGACGTGATATGAATATAAACCTCACTATGTATTTTATTTATCTATTTTTTAAACATCCAATGTGAACATACATCATCTAGAAGATGATTTCTGTCAACCCTGGTTTTTGTCCTGATTGGATTTGCAGCCTTAATCTGATATACGAAATCAGAGTGAATAATCTGATAACTGCAGAAGTCCGGTGAGTGCATGTAAACACACTCAGCGAAGGATAAAGGATGGATGGTAGAAGACAGCGCGCTACCTTGCGGGCAATGTTGCGCAGTTTGAGGAAGAAGTCTGGCGAGGCATGGTTGTCCCCTCCCTCGGCCTGGATGGGCTCAATGACGATGCCGGCCACAGGCTTTCCCTTCTGCCTCCACTTCACAATCAGATCCTCCACCTGAAGGGAGAAATGAACACTTTACCAAAACACGTAAATGTGGTGGAAAGTGGTGAAGAAGGTCATTCAGAGTCTGAAACAGTTAATTCTAGAGAACTTAAGAGTTAGAGCGAGTTAGAGAACTGTTCACAGTGGTGGTGAAGGTAACCAGACGTCCCCCTCTAATAGCCCCCTGTACACAAGAAATGTGTCCCCCGGTATTTCCAGATGTTTCCAACTAAACTGGAATTATTATTCAATGCTAATGGCTTCCATGCTGTCGTTCTGACCCCGCCCCCTTTAAGGAGAGCACTCTGACCTCCTCCAGGCACCGTGCCTCTTCTTGAGCGTTCTCTCTGACAAACTGCTCCAGGGGATACTGCAGCTTGGGGAAGGGGGCGATGGGCCAGTCGAATGAAGGGATGTCCAGTTTGTGGATGACTTTGGAGTGTGTCGTCGCCAAGCAACCTGCAAAACAAACTCACGTTAAGAGTTCAATCAGACCAAGTGCACAGAATGATGATTAGCCTGCTTAGTCATGATCACTTACACACCGATCAGTCATGACATTAAAACCTCCCTGTATCTACACCCACAGTCCACTCCATCAGCTCCTGACCGTACAGGACACTCTGTAGGTGGACAGGTCCAGACTGTAGTCCATCTGTTTCTCTGTGTACTGTATTACCCTGTTCTTCAATGGTCTGGACCCCACAGGACCCCCACAGAGCAGGTAGTATGTGGGTGGTGGATCATTCTCAGTACTGCAGTGACACTGACGTGGTGGTGGTGTGTTAGTGTGTGTGGTGCTGTTGTGAGTGGATCAGACACAGCAGTGCGGCTGGAGCTGCTCTATGGTGGTCCTGTGGGGGTGTGGAGTGTAGAAACCAGGAGGGGGATTTAATGTCGTGTCTGCAAGCATCTGTGCTCTTTTAGCTCCACTGGCCTTTTGGAAAGGGATGTGGATGGAAAACACCTTACCCAAAGTTCTGCCATGGAAGCCACCCATAAAAGACAGGATGCTCAGATCTGGACAGCCGGGACCCTTTAGGAGTGCAACGAGGACAGAGTGTGCATTAGTGACTGTTACTAGTGTGAAGTGTTCTTCATTCAGTGGTTCGTTTGGACCATTATACAGAGGAAAGTCAGATTCATCCGAGTTCATGTTTGGTGGACCGGACGATCTGTGCACTCCACACCTCACTGTGCAGTAACCCACAATTCAAGAACAGCGTGAGGTTGCGTATGTCTCTACAGGGCTGTTATTATGTTATTATACACATTAGTAAACACACCATCCAGATATTAGGACAACAAAACATCGTCACCTCATATGCATGTTACCCTCGTCATCAAAAGTACAGCCGCACCCGGAATGAATCAACCCACAGGTATTAAACTTGGCAGGCAGGTGTCACACTCGGCTGCATATGTGACATAAACAAGGACGGGTCTGATCTCTGTACCTGACTGACCCAACAGCCACCATTACAGACCAGCGAGCGGTGGTGTCCTCCATGAGTCGTCCTGTTAGTGCAGCACCATTGGCAGACGGCTGCACCACGCAGGACTACATGTACACAGACCGTTACCACGACTGTCCTTAACACCACGTCACCGTCACCAAAGACTGCAGTGGTGTCGTACCAGACTGTCATGGAGTGACTCAGATTGGCAGCGGGTCATCTTCAGTGACGGGTCCCGCTTTAGTCTTGGTGGAGACACCCAACGAATCCGTGTGTGGAGGCACCGTGGTCAGCACCAAGATGGACGGTTTGTTGTCACACGTCCAGAAGGCCCGGTGTCCCTCCACCTCCACCCCTACCGCACCATCTGCAGAAACTGTGTGAGGATGTTCAAGCTGTAGTTCTAGCTGTGTATTTTACCAGTTTCGCAGATTTAGCCCACCAGAACATCCTCATTATTCTTGTAATGCTGGAATCTTTTTCTGATAAGGACATTTAACAGCTTGTTTGAATTTTCCACTTTCACCTTAAATGGTGCTGGGAACCAAATGGGAAGCTGGAAAATTTAAAGATGATGTTGGTGAACTCGGAGCTCAGTGCCAGCGCCAGAATGCACCACTTGAGGTGGAATGAAGGCCAAGGAAAAAAATCTAAGATGCTGGCGAATAAGAAGCTGAATGCCAGTGCCAAAATGTCAATACTGGACCATTCGGTGGATGGGGAATAGGCCATGGAAACCCATTCCATGAAGCTCTCTACACACTGCTCCTGAGCTGATCTTAAGGCCACATGTCTGTAGTGACTGACTCTGCAGGAAGTTGGTGACCTCTGTTCACTAGGTTCCTCAGCACTGCAGAACACAGTTTGAATATTGGTAGCTGTTACCTGATTAATCATACAGGAGCTGATCTCCTCAGCTGATGGGCTGTTAGTGCCTCTTTCTTTGATCTACACAAGAAAAAAACAAAACAAAAACAACAACTAGTAAATCTCTTAAATCTGTAAACAAACATCAAAGATCACATACTGTACACTATCAAACATCACACACTGTACACAAACATCAAACAATACACCAACATCAAACATCACATACCGTACACAAACATCACATACCGTACACAAACATCAAAGATCACATACTGTACACCAACATCAAACATCAAGTACTGTACACAAACATCAAACATCACATCCCATACACAAACATCACATCCCATACAAACATCACACACTGTACACAAACATCCGACAGTTTTTGGATGTATCAGTGTTTGGGTGCAAGTTTCCCATCATGTCCGAGTGAAGCTGCGGGTGATCCGGTGAATCCTATTCTATCCTGTTCGGATCAGAACCCGGTGCAAATGGAGAGCACTCACCTTGTACCAGATGAACATGGCCTTGAAGGCGTTCTCGTTGGAGCAGGAGCCGCAGGCCATGGTCTGCACTCGGGTCATTCCAGTGGGAGCGATCTAACAGAGAATTAGACATCGGACTTTACTAATAACACTACAGACACAGAGCCAACACCCATTAGCCAACACGCTCGGTAGTGAGGAGTTAACACCTGCCATTAACACCAGCCCCAACAAACTGTGACTACTGTGTCATCTAACAGGAGGAATCATATAACCAGTCAACATGAACGTGTTCATCAGTTTCAGTGACACTACTTGCTTGCAAACAAAGAAAACTTACACATGCTGTTCTGAGCTCACTTCCCCAAAACTACTTAAGAGAGAAATCAGAACAAGCGGAAACTAAAGCTCTGATGTTAAATACCGCCATGCTGCTGAACAACGACCATGAGCTGCCACTGGCCTGTGTTTGCAGAGGGAGAAGACAGATTGGCAGTAGACCCCCACAACTGTGTTTAAACGTTCGTGTCATGCAGGTAGCTAAAACTCCCACCTGTTAAAGGCCAAACACGGTTACAACAATATTCAGTTGGATGCAAAATCAGTCGTCATTAGTGTGGCCATTTCCCAACCTCTCTTTATCCCTCAGGATTAGACATGCTGTGTCTGATACTGGCCCTTTAAGACATGTTAATGAGCTCTGTTCTGACTGGCTGCAACTTTCAGAGCTGAAACATTTATAACGTTAGGGTTTAAGGGGCGGGACTAAACATCTCCAAGATAAACAGGTGGATATACTGTATGCAAATGTGTTGGTTTCCATGACATCACCAACACTGTATTTGGACGGAATGCCACGTTTCCAAACTACATCCAACTCAGGGGCCCCTCAGGGGTCAAACGGCACAGACATTCATCAAGTGAAAAGCCGTTCTGACTTCCAGGAATTCACCCCGACAGAAACATTGTGCAACTATTTAACCCTATACTACCCACCCTGGAAAGCATAACCGCATCCACGGCTGTGCTGGGACATGCCTCCATACGGAGCTCCACACACACACACGAGCACTGCTCCTGCAACAAACACTCACCGACAGCAGACTCTCAATCAGCTTCTCTGGAAAGTTTTCTGGTGGCAGAATCCCAAGTGCTGGCCGATTGACAAATGCACTCTGGGAAAACAGAGAGGGGGAAAAAATATTCCTTTACATGAGAGCCAAAAGACTGCAGGAGGAAGAGTGTGCTCCAGTTAAATCTGATCTCAGGATCAGAGCCAGCCAGGAGCTCATAGAACAAGGTAGAACCGCAACACCGGAGGAGGCAGGGGACCGTAAAGCCTCACAGACTGGAGTCTCATCACTCCGCTCGACTGAGAAACTCTAAGGTACGCCTCACACGCTCTCTATAAATAAACACAGCTTCTTACCAGATTGTTGGGATTGGCGATGGCCTTCATTAGAGCTGGATGGTTGTAACCTGGAAGAAACCAGAGCATGTAGATCAGAATGGCTGGACGGTAATAGTGTTTGGTAGGTGAAGTTCTGTATAAAGATATCTCATGGTGAATAATCTATTTTAAGGGATTTAAATGCATGCTGAACTCTGAATACACTCATCATCAAAGGAACAGCTCCTCCCAGAAGGAGGTGTGGGAGTGCAGGTGTGTGGGGAAGGAAGATAACGGTGACCAGGATCAATAACTGATGATAAATTTAGACTGATATGATCAATATTTATTGAGCTACACATACAGAAGTCTGTCTCTCAGTATGGCGTCTCTCGGGCCGCCGTGTTCCCTAACCCAACACGCCAGACGTCTCGGTATGGAGCTGTAGAGGTTCCTAATGGTGTCCTGTGATAATCCATCCCATGCAGCTTGAACATCCTCACACAGCTCCTGCAGATGGTGCGGTAGGGGTGGAGGTGGAGGGACACCAGGTCTTCTGGACGTGTGACTGCTAACCGTTCATCTCGGTGCTGACCACGGTGCCTCCACACACGGGTTTGTTGGGCGTCTCCACCAAGACTAAAGCGGGACTCGTCACTGAAGATGACCCGCTGCCATTCTGAGTCACTCCATGACAGTCTGGTACGACACCACTGCAGTCTTTGGTGAAGGTGACGTGGTGTTAGGGGCAGTCGTAGTAACGGTCTGTGTGCACGGAGTCTACTACTGATGGCTGTCGGGTCAGTCAGGTACAGTGATACGGCCTGTCCGTGCTTACGTCACATGCATGGCCAATGTCCAGATGTCAAACCTCAAACCACCAAGGTTCGTTCCTGTGGGTAGGAATTTGGGTGCAGCTACTCCTTTGATGATGAGTGGGCATACATTGTTCACGTTAGCTTTCACAGCTATGCTGGTAAAACGGCTGAACAGCGCCCGTCCTCTGGATAATCGAGACTCGGTAGAAAGACCTAGAAGCTGCGTGGCCTTCTGCTAACACCTTCTGTAAAATACAGGAAACATGGAGAGACTCCCTTATGGTTCTAAACTGTGGAACCCAGTTCCAGCTTCTATTAGACAGCTGAGTTCAGAGCTCACGTTTAACACACACCTGAACACGCATCTCTCAGAGTTTAGTTAGAACATGGTATTTAAGTGTGTGTGTGTGTGTAGTAGAGGTAGTAGTTTCTTTCCCATTACTGATGTCAACTGTCAAGCATTTTGAACTGCCGACGGTATGATAAACATTAATAATAACAAAAACAACAACAACAATAATAATAATGATGATAATAATATCATAATTATGATCACAGGACGTCTCTCTGTTTATGTTCCAGCTGTTGTCCTTAGATATATACAGATGCTGGCGTTCTGTACACACCTACATTTACAATACAGGACACACGGAGAGACTCAGTTATGATTCTAACCTGCGGAACACAATTCCAGCCTCTGGATTTTTTTCCTTTTGGATTTTTTTTCCTTTCCCATTACTGATGTCAACGGTCTGTACAGTACTTTACTTGAGCTGCCAACTGCATGAGAGGTGCTCTATAAATACATTATTATTATTATTATTATTATTATCATTAATTATTATTATTATTATTATCATCGTCGTATACAGTGGTGTGTAAGTCATCATATTTAAATTTTCTCTATATTCAGCGTTCAGAAAGAGTCTCACTCTGATTTAATTGACACACCTGAAGGTATGCTGATGTGACATGATATTAAACGGCTATCTGAACCGTTACACTGCTTTCCCAATGTACAGGAACTGGACAGATCACTAGACAGAGCTTCCTATATGTACTGTACAATCAACCCTCACCCTACCCTGCGCTCCACCTCATCCAGCATGCCGGAGGCTTCCAATCATTTGCACGCAGTCTCCCCCGACGCTGTGAGACCTAACAGATTCAGCGCCTCTGTAAACACCACAGCGGAGAACAGCTCCAACACCAGCTCTGCTATTCAGCACCCCCAAAAAAAATCATCTGGGTCAATTTCTTATCAGCTCAACCCAATCAGATGGTTATCACCTCTATTAACACCATATCTCGGGCTGTGATTAGATCCCTGAACAAATGAGACGCGTCAAATTACAGGAGAACAAACGGGCAAACCAATTACCAACGAGCTTCACAGCAGAGCGGGCGGATAATCCGAACACAGCTACGCAGAGCCATCTTCTCTGATGAGCTTTCATGTCAATAAACTGATGGTGGAAAAAAGAGAAGAGGATAAAGAGAACAGTTCGCTGAGGCTGACATGAACACGCCATGAACCCGCTAATCTACTCTGAGCTGCTGTAGACCGGACCTTTTCTGGATTACATAAACGTCTGCGCCGCAGTCGCTGCCAGCGCCAGCCGGGAGCCCTTTCCGTGACAGCTCTGGTTTTCATATATCAGCTCGTACAAGGAAACACAAGCCCTCTGCCAGCCTGAACGAACGACGGCCAGTGGTCAGATGCACCAAAGTGCACCGGCTCAGTTTACTGACTGATGGTCCCCCGTCAAGCTGCTCTGAAGGGGCTGCTCCCTGCAAGTCACAGCACAGTTCAGATTCCTGATGGCATGACTTCCTCGCTGCGGTTATCAGAAACGTTACCGGCACCGCACTGTAACCTCTGAACCTGCACCAACAGCGCACACATGCTGCCGCAAACCGTGCGCCAGCGGTTACCAGCCTTCAAGAGGGCCAGTAGACCCAACCCATGCCTTGAGAACACACCACAACACCAGCCTGGACTGTGCCTTGTTGACATCTGGTAGAAACTGAGCAGCTGGAACGACAAGCAAATTCTTTTTAGATGCCAAATGATTTCGCAAGCTTAGAGGAAGCAGCCAATCCAGCAGCGTCACACTGAAATGTTTTTCAGCCAGATAAAGCCTGAGAGAAGCTAGCACAGCGAACAGACTAGCACCGTAAACAGAAGTCACTGCATCACAACAGATCATCTCCGAGGATATGAATGAACAGGAACACTGTTCAGCAAATACGTCTGAAGATATCAGATGTGCATATGGATAGAGAACATCAAAGAAAAATCTTCTCTCTCCTGGGGCTCCTAACAACCACCTGGAAGACCTGGAGGACTAACCAACATCATCCCCATCAGATACACAGCACTTTCATCTGAGAGAGAGGAGAACATCAAGCTCTACTCCTGCTTCAGATCCGAGAACCTCCACAGGTGGTCCTGTCCATCCTTACTCCACTGTGAGAGACTCCTCCATACTAAGGAGATCTACAAGGAGGTGTAGCTGTTCAAGAAGCTCCTCACTGAGAAAAGGAGACTCACACGTCCAACAAAGAAGCTGCTGGTGTTCTCAGAACAATGGACTGACCACCCCAGAGCCCAGAACCTCAACACCACTGAACTGTGTTTAGGATGACCTGAAAATGCTAAACCAACATCTAAGATTGAACTTTGGAGGTGTGGCTTATTGAGGAACTGAAAGGGAGTCTCCTTAAAAAAAAAGAAAAAAAACACTGGAAGCTATAATTAATGTAAACAGTGGACACACTAAACACTCAAATGGTACCTGGAACAGGTAGTTGAGTGTTTGGTTACCTGTGCACACCCAAGAACTGCATAAATACTGAAGCTGCAGTGGAGGAGAGGGGTTTAAATTCAATGGGCCCTCTAACTTTCACCGCTGAAGCATTGTTATTGGCCTGTCTGTCAATCAATCATGAGTGATCACACACGACAGACAGAGAGAGAGAGAGAGAGAGAGACTGCAGAAGCTACGAGGAGAGCATGTCCTTATCTGCACAGTACAGAGAGCCTTCAGGGCAGGAGAACCCAACGCCCTCCTCTATACTGTACGCATGCAGGCCCACACACTACAGAGCGCTGAGTACTCTTAACAGGGAGCTCCTCACACATACACATATGCACCCACACACACACTGATACAGTGTTTTGTCTGTGAGTGGACAGGCCTCTGAGCCGGAGGCACAAAAAAAAAAAATAAAATAAATAATAATAAAAAAAAACAACACCACCACACACACACTCACTCTCTCTCTCTCTCTCTCTCTCTCTCTCTCTCTCTCTCTCTCTCTCTCTCTCTCTCTCTCTCTCTCTCTCTCTCTCTCTCTCTCTCTCTCTCTCTCTCTCTCCCTCCCCTCTCTCTCTCTCTCTCTCTCTCTCTCTCTCTCTCTCTCTCTCTCTCTCTCTCTCTCTCTCTCTCTCTCTCTCTCTCTCTCTCTCTCTCTCTCTCTCTCTCTCTCTCTCTCTCTCCCTCTCTCCCTCTCTCCCTCCCTCCCTCCCTCCCTCCCTCTTCCAGTTGAGTGCACATTCAGACATCAGCACACACAGCTGATCGCTGATCTGAGCATGCCTGTATTGACTTAATCTGATGGTATACGGGTATACAGACGGACAGACGGAGAGAATGGGGCGGGTCTCGAGAGATTTCATTAATCAGATATCGATAAGCTCCTGACACACAGCGCTGCTACTGGTATTTGTACTCTCACCGGGCCACTTCGTTAGGTACACCTGTTCAACAGCTGGTTAATGCAAACACCAGTCCATGTAGACCACCTGCTGAACCCGAGCACCGGAGTGGGTGGCACCCAAGGTGACTTCACGTGGCAAGCTTGCTGGTGCTAGAGTGGTGTGATTATTCCAGAAACGGCTTATTGATGATTTAAATATTCATTACGTCACCTCTAAACAATCATAACTACTGTCTCATAGTTCAGGGAAGATCCGCCAGGACTCCCCTACAGTCTGTTTCACAGGAGAGCGCCAAGAGGCATTAACCCTCCGGACGTCTAGTTCCCATCGTCACCACCACTGTGATGGAGCGCTTTGCATGGCGAGCGAACCTTCTTTACATTTCAGTCATTTGATTATTCAGACACGAGGACGGATCTCCCGTTTGCGTCTGAGGCTGCAGATGTGCAGTGACAGCAGTGCAGCGGCCTTGTGTACAAGGGTGCGTACTGTTGTGGGGGGAGGGGTAGCTGGAGCCCTGGTGAAGGGACACGACTTGAGCGAGCGTGATAAATGAGGCAGTATGGACCGGGGGGGGCGGGGGGCGGTGAACATGAAGTACGGTAACATGCCTCATCACGCTATTCATTTGTGTCCAGAAGCCGGAGAGAGAAAGGACATCAAACCCAGAATTAATCTCCCCGAGCCGGAGTCGCCTCACCTGCAGGCCCGCCGCAGAGCGCACAGCCACGGCTCACTCAATTTATCAAAACTGATGGAACAGAAATGGGCTAACTGACCAAATCAATGACCAATCTGCAGCGCTGGGCAGGGCGGCTCCATGAATCATATGGTTTGTCAGGTTGGGTCAGCCGGAGTTCTGCTCCAACGGTTCCCTGTGGCAGCTCAGAGCAGAAACTCAAGATCATCTCAGTAACGCTCAGCTATTCAGTTCCACCACCAGGCCTTCACCCCTCTGTCCTACACAGCAGAACCCCCAGCCTCCTATCAGCATATTAAACAGTCCATTCTGCAGCACTGGGGGAGGGGCTACACAGAACTCTATCGTTTTATACTTTAATTCTCTTCAGAAATAGAATTTTAAGATCCTAAAAACGAGATATCATTAAAATGAAGTTGCTTCTCATTATACCCCACATTATGGGTTAATTTCAGTACTGGTTGAAGCGACTGTACAACAAACACCTAGGCATGCTTATAGTAAAATAAATATATAATATAATATAATAAAATATAAAAACCATAAAAAATTACTTATATAAGCTACAGGATGATAAATTATCATACAACCATAAATAAAAAATAAAACACAAATATATTAAATATATTTTTATTTAATGTACTCAAATATTTCCTACTTTTTTAAAAAGGTACTAACAATGAAATTACAGGCTCTGTAATATGAACTTCTAGACTTTCCTTTATCCCCTGTTCCACCTTAAATGGTGCAACAGTTTCCAGCTTACAGCTAAAAGAATAATTAGCATGTTAGGATAGAAATCAGCTCATTAGGATGGGGGTAGTGATATTAAGATGAGTCTGTACCGAATATATAGGTAACCAGCATAGCATAAATGGCTCACTAATAAAAGTGTCCTAATAACCAGGGGTCACAAATTTTGTATTGCTTATGGTTATTCATATTTTCAGTTGCAGCGAGACAAACACAATCGTTCGGTTGCAACCTGCAACCTTACCACTAGATGGCACTAAATCTTACACACTGCACCTTTAAAAACAAAAAACAAAAAATAAACATCAGCTTAATCTGGCCTTACCTCAGCACCGAGTCGCAGCGAACAGGATGAACGGGTTCACTGACTTTCTCAAAGCGAACTTCACTACAAGCTTTCAAAATAACAATCTGGTCACACGGTGGTCACCTGTGCAACAGCGCCGGGCACTTACTTCAAATCTCCCAAAACCATATACTGCTCCCTTTGAACAGGGAGAAACTGCAGGCTAGAGACTAGAACACCAAACATGCCAGGCTACCAGTCCATCTCAACAACAGGTGTTTCATAGGCTCTGGTCTTATCTTTAAAAATCCAGGTTGTAGTATTTGGCCTAATAACACTCAAATAACAGGATCCATCAGCTTTTCTGTTTCTTATTATTAAGGTGTTTATGGCCCAATTAAAAACCATGAATAAACTCATTATAAACTATAGGGCTGCTCTCTAGAAGTCGACGAGTCGAATCATCAGTCGGAAACCCTTGAAGTCGACTGAGAGCCTTCCAAGTGACTGACAGCAGTGACAAGGTTTTTTTTTTTATAAAACAGACTAACGCTTACAAAAATTTACCAGAACAAGGTAAAAAGACGTGTTAGTAATTATTAAAGAGGAATAATAAATATATATGTAAGTTCTAGCTGGGCTGTGACGCATGCTTGCTAAAAAATGCAATCCACGTGACGAAGTGCGCTGGCGGTTCACCGCTGAAGGAAGCTAAAGCTGTGAAGCTGAGAGACACGGCTGGAGCGATGTCTCAGAGAAAGAGGAGGAGCTTCTGAAGAAGAGAATCCGAACAAATAAAACTGAATTCTGCTCGTCATTTAATCAGACATCCAACACTGCTCCAAACGAGGGAGCTGACTTTCGGTTTAGACATAACGGCAGTCTGAAGGGAAAACAGACTAAAGACATTAGCTTTATTATAATTACATTATTTTAGAACCAAAATTACAGATACTTTTATTTATTGGTCTACAGCTAATATTATCTTTATTTAAAGATCAGTACAGTCACTAATACGCCTGCCGCTAAACAAGAGATAACGATTCCAGAGCGGGTAATATAATAATAAACGGTTTCAGGTCCACCGTTCTTCCTTTCATCTATAATAATTTAAATATGGACTAATCTGGTTTTATTTAGCAGGTCATTATTTATGAGAGATGAAAGACGAAGGGTCGTCCTACTGAAGAAGCTGTTAGAAGAGAAATTAAAAAGACAGGCTGTAAATACGAGCTGCTGCCCGACACTATAGTCTGTAATCAAATCAGGCTCCAGTTCAGATCGATCATCATAAGCCCCGCCTCTTTCAGTTCAGAAACATGTCCCTGTGACTCTGCTGACTTTCTAAATGAGGAGATCAGATCTGAACCGTACACAGACTGATTTACTGAGTACTAGATCATGTACATGGAGAACAAACATGAATGAGTAGTCGAGTCGTCGGCCCGGACGGGCGAATCCGATTCGACTGACAAACGGGTACAGCCCTTATTAACTATTCGTTAACCCTTCATAAGCCTGGCCTTATTCCAAATCAGTACCTACATATCTACCGGTGGCCGCCTTCTCAGTTATAACGCCTCTGCAATCACTCAGCACTGCTGATCTGTCGGGACCAGGGGGGGTAAACACGGCTCCGGGGTTTCTCTGTACAGTGTGGCATGTAGCAGGGAGTCAGACCTCATTCTGCTCTCGTCACTCACAGTCAATCAGCCACCCAGAACTCTCTCAGCGGGCGCCGCGACTCCAGCTTCCTGAACAAACAAGCTCGTCTACAGAGTGCTCCACAGACGCAGGCCTGCGCGACACAGCAGAACTCATAATGAGCAACACCAAACTGTTCCTAAACCCTAAACGTGCTTCTGAGGCGTCTCACGCAGAAACAGAATGTCTCTGTCCATCCCTCCTCCACTGTGAGAGACGCCTCCACACTATGGAGGTCTGAAGGGAGGTGTAGCTTCAAGAAGCTCCTCACTGAGAAAAGGAGACCCACACATCCAACACAGAAGCTGCTGGTGCTCCTTACACACCCGTCTTACACCGTGAGTTCCTCCTCAACACTATGCAGGTCTGAAAGGAGGGGTTGATGTTCTAAGAAGCTGCTGGTGTATTTAAAACAATGGACTGACCACCCCAGAGTTCAGAACCTCAACACCACTGACCGTCTCTGAGATGACCTGAAATGCTAAACCGACATCTAAGACTGAACTTTGGAGGTGTGGCTTATCGAGGAACTAAAAGAGTGTCTCCTGGAAGCTGTAATTAATGTAAACACAATGGACACACTATTTATGACTATTTGATTATTGGTACCTGGAACAGGTAGGTGAGTGTTTGATTGCACACCTGAAGCTTTAGAGAAAGTCCTGGCAGGAAGATTCTACTGCTGTGTCATTCATTCCCCCAACCGATCGCTGACCTACACCTTTAAAATGGCTCTACCTGTCCATCCCTTCCGTTGCTTTCAGGTGCTGATGTGCCGATACCCCACCTTCCACATTTTATGTGCCAATGGGAGGTTTGGTGAATGTCCTGCCAGGGAGATTCTGATGTAATGTACTGTAATGTAATTGTAATGTAACTTATTGTACTGTAACCCATATATAATGTACTGTACTGTGATACTACCTACTGTCCTGTACTGTCTCTTTGCTTTCGCTGGCCCTCACTGGTCATCAAAATATCTCTACTAGCCCGTCCCTCCTACTGCTTTCAAACGGTCCACCTCCTTCCTCCCCCACAAATTAAAGTTCGTCCCGGTCCAGGTGCCGGGCTCGGGGTGGTGCAGCCAATACCTGAACCAGGGATGAGAGTCTACACCAAAGATGTACCGCAGTAACCATTGGCCCGACTCTGCTGTCTGTCGTCTCTGGCACCTTTACAGATCTTCTTTAAGATAACGGGCTACTGTACAGCCGCTAATGAAAGGAGCTCCTGCTATCGTTCCGTAATTAACACTCTTATCCCACACTGCTCCGAGCCAGTGGAACTTCACAGTTAGCTAATGGACCTTGCCTCAGGCAGATGAGTCAGCTAAACGACCAAGCACAAACGACCATGCTGCTGGTCGGAGAGCTGAATTCACCAAACCAGGCCACACGAACAAAGCTCACAGATGAAACCAGAGCAGAGAGAGTAGTAACATGACCCGGTATGTACCCATAAATATATATACACAGCTTACCTTTGATCATATCACACATAAATCACCATATCGTACGTTATACATGTTCATTTATAACTTCAGAGCAGTATAATAAATAAATTAATAAATAAATAAATAAATAAATAAAGAACAGCTGAGGCTGGATTTCACATGGACTGGACTAGTTTCTGGATATAGGCTACATCAGCCACTCTTACATCACAGAACTGCACAGGTGAGCCAGATTTGGTGGATGCCTTCCCCGGAATTTCACTGGTTGTTCCAGGTAGTCCCACAAATCTTCAAGAAGATTCAAATCTGGGATTTGCCGGGACAGTCCAGGTGTGTGAATGCTTCTGAAGGAATCTTTACAGTGGTGGTGATGGGAACCAGGAGTCTACAACACACCCATTACTGACCATCTAAACCACCAGTGGACCAGGACGCGGCTCCGGAGTTTATGTGGAATGTTGATGACGGACATCTTTAGAGAATTCCAACCGAAAATCGGAGGAAAATTTCCAGCTGTGATTTTACACTAATACCGTGACTGTGAAGTAAACTGTGGGGCAAGACCTCCAGAACATCCACCTTTTCTAGCCTAACGCTCGACTCTTTGAATTGTGTGTGCCAGAGAGCCAATAAGTTATGACATCATAACCACAACACATGGAGGTTTGCTTGGATCTGATTGGTCTAATTCTCCCACATGCTGTTCAGAAGCTCAGTGTCATTAGATTCAACCTGTCCACTTTCGACAGCATTTTGATAATACAGTCCCTAATTAAAACAACACCGCGGCTGCTGTGTTGAAAGCTGCACTGTTCTTAGGAACCAGATGCTCACTGTACCTGCCAGTAAAGCTAGAACCCAACCTTCTGTTCCTCACTGAGAACCTGCGGTACATGTGGGGATGCTGGTTTAAGAAGAAACTGAAGTGGGCTGATTTATTTCCAGAGCTCTATAGCCCCAAAAGGTTCTTACAATGGAGTTACAATGGTGGAACCATTCCATATAGAACCATATTTACATCAACCTGAGGAACCATTTCTGTACTGGTTCCATATCTTTGCTGTCCAAAGTGAAAGTACCTCCAAAATGGCACGTTACAGGAAAGGCCCAAAACCTAAATTATAATGGAAGTCAATGGAACTGGAATTTTATTCCAGTCAGTTTTGGGTCATTTCTGTTGGGCCGTTCATCATAAATCTATCACGCAGTGTCAACAGCAGCTCATGTGATCAAAGGACGTATAAAAGTAAAAATCAACAAAAATGGAGACACGTTTTTCTATGGGCAGCAACAATCCCTGGGTCTGTACTGCTGCACCAATCAAGCAGCAGACAATCTGGTGTCAGCGATGTGATTAGCACACACGTCATTGGTCCCCTGTTCCAACATTAACCTGCACGATTCCTCCCCGTATGCTCCCATGCTGTAGGGGGCAGCACTTCACACCAGGAGTGTGGCAGCGGGGTAATCAGGAGCCACTCCGTGAAGCTTGTTGTTTTCCCCACTTGACACAAACCGCACATCGTACACATCGGTCAACAGTGAGCGTCTCTGGCTGTCTTACCACGTGATGTACCACTGAGGGGTGCATGACCTACCTAAGACAATTCCATCTCCTCTTCAGAGAGTTAAAACTACAGCTGCACACGTGCGGTAGCATAAACACCGTTCACCGCTGAGACAGCTCGCACGATGAGCGCCATGTAAAAGCCTTCCTGCGTGCTTGGGTTCTTACTGAAGCTCCTAATGATGCCGCAGCATCCATCAGTCGACTGAGCAGCAACAACACGCTTTGAAAAGTAACGGACGGATGAGCGAGAGAAATTAGGATCCTCAGGTAACACACAGACTCATCAGCTCACCTGGAAAGGTGGCACGGTGTTGACGTCGGTAGCTGGAATGGAGGAACGTCATGTCACTCCACTGTGTATGTGTACATGGATGGAATGACAATAAAAGCCTCTTGACCCGACTGTGCAGATTTATCGCCATAGCGTTTCCTATCAACCGTAGACCCCAGTACTCAGTAATCCGAACAGAACCACTAAAGAACCATCTTCCTGGAGCGAGGTGTGTAAGATGCTCTATATCGTATACAGGCAGGCAGTCTGTATAATAACACTGTAGATGATGTAATAATAATATCGCAGCCCTAACGTGCAGCACTGGATCAGTGATGATGGGGCTCACCGATGGGCACAGAGGAGATCTGAGTGTACAGATCCAGCATTCGATTTCCATCAGCATCCACCAGGTAATTCCCCCGGCTCTCCTCGTAGTTGCAGAAGAAATTAATCGCGCCGACATTCTGTGAAATGAAAAGAGGGGGGGGGAGGGAGATTGGAGGGGGGGAAGGAGTCAGTCTGGAAGCTATTTTTATTGCTCTGGAGAAACTGTGTGTTACAGCCAACATGCACTTTCAAAACAACAAGATATTAACTGGGGCTGCGGTGAAGCTGAGGGAAATGCTTCGAGTTCAGTTTCAATGATTTCAATATTACATACAGATATAGAGGCTCATAAAGCCAAACATTTTAACTTGACCTGTAACGAACAGTCGCCAGCACCCACAGCCATCGACAGGCAGGGCTGGGAAACATCATATGTGTCATCATTGTGAAACATGACGCCACATGACTACACGCTCAGCTCTTCTGAAGTCATGCATATATCAGGTGTCAACAGTCAACCTGGATCAAAATATTCACACACGATAAAACTAAAATAACCTGCCTGATCGGACCCACCTGAGAGCTCCACGACCCACCTGAGAGCTCCACGACCCACCTGAGAGCTCCACAAGCCACCTGAGAGCTCCACGATCCACCTGAGAGCTCCACGATCCACCTGAGAGCTCCACGATCCACCTGAGAGCTCCACGATCCACCTGAGAGCTCCACGACCCACCTGAGAGCTCCACGACCAACCTGAGAGCTCCACGACCCACCTGAGAGCTCCACGACCCACCTGAGAGCTCCACGACCCACCCACGACCCACCTGAGAGCTCCACGACCCACCTGAGAGCTCCACGACCCACCTGAGCTCTACGACCAACATGAGAGCTCCACGACCCACCTGAGAGCTCCACACCCACCTGAGAACCGAGTGGATATGGCGAACAAGCAGCCTTACAGACAGCTATATGTCCAACACTCAGAACTAACATCATTATTCAGCTTTGATATAAAACTAATTGGACTAATTATATATATATATAAAATAATCACAGAGGAATGAAGGGATGAAGGGATGAAGGAACAGTGTTGGTGATGGATAAAGGAATGAAGGGATGAAGGAACAGTGTTGGTGATGGATGAAGGAATGAAGGAACAGTGTTGGTGATGGATAAAGGAATGAAGGAACAGTGTTGGTGATGGATAAAGGGATGAAGGGCTAAAGGAACAGTGTTGATGATGGATAAAGGGATGAAGGGATGCAGGAACAGTGTTGGTGATGTGAGTGTGTTGGTGATGGGGATGAAGGTTGGTGATAAAGGAAAACAGTGTTGGTGATGGGATAATGGATAAAGGGATGAAAGGAACAAGTGAAGGGATGTAGGAACAGTGTTGGTGATGATAAAGGAATGAAGGAACAGTGTTGGTGGTGATGGAAGGGAATGAAGGTGATGCAGGAAACAGTGTTTGGGCTGAGGATTGGATAAAGGGATGAAGGGATGAAGGAACAGTGTTGGTGATGGATAAAGGAATGAAGGGGTGAAGGAACAGTGTTGGTGAGGGATAAAGGAATGAAGGGATGAAGGAACAGTGTTGGTGAGGGATAAAGGGATGAAGGGATGAAGGAACAGGGTTGGTGTATAAAGTAATGAAGGGGTGAAGGAACTGGTGAGGGATGTCGGGGAAGGATGTTGACGTCGTTAAACGGGATATTTGGTGTATAAAGTAATGAATGCTGGGAATGTCGGGGGACTCGTTTATTAGTCTGTGGGATTTATAAGGAATGCTGTGTGGATGTATACTGTGGCCCAGACGTACTAGATTAGCTTAATACACGGTTCCCCGGGGGAACCATACGTCACTCTTAATTAAAGAGGGAGTATAATTAGTCCTGGTTAATTAACTGTAGTGCTGATGGTCTATTCGTCTATTCGAAATAAATTTACACAATGTTACCAAAAGGGGCGGAGCCTAACTCCTGAACACCACCCCCACACCATAATCCCCCCTCCACCAAACTCTACACTCGGCACAGTGCAGTCAGACCAGTACCGTTCTCCTGGTACCGCCAAACCCAGACTCGTCCATCGGATCACCAGACGGAGAAGTGTGATTGGTCACTCCAGAGAACACGCCTCCACTGCTCTAGAGTCCAGGGGCGGAGCTTTACACCACTGCGTTCCACGCTCCGCACTGCGCTTGGTGATGTGAGGCTGGGATGCAGCTGCTCGCCATGGAAACCCATTCCATGAAGCTCTACACACTGTTCCTGAGCTGATCTGAAGGACACATGAAGTCTGGAGGTCTGTAGTGATGGACTCTGTAGGAAGGTGGTGACCTCTGTGACCTATGACCCTCAGCATCTGCTAACCCCGCTCTGTCATTGTACGTGGTCTAACACTGTGTGTCTGAGCTGCTGTCGTTCCCCATCACTCCCACTGTGTTCTAATCCCACTGACAGTGGACTGTGGAATATTTAGTAGGAGGGAATTTCACCACAGGACTTGTAGCACAGGTGGATCCTATCACGGTACCACGCTGGAGTTCACTGAGCTCCTGAGAGCGACCCATTCTCTCACTAACGTCTGTAGGAGCAGTCTGCATGACTAGGTGCTTGGTTTTTACACCTGTGGCTGTGGCACTTCAATTCAATGGTTTGAATGGGGGAGTGAATACTTTTGGCATGTAGTGTACATATTGTGTATCGTGAAACAGTTTAATACGCCGTGATATTAAACTCATCACACTGCCTAGCTCTATCGATAGGTTTGGAGACCATTCACGAACAGTTCTTACATTCCTCTGCGGCTCATTCAGCTGCGGTACGAGCTGTGAGCTCTGCGGTACGAGCTGTGAGCTCTGCGGTACGAGCTGTGAGCTCTGCGGTGGCTGGGTAATAAGCGCTCCTCCGTTGTAGCGAGGGATCAGTCGAACGTCTGACAGTTCCAGAGAAGAGCAGTGCTGAAACATCACCATGTTGCTGCATGCCCCACAGCTACACACACCAGCTCAAACCAGTCCACATTACATAACCTACAGTAATGTACGCCGGGTGCCTCTCTCTCTCTCTCTCTCTCTCTCTCTTTCCTCTCACTCACTCTCTCTCTCCTCTTTCCTTTCTCCCTCTGTTTCTTTCCCATCTCTTTCCTCTCTTTCTCCCTCAACCCTCCCTCTATCCCCCTCTTTCCCCTCTCTCTATCCCCCTCTCTATTTCTCCCTTCCCCTCTTTCCCCCCTTCTCGCTCCCTCTCTCTTTCTCGCCCCTCTCTTTCTCCCCTTTCTCTCTCTCTATCCCCCTCTCTTTCTCTCTCTCCCCTCTCTCTTTTGTCTCTCTCTCTCCATCCCCCTCTCTTTCTCTCCTCTCTCTCCCCTCTCTCGCTCTCCCCTCTCTTTTCCTCTCTTTCCCTCTCTCTCTCCCCTCTCTCTTTCTCCATCCCCCTCTCTCTTTCTCCCTCCCTCTCTCTCTCCCACTCTGCGTTCATATGAGCACATTCACAGCCAGACAGGCTGCATCAATAATTCACTATGACCAAAACCCCGGCAGACATAATCTGCTTGCACAAAGCTACAAAAGAAAATGGGGCTCCTAACAACCACCTGGAAGACCCACCAACACTTTTCCCCATCAGAAAAACAGCACTGATCTCTGAGAGGACGACATCAAACTCCACTCCTTCTTCAGACATCTAGCAACACAAAATGGTTCTCCAGCACTAGGGTTCTAGCTATTTTATCCATCAAGCAGATTAATCATCACTACTTCCTCCTGATAGGCTGATAGACCATCAGAACAACCTCGTTAACGCTGGAAACACACACTGAGGAGGTTTAACAACTGCTGCATCATTTAAGGTGGAACTGGAAAGTTGGAACAAGTAGCTGCAGAACAGGAAGAAACTTTACAGGGTATATTTATATAATTAAATTTTTATTTATTAGTGTTGTTTAAACCAATATTTTAAAAGTAACTGTAATGTGAACTTTTTAGATCAAAAATATTTATTTTGCTATATTTTTGTTGTTTTACGAATGACGTAATGGTGATAAGAGCTGCTTGGAGGGCTCCCACAGACCCTAGATTCGCCACTGTTTAGGGGAAACTGTGAAACCAGGAATGAAACTAATGATTATCTGAGTGCTGAATTAAAAGCAGCTGGACCCAGCAGTACTAAATGTGACTGTCCATTCTAATCTACACAGTACAACTGGCTCAGTCCACTCATGATTAATGTAAACTGTGCCATGTTTGATTCACTGTGTATTTAGTTCACTAAATATGATTATTAGTGCTTTAAAATATACTTCAATAAAACTAATGGTCTCCTGGTAGTATTCTGAGACATCATTAATGTTCACTGAGATATACCGAGGTACACTAACACACATCTGTACATCCAAATATACTTATATGATATAGTACAGTAATATATACTTAATAATAATAAAATACACATCAGTTTTACCTGGATGGGACTATACTACCAAACCCTGTCTAACCA
>JAMWET010001436.1:375000-640000 GCA_024036415.1 Prochilodus magdalenae | reverse complement strand
GCAGCAGCACACACTCTCAGCACGACCCAGTACCTCAACAGTAGCCAGATCAGAGGGGTAAACCGTACACCGTGACTCAGGAGGGTGATGGAGGACACACCAGAGCGGGTTCCACTGTAATTCCACCAGCCTCCACAGCTAAACATGTGGACATCAGAGAACCAGGAGACAGCTGGTGTCGCAAGACGGTTTGGCTCGGCGTGGCCCTCGCACACACTTATTAAACTAGTTGTCAACTAATCGATTATTAAACTAGTTGTCAACTAATCAGTTATTAAACTAGTTGTCAGCGAACTGATTAAACTAGGCACCAACTAATCGATTATTAAACTAGCTGTCAACTAATCGATTATTAAACTAGCTGTCAACTAATCGATTATTAAACTAGTTGTCAGCGAACTGATTAAACTTGGTGTCAACTAATCGATTATTAAACTAGCTGTCAACTAATCGATTATTAAACTAGCTGTCAACTAATCGATTATTAAACTAGCTGTCAACTAATCGATTATTAAACTAGTTGTCAGCGAACTGATTAAACTTGGTGTCAACTAATCGATTATTAAACTAGTTGTCAGCAAACTGATTAAACTTGGTGTCAACTAATCGATTATTAAACTAGTTGTCAACTAATCGATTATTAAACTAGGTGTCAACTAATCGATTATAAACTAGTTGTCAACTAATCGATTATTAAACTAGGTGTCAACTAATCGATTATAAACTAGTTGTCAGCGAATTGATTATTACACTAGCTGTCAACAAATCGTACAATAATTTAGTTGTCGACTAATCAATTACTAAACTAGTTGTCAACTATAAGTTATTAAACTAGTTGTAAACTAATCGATTATTAAACTAGGTGTCAACTAATCAGTTATTAAACTGGTTGCAAACAAATAATCCAGAAAATCATTAGCGAATTAATAGATTATTAAATTAATTGGCAACTAATCCATTAAATTACCAGATATCTAATAGTTGAGTTTTAGCCAACCAAACTGATTAATTGGTGCAGCCCTCTGGGAAACACCGTCAGCATGTTGAAACATCTCGTCGGCGGAACATGTGCTGAAATTCCATGGATGCCGTGGAGTCCCAGTGTAGCACACCAGCTCCTCTTAAGATTCAGACCAATAAGAAGCAGATAATGGATTTGGTATCAATACATTCCCATCACTAGTGTGGACACGGTGACCCCTGGCTCCTCTTGATTATAAACTGTGTGCCTGTGTGAGGACATGATGTAATGAGGAGGTGCGGGAGGAGTGCGGTAGACTGGGCTGAAGCACACGGTCCTTATCTTTATTCATCAGGCCTGCAGGATCAGAGCGAGAGACGGCGAGCGTCTCCCTTGTGCTCCAGATCGGGGGGAGCGCTTATGTAATGGAGGCGGCGGGAACCGGAAAATTCCAGACGCTCCCATCTTCAGAAGCCCCCCGACCAGACAGCCCCTCGACTGGATGGAACTGGTTCTCGACAGAGACGTTACACAAGCCTCAATCACGCATGCCGCTCAGGGTGCAGCGAGCAAAGTGGGTTAAAGGGGTTTAAACCCTGAGAGGGGGGGGGGTGCGGAAAACCTGCCGACTGACGGGATCCGGTTTGTACCGAGCAGGACGTGGGCGGTCGTCAGTCTTTTGACAATACTGATCATAGGAGACTGCAAATTAGTGTCCAGCCAATCACAGTGTTTGTTACTGTGAGCTCCCTGACCAACTGCAGTGCGAGACAAGGCTCTCTGGATGGTCTGATACCCTATACTGCCAAAAGTATTCACTCCCCCATCCAAATCACTGAATTCAGGTGATCCAATCACTACCATGACCACAGGTGTATAAACCGAGCACCTACACTTACAGACTGCTCCTACAGACGTTAGTGAGAGAATGGGTCGCTCTCAGGAGCTCAGTGAACTCCAGCGTGGTACCGTGATAGGATCCACCTGTGCTACAAGTCCAGTGGTGAAATTCCCTCCTACTAAATATTCCACAGTCCACTGTCAGTGGGATTAGAACACAGTGGGAGTGATCGGGAACGACAGCAGCTCAGCAGGTCAGCGGATGCTGAGGTTCATAGGTCACAGAGGTCACCAACTTTCTACAGAGTCCATCACTACAGACCTCCAAACTTCCTGTGTCCTTCAGATCAGCTCAGGAATCTCATGTGTGTAGAGCTTCATGGAATGGGTTTCCATGGTGAGAAGCTGCATCCCAGCCTCACATCACCAAGCGCAGTGCAGAGCGTGGAACGCAGTGGTGTAAAGCTCCGCCCCTGGACTCTAGAGCAGTGGAGGCGTGTTCTCTGGAGTGACCAATCACGCTTCTTCGTCTGGCACTCCGATAGACGAGTCTGGGTTTGGTGGTACCAGGAGAACGGTACACTGTGCAGAGTGTAGAGTTTGGCGGAGGGGGGATTATGGTGTGGGGGTGGTGTTCAGGAGTTGGGCAGTTCTAACAGTCTGTCTTCAGCTCCGCTTGTTAGGCCACCACGTTAGTCTGCTAGCGAACCTAGATAACGTTAGCACCTACTGGTAAACGTCAACAGGCTTTCGGTAAAGTCCCCTGCTATAGTCTGTGGGTTTCTTATAACGATCTGGGAGTTTTAGTCGTCTGGTTCGAGAGTCAAACAGAGGAAGACAGCTAGCTAACTAGCTAAGGCAGAGCACAGGCTAGTTTACACAGACTGGCACCAGGGTTCTTTTGGTTGAATAGGGCCAACATGCAAGCACGCTTCTAACAACCAACACTTTTCAGCATTTCAGTGCATTAACACAAAACATCGGCCCAGCCAATCAGCTTCCAGGACCGGAACTCTGGCGTATGACTGACATCTGGTTTCCCCTGAAATTAACCCAGTTCTTGTTTTCTCCCGGTCACCCCATCTAAACCTGCCTCTTCCGCTTCACGCCTCTCCACTGCTCTTCGTTCGGGAACTCCGCCGCAGCTACTCATTATTCACCAGGCCTCCCTGAACGCTCACCGTACCAGGGGAACGTTTAATGGAGAAACAAAGCAGGCTTTTAAAGAACCCCCACTAGTCCCATCCGGCCTGGGGCTCGTCCTCTCCGCAGAGCGACAGCTAGCTACAGCCAACCATCCACGTGAGTAGTCAGCCACAGCAGCAGCCCAGGCTTTTCTTCCCACCGTGGAGCCATCGCGGCGCACCATTAACATGCTAATTACTCCGGTATTACACAACCTGACTCCATTCGCATCGGGAACAGAGCGGAGAAGCTGGATAACCAACTCAGAATGCGCTCAGTGTTCCCGGGCCTAAAAGGGGCGCGGTACAACACATGTATCTACATATATCTAGCTCCCACTTCGTTATGTTGGGCTTTACTTCAGTGCCAGGTTGGTGTTGGCACCGGTGCAGCTTGGTGACTGGTTTAACTTTTTATTTTTAATTAAACTGAGAAATACAGAGCCAGATGGACTTAGAGAAGAAGTTCTACCACAGCTGTACAAGTCTCTAAAGCTGCAACGAACGAGTATTTCGGTAGTCGAATAAACGATCGATTTTTTTAAACTAATAATCGATTATTCGGATCATGAAGCGCTTGATTACCAAATAACTCTTACGGAGCCATCAGCTTTGAAACTTAGCTGTAGGTTCTGTTATGCTTCTGCCACCTATCAAAGACAAAGATGAAGGGCTTCACTGTGTAATCAGCTTTCCTGTCGAAATTTAAAACCATCCCTGCGCAAAACTGCAGAAAGAAAACAACAAAACTGAAAATAATAAATAAAAATAAAACCCTTTACGTTTTAAACAGTGCATCCTGCTGTCTGTCTACAGCCTGGGGCAAACGAACTCTATACACACAGAAACATGGGATGGCATCACCAACCAGTCAGCAGTTTAATGAGTTGCCAACTAATTAGTAATTTTAGTCGGCCAAGCTGATTAATCGCCGCACCCCTACACGATCCTCAGTACTTTCTCCAAGCTGATACTTTTGAAGAGAAGGGAGGTGGGTAGATAGGAAGACAGGTAGATAGATTGGTAGGTAGACATGTAGGTAGATAGGTGGGTAGATAGGAAGGTAGTTGGGTAGGTAAGTAGTTAGGTAGTGAGGTATGTAGGTAGACGGGGAGGTAGGTAGGTAGGTAGCAAGCTAGGTAGTCAAGTAGGTAGGTAGCTGGGTAGGAAGGTATATAGCTGGGTAGATAGGTAAGTAGTGAGCATGGTGGGTTAGTAGGTGGTGGGGTAGGTAGGTAGGGAGGTAGATGGGTAAGTAGGTAGGTAGCTGGGTAGGAAGGTATATAGCTAGGTAGATACGTAAGTAGTGAGGATGGTAGGTTAGTAGGTGGTAGGGTAGGTAGGTAGTGAGGCAGATGGGTAAGTAGGTAGGTAGCTGGGTAGGAAGGTATATAGCTAGGTAGATAGGTAAGTAGTGAGGATGGTGGGTTAATAGGTGGTAGGGTGGGTAGATAGGTAGTGAGGTAGATGGGTAAATAGGTAGGTAGCTGGGTAGGAAGGTATATAGCTAAGTAGATATGTAAGTAGTGAGGATGGTTGGTTAGTAGGTGGTGGGGTAGGTAGGGAGGCAGATGGGTAAGTAGGTAGGTAGCTCGGTAGGAAGGTATATAGCTAGGTAGATAGGTAAGTAGTGAGGATGGTGAGGTAGTAGGTGGTGGGGTAGGTAGGTAGGGAGGCAGATGGGTAAGTAGGTAGGTAGCTGGGTAGGAAGGTATATAGCTAGGTAGATAGGTAAGTAGTGAGGATGGTGGGTTAGTAGGTGGTGGGGTAGGTAGTGAGGTAGATGCGTAGGTAGGTAGGTAGCTGGGTAGGAAGGTTAGTAGTTAGGATGATGGGTTAGCAGGTGGTGTGGTAGGTAGGTAGTGGGGTAGTCGTGTAGCTATGCAGATAGATAGGCAGTAAGGTAGGTAAGCAGGCAGGTAGATAGACAGGTAGGGGAGGTAGTTAGGGCAGGTAGGGAGGTAGGGTAGGGAGGTAGGGTGAAGGGTACATTGTGTGGTTTAAGACACTGATTTAGATCAGCCAATCAGAGGGAGCCTGATCTGCCATTTAAAGTTAGAATACAAAGCGGACGAATACCAAACGTTCAGCTTCACATCATTCCTAACCTCGTGGAATGTTGACAAACAAACAAACAAACAAATCATTTTTACTGTTCTGTTTATCTCAGAACCTAACACTGAGCAGCGATACCAGAACTGATACATCACAACACCTGAACACCAGCAGTGTACCTGAAGAGCATTACTGCTCAGTCATAGAAGTTACAGACTTCAGACTTCTCAGAATCCCTCCCTCCGTTTCACCCCTTCAGATATCTCACTCCAAGCTCTGCTTCAACCTGCTCACTATTCATAGCCGTGTGCAGCCTTCACGGTTCATGAACCCGGACTTTGGTTGTGCAGCTTTCACAAAGCACCGTCAGCAGAGATAGGAACACTCAGATACCCATCGATGGCTGAGCAAGCGTGACGGCAGGAGAAACGGGATTCTCAGTGATCAGTCTGGAGAGATAAGCCCCTCTACAGTATCCCCCCCCATCAAAAGCCAGAAACTTCATTAGATCGCACAGCCGCAAAGCCCAGATTAGTGTCTGATTAGCAAGCTCAGAGCAGATATAATCAGATCACATCCAGCACGAAATATACCGAACTCTACTGAGCATTCAGCAACCCAGCACACATCCACTACTCCGGATATCAGTTTACAATAGAACAATCCATATACCCTTATCATCATAAGAACAGCTGCACCCAGGAGGAGGTGTGGGAGTGCAGGTGTGTTGGGAAGGAGGATAAAGGTGACCAGGATCAATAACTGATGATAAATTTAGACTGATATGATCAATATTTATTGAGCTACACATACAGAAGTCTGTCTCTCAGTATGGCGTCGGGCTGCCGTGTTCGCTAACCCAACACGCCAGACGTCTCGGTATGGAGCTGTAGAGGTTCCTAATGGAGTCCTGTGATAATCCATCCCATGCAGCTTGAACATCCTCACACAGTACCTGCAGATGGTGCGGTAGGGGCGGAGGTGGAGGGACACCAGGTCTTCTAGACATGTGACAGCAAACCGTTCATCTTGGTGCTGACCAGAATGGCAGCGGGTCATCTTCAGTGACGAGTCCCGCTTTAGTCTTGGTGGAGACGCCCAACGAATCCGTGTGTGGAGGCACCGTGGTCAGCACCAAGATGAACGGTTTGTCGTCACACGTCCAGAAGGCCTGGTGTCCCTCCACCTCCACCCCTACCGCACCATCTGCAGGAACTGTGTGAGGATGTTCAAGCTGCATGGGATGGATTATCACAGGACACCATTAGGAACCTCTACAGCTCCATACCAAATAGTCACTGCAGGTTCAGTGAGAAGGTAAAGTTGAGGTGAGGTTTTATTAAAGAGATCCTGAACACCTTCAGCAGCCACAGAGAACGATGTCACAGTGAACCCACTAACCCGTCCCAAAATACACACTTCCTGAAGAGGCTGCCTCGTTTTGAGCTCTGGGTGCTGAAACGTGGGGGAGTAGCTTCCACCAGACCTCTCGTGCAGCTTGCGTGGCTCGCAGGAGACAGTCTGAGATCACAAAGCAGAGCAACACTGAGAGCCAAACAGCATCGTGTGGTCGGGTTCTACAAGCCTCGGGCTGATGTCTACCACGTCTACAGACGGTGTCTTCTCTCCCCAAGACAAACACCCTCGATTCACTTCAGAGCACGACCTACTGACCCTAGGGACGAGCTGACCGTACTCTCTACACCAGGAATAACAGTAACTCTGAACCTGGGGTCTGTTAAAGTCCCGCCCTTCTGGAAAAAGAGCCAATCCTGACTGACTTTCCCTCTGGATTAATAAGGTGATCTATCAATCAGCCTGCTAGTTATGTAACGAGTGAGGGCAGGTCAACACACTAGCAGGGATAGCGCCCACTTGTTGGAAAAGCATGGCGTACGTACCGTGTAGCCTGGAACCCACCGGGCACCTGACCGGAAAGGAATGTGCTGAAGGGAAGGCGTGTGTCAGTACTGCTGGTTTAAGATGGAAGGCGTGTGTCAGTACTGCGAGTTTAAGGTGAATGGCGTGTATCAGTACCGCAAGTTTAAGGTGGAAGGTGTGTGTGTCAGTACTGCGGGTTTAAGGTGGAAGGTGTGTATCAGTACCGCAAGTTTAAGGTGGAAGGCGTGTGTCAGTACTGCGGGTATAAGGTGGAAGGAGTGTGCCATTATTGCGAGTTTAAGGTAGAAGGTGTGTGTCAGTACTGCGGTTTGAAAGTGGAAAGTGTGTGTCAGTACTACAGGTTTAAGGTGGAAGGCGTGTGTCAGTACTGCGGGTTTAAGGTAAAAGGTGTGTGTCAGTACTGCGGGTTTAAGGTGGAAGGTGTGTGTCAGTACTGCGGGTTTAAGGTGGAAGGCGTGTGTCAGTACTGCGAGTTTAAGGTGGAAAGGCGTGTGTCAGTACTACGGGTTTAAGGCAGAAGGCGTGTGTCAGTGCTGCGAGTTTAAGGCGGAAGGCGTGTGTCAGTACTGCGGGTTTAAGGCGGAAGGCGTGTGTCAGTGCTGCGAGTTTAAGGCGGAAGGCGTGTGTCAGTGCTGCGAGTTTAAGGCGGAAGGCGTGTGTCAGTACTGCGGGTTTAAGGTGGAAGGCGTGTGTCAGTACTGCGGGTTTAAGGTGGAAGGCGTGTGTCAGTACTGCGGGTTTAAGGTGGAAGGCGTGTGTCAGTACTGCGGGTTTAAGGTGGAAGGCGTGTGTCGGTACTGCTAGTTTAAGGTGAATGGTGTGTGTCAGTACCGCAAGTTTAAGGTGGAAGGTGTGTGTGTCAGTACTGCGAATTTAAGGTGGAAGGTGTGTGCCAGTACTGCGGGTTTAAGGTGGAAGGTGTGTGTCAGTACTGCGGGTTTAAAGTGGAAGGTGTGTGTCAGTACTGCAAATTTAAGGTGGAAGGTGTGTGTCAGTACTGCGAATTTAAGGTGGAAGGCGTGTGTCAGTACTGTGAATTTAAGGTGGAAGGTGTGTGTCAGTACTGCGAATTTAAGGTGGAAGGTGTGTGTCAGTACTGCGAATTTAAGGTGGAAGTCGTGTGTCAGTACTGCAAATTTAAAGTGGAAGGCGTGTGTCAACACTGAAAGCAGCCAGTGGCAATGTATTTGCACTCAAACAGAAGACCAGGTGCTCCATAATACAGACTGGAGCCCAGGCAGACGATTAGCCTACACATGCTAATGCACACCTGAGAACGCTCATGTGGTCTGGTCCAGTAAGCAAGTGATGAGGTGAACAGCCACTCTCGTGTGATACATCATCAAACGGTGTTACCTGTTGTTAGAGCGGATACGCTCAGGGAGTTAGGCTAAAGATACCTACAGGAAATAAAGAAATTCCATTACTATACAGTTCAGTCCAACCTTGGGTTTGTCTCGTGGGTGTGCTGGAGGCTACCTCCACATGTGGGTGTGCACAAGGTCCAGGACAGCTAGCTAGTTTTAAAGCACGTATTATTAATTACCTAATTAATTAATCTGTAAGGAAATCTAACTGCTTACATTCACGGATAGCTGCACTGGCCGGTTAGCATGCTGGCTAACCAAGCTAACCTTGGTGTGACTCCCAAAGACTCCAATAACATCTGCTACTCTCCTCCACACTTGCTGGAACCAAATGCTGGCACGAACATAAAGGTCAGAGAGCAGAAGCTGGGGGGATCTCTGACACCCATGTCTACAACTGGCCTGAGGAGTTTGTTGGACTGTAAGAACTAAGCAGCAGAAGAGCGGCTCCTGTTATCGTCTTACTCCCACCGAGTGCTGTCTACACCACTGATACTGAATTATCATCAGCCCTGATATGGGACATGCATGCACCTGAAACACTCGTGTGCTGCATTTCAGTATCCCCACTGTACAGACAGTATCAGTGTTGATTACGCAGCCAATGTGTTCTAGATACGGTTCTTATCTCTGTACCTTACTGACCCAACAGCCACCATTACAGACCTCCAGCGAGCAGTGGTGTCCTCCATGAGTCCTCCTGTTAGTGCAGCACCATTGTCAGACGGCTGCACCACGCAGGACTACATGCACACAGACCGTTACCACGACTGTCCTTAACACCACGTCACCGTCACCAAAGACTGCAGTGGTGTCGTACCAGACTGTCATGGAGTGACTCAGAATGGCAGCGGGTCATCTTCAGTGACGAGTCCCGCTTTAGTCTTGGTGGAGACGCCCAACGAATCCGTGTGTGGAGGCGCCGTGGTCAGCACCGAGATGAACGGTTTGTCGTCACACGTCCAGAAGGCCTGGTGTCCCTCCACCTCCACCCCTACCGCACCATCTGCAGGAACTGTGTGAGGATGTTCAAGCTGCATGGGATGGATTATCACAGGACACCATTAGGAACCTCTACAGCTCCATACCGAGACGTCTGGCGTGTTGGGTTAGCGAACACGGCGGCCCGACGCCATACTGAGAGACAGACTTCTGTATGTGTAGCTCAATAAATATTGATCATATCAGTCTAAATTTATCACCAGTTATTGATCCTGGTCACCTTTATCCTCCTTCCCAACAGCACTGTAAACGTGATGAAAACGTGCCCCCACTTTTTTAATCTAAATCCATTTCCAGGTTCATCACTATTAAACCCGATGCAGCTCACTCACTACGCTTTGTGTTTACTAAGTGCTGCCTGCTTGTGGGTTCCCTTAATCCAGATATAGGGTACACGAAATCCAACACCTCTAACCTACTCAGCAGAAAGCACAGAAGCCCACTGGGACCACCAGCTTTAGAAGTCTAGAAGGCATTCCCATTATGACCGTTTCTCTAGTAGCTTATGAATTAATTAAAATTTCATTTCTATGGTCTTCCATCGACTGCAGTGACCCGGCCTACCCAACCTCAGTTCATATTCAAATATAGCCTCACAGTCCGGCACTACACAGACTCCAGAGTGCCGGTATGCTGTTGCTCCAGACTTGAGAATTAAGACTCGTTATGCTCCTCGTTATGACAGTCATTCCAAACCTTGCGCTGGAGGCACCCTGCCCTGCACATCCCCTGCCTCAAACCAGCAGAAGGGGATTGTTAATGAGCTAATGAGGTGGATCAGGTGTGGGGCAGGGTGCCTCCAGGCCCAGAGCTGAAAAACACAGATCCATCGTCCGTCCATGTGCGCGCATATGCAGGGGAGTCGGAATTAACCGGCTCTGGTGTGCCTACCATCATTAAGAACACCGGATTCGGAATGTTTGGACGTCACTGGATGAACGGTGTGCCGTGGCTTTGAGCCCGAGTGCTTACTGCAAGTGGTGCAAACGGATGCAACCGCGGCACCTTCGGCACCACACAGCGTCACAGCAACTAGCCTGGCATGTCCAAATTTGCTGGGCTCTGCGGGGAGGGTGTTTGTGGGCACCGGCAGTGAACCGCCCAACTTTAGGGATACGCTGCTTCTTCACACAACATCCATACCGTCACATGAGCTCAGACAATCTCCAAAAACGTAAGGAGGGTGAGGTTGGCTAGACCGGCGGCTCGGTATAACCATGCACACCTTAGACAATGCCATGGCGTGATATTTCACCGAAGCTAATTAAAGTGGCTACTGAAGTGCCGGTGCTCGATCGGTTATGGCTGTGTTCTCTCATATGCCTGCCAATATGGCGGCAGTGCGATTGCGCAACGTCAATGAAATACAATGAAGAGGAACCTGACGGGTCATCTGTGGGTGTGCACTGGCTATAGGCTTATAGATGGATGGATGGATAGATGGATGGATACTTAGCAACAGCTACAAGCAATAACGCACTTAATAGAGTTAACGGTTACACCGCAATAACCTCCAGCGACTTCTCGGTCGTTTGCCGATGAGTCATGTCTACAGTAGCACTGCACCGGACCTTTAAAAGGTTTACCCTACGTAAAAGTTTTCATTGGTGTTCTTGAGTAGAAGGACGTCTGTAGAAGGACGTCTGTAGAAGGACGTCTGGAGGAGACGTTTATTCATACACATTCACTGTAGTCATTTCTTCACAGTGGTGGTGGCGGCGATGGTAACCAGACGTCCATACCCAGAACAAGCCGTTTGGGTTACCACCACCGGGCACTACTTTGCCCTACCACAGCTGAAGACCGCATGCAACAGCAATAGCTTTAAAAGGTGGACGTCTGGTTACCATCACCACCATTGTGAGTCGTTCTCCAGGATGCAGTTTCTCCAGACTGCAGGACTAAACACCAAACCACTCTGTGTGACCGATGTTCAGGTCCAGACGAACTAATTATGCAGGACATGCTGGGATTAGGGCGACATTCCCCTTTAAGCCTGCACCAAGAGGAGCTGCTCTGGAGGCCTAACGTGAGGGGAGAACTTCTGTCAAGTGACCGAGTGAGGTCATGACCAAGTTCCAGCAGGCAGGCTGCAGCAACAAAACGGAGAAAGGAGACGGCAAGGCCAGTTCTGACCGGATTCAGCCTGTCAACATGGATATACTGTAAAGGAGGAGGAGGAGAAGGAGGAGGGGGGGGATAGAAGACAGAAGAGAAATTTCCCGTTCCACCTTAAATGGTGCAGCCGTTACTGTATATTTTGGCGCATGGAGAAACATACAACCAATTTTTCACATTCCACCTTAAATGGTGCAGCAGCTAGTGCATATTCTGGCGAATAAGAAAAAACAGAAATTCATTTTCCGTTCCACCTTAAACCGTAGAGCAGTTATATTCTGACGCCTCAAGAAATGCAGAAGTGAAATTCCCCGCTCCACCTTAAATGGTGCAGCGGTTATATTGTGGTGCCTCAGGAACGACAGACGCGAATTTGCTGCTCCACCTTAAATGTGCAGCAGTTACATCCTGAGGCGCCAGACTGTTAAGTGCTGCACCATTTAAGGTGGAACGGGAAAACGCGACCGAGACGCTGGCGTACAGGAAGCCGTCTGAGCCTGAAAAACGTCCAAAACCCGTAAAAACGGAGCTGTTCTGAACCGGAACCACAGCACTCACCGACTTCTGGGTCTGCTCGCTCTGGTTCCGTAA
Source organism: Prochilodus magdalenae (assembly GCA_024036415.1). Taxonomy (NCBI): domain Eukaryota; kingdom Metazoa; phylum Chordata; class Actinopteri; order Characiformes; family Prochilodontidae; genus Prochilodus; species Prochilodus magdalenae. The sequence continues at coordinate 627,980 of JAMWET010001436.1, read as the reverse complement.
GAACTCCGACGTTTCTGAGGTGAAAAATGTGGAAACGACACCGCAGAGTCGACGCGCTCGCCTTGTGGTAGCAGCACAGCTCGGTTCTGAAGCAGCCTCGCGGTGAGAAAACACAGGCTGCTCACGCGAAGAGGGGCGGGTCTTGACGCGTTCCAGCCAATAGGAGGAAAGGGGGTCCGCTCTGATTGGTCCAATCAGCCAGAACGTTAAAAACACCCTCCTCGTTTCTACACTCGGCATTTAGGAGCACTCTGTATGTGTACAGGTCCAGACTGTAGTCCATCTGTTTCTCTGTGTACTGTATTACCCTGTTCTTCAATGGTCAGGACCCCCACAGGACCCCCACAGAGCAGGTAGTATGTGGGTGGTGGATCATTCTCAGCACTGCAGTGACACTGATGTGGTGGTGGTGTGTTAGTGTGGGTGGTGCTGGTGTGAGTGGATCAGACACAGCAGGGCTGCTGGACACCTCAGTGTCACTGCTGGACTGAGAATCATCCACCAACCAGAACTATCCAGCACAACAGCGTCCTGTGGGGCAGCGTCCTGTGGGGCAGCGTCCTGTGGGGCGGCGTCCTGTAGGGCGGCGTCCCGTGGGGCGGCGTCCCGTGGGGCGGCGTCCTGTGGGCTGCGTCCTGTGTCCACTGATGAGGGACTAGAGGATGACCAACACTGCACTGTGCAGCAGCAGATGAGCTATCGTCTCTGACTGTCCATCTACAAGGTGGAGCAGCAAGGTAGGAGTGTCTAATAGAGTGGACAGTGAGTGGACACAGTGTCTCAACACTCCAGCAGCACTGCTGTGTCTGATCCACTCACACCAGCACCACACACACTAACACACCACCACCACGTCAGTGTCACTGCAGTGCTGAGAATGATCCACCACCCACATCATACCTGCTCTGTGGTGGTCCTGTGGGGGTCCTGACCATTGAAGAACAGGAAACCCATTCCATGAAGCTCTACACGCTGTTCCTGAGCTGAAGTTTGGAGCTCTGTAGTGATGGACCTACTACCACCTTAAAGAACGCAAGGGGAACTTATCGTATGACACCTTCACTGATAAACCCAAACCCCAAAGCAAAAAGCCACATCCCACCTCAAACAAGCGAGCTCTCTTTATTTTACTTCCCAAACGCTAACAAAGCACGAAGCTCGGTGACACTTTAACAGCACAGCAGCCTGAACACGACATGGTGTTCAGACTAGCATCACCTCATGCATGTGGAACAGTACTGTGGGGTAGTCTCCTCTCCGGTCCCTGAATAAATCAATCACAGTGCGTCCTCTAGTGTCCATTAGAGGAACAGCACCAGCAGTCCTGCACAGACAGAGATTACTTCACGCTTCCTCTTCACCGCCAACAATCCACCACTTCATATCTCAGCTTTACATGAGGTGATCAAACTCCAGCTGAACCTTTAATAATAAATGGACCGGCAGATATGATCCAAAATGTCTCAGACTAAAATAAATAAATTCACGTATTAAAGTCCCATAAAACACAGTAGAGCTCAGTAAGTATGTTAGTTCAATGCTAAAATGGAGTGTTCTATTAAATGACCAAAAAAAAAAGAAATTGGGGATAAATCACAAGATAGAAATCACTTAAACACTTAATACATCAACCCCGTCTCCCAAACCCAGCATCATCCTCGTGCAGCGCCACCTGCAGGAGCCTGGGGGTACTTCCACCTTAAACACAAAAAAATCCCTTTAGTGAGCTCTCTTTATTTCACTTCAAAGGATCATCAGGAACGATCCAAAACGTCTCAGGTTAAAACCTCACTGTGTAAAAGTCTCACAAAACAGCATAACGTGTGTACGAGTGTCCAATTCAAGTCCAGACAAATATGAATTAAATAACAGATTAAACAGCCTATCTGGAGAAGAGCTGTGTGGGCGTGGCCTGATATTCTAATGAGCATGTGTAACTACTATGCCTCAGTCCAACTCTCCTAGTGTGATGGACACAACATGGTGTGTGAGGCAGGGAGAGGAGAACTTTCATGATAAGGGGACCAAAAGAAATGATCCAAAATGAATTGGAAGGACGTTTGGTTACATTGACTTGCATTAAAAGTGAAGTATGTTTTTCCTTCTGCTTTAAATCTTTCATATTAGAGATTGGAGTGTCTATGAGGTGTCACTGACTCTACTCACTAAAACAGTATCCAGCTTTAATGTGGCAGAATTCTTATTCATATTACTGCCGAACTGATGGACTGCATGGACAGACAGTTGGGCTAAATCAGCCATGCTTGATTGGTCAGCTTTTGCTTGGTGGTTAGCTCTCTCTCTGCTAGCTTCTTCACAGTTCAGTTACACTGTCCAGGTGAGGCAACCCACACTAGCCTTGTGTTTGGTGAGGACACTGCTTACACATGCATGACCTCAGATTAGGACTGGCCCGAGGTTTTGGGCCATGTTCTGGAGCTTGACTGTGTGCACTGTGAGCCCAGGACTGAGTTTATTATTATTATAAAAGTATGTCTGTAAATCTACCATTACTGAGATGTGAGGGTTTATGACAGTCACTATTTTAAATAAGACGAAATAAAATTAACTAAAATTCTATTCTGACTTTCACACCAGCGTCTTCATCAAATGCAAAGCCTTAAATAAACGAAGCGCATTGCGGGACGAACCCAAACACACTTAAACTTGGACTACAGAAGGCTGAATATCAGCTCGAGGGTCCGGAACTGTGGGCCGGATTGTGCAGCCTTCTGGGCGGAGGTTGAGGCTGATGCAGTTTAAACTGCAGAGGCAGACACCTTCCAGAGCTCCTGCAAAGAAATGAGAGACCGCAGCTCAGCACACGAGCAATAAGTAAACAGAACAGGATTTCTCAGGCATCACCACAGAACTCATCAGGAGTGACGATGCAAAGACATGGGATGGATGAGCAACATGAAAACGCAACAGCTCCCTCTAATGGTGATTCCAACATTATGTCTGAGAAAGCAGGACAAACCGTAAACATGTGAAGAGGCACATCTCCAGTGTGAATTCATACTTACTACTTCAAACTCTCACAGACAGCTGGGAATACATACCGGATTATAATCCCTCCACAGTTATTACCGTCAGACTGTAAACACTACACACGCTGCAGATTCATACTGGATTATAATCACTCCACAGTTATTACCGTCAGACTGTAAACACTACACACGCTGCAGATTCATACTGGATTATAATCACTCCACAGTTATTACCCTCAGACTGTAAACACTACACACGCTGCAGATTCATACTGGATTATAATCACTCCACAGTTATTACCGTCAGACTGTAAACACTACACACGCTGCAGATTCATACTGGATTATAATCACTCCACAGTTATTACCCTCAGACTGTAAACACTACACACGCTGCAGATTCATACTGGATTATAATCACTCCACAGTTATTACCCTCAGACTGTAAACGCTACACACGCTGCAGATTCATACTGGATTATAATCCCTCCAGAGTTATTACCCTCAGACTGTAAACACTACACACGCTGCAGATTCATACTGGATTATAATCACTCCACAGTTATTACTGTCAGACCGTACACACTACATACGCTGCAGATTCATACTGGATTATAATCACTCCACAGTTATTACTGTCAGACCGTACACACTATACACGCTGCAGATTCATACTGGATTATAATCCCTCCACAGTTATTACCGCCAGACTGTACACACTACACACTCTGCAGATTCATACCGGATTATAATCCCTCCACAGTTATTACCGCCAGACTGTACACACTATACACGCTGCAGATTCATACTGGATTATAATCACTCCACAGTTATTACCGTCAGACTGTACACACTACACACTCTGCAGATTCATACTGGATTATAATCCCTCCACAGTTATTACCGTCAGACTGTAAACACTACACACGCTGCAGATTCATACCGGATTATAATCCCTCCACAGTTATTACCGTCAGACTGTACACACTACACGCTGCAAATTCATACTGGATTATAATCTCTCCACAGTTATTACCGTCAGACCGTAAACGCTACACACGCTGCAGATTCATACTGGATTATAATCCCTCCACAGTTATTACCCTCAGACTGTAAACACTACACACGCTGCAGATTCATACTGGATTATAATCCCTCCACAGTTATTACCGTCAGACTGTACACACTACACGCTGCAGATTCATACTGGATTATAATCCCTCCACAGTTATTACCGTCAGACTGTACACACTACACACGCTGCAGATTCATACTGGATTATAATCTCTCCACAGTTATTACCATCAGACTGTACACACTACACACTCTGCAGATTCATACTGGATTATAATCCCTCCACAGTTATTACCGTCAGACTGTACACACTACACGCTGCAGATTCATACCGGATTATAATCACTCCAGAGTTATTACCGTCAGACTGTAAACACTACACACGCTGCAGATTCATACTGGATTATAATCCCTCCACAGTTATTACCGTCAGACTGTAAACGCTACACACGCTGCAGATTCATACTGGATTATAATCCCTCCACAGTTATTACCGTCAGACTGTAAACGCTACACACGCTGCAGATTCATACTGGATTATAATCACTCCACAGTTATTACCGTCAGACTGTAAACGCTACACACGCTGCAGATTCATACCGGATTATAATCCCTCCACAGTTATTACCGTCAGACTGTACACACTACATACGCTGCAGATTCATACTGGATTATAATCCCTCCACAGTTATTACCGTCAGACTGTACACACTACACACGCTGCAGATTCATACTGGATTATAATCCCTCCACAGTTATTACCGTCAGACTGTAAACACTACACACGCTGCAGATTCATACCGGATTATAATCCCTCCACAGTTATTACTGTGATAATAAACTACAGACGATTCAGAAACTCTAGACAGTGGTGGATCTTATTAACACACATATCCATCTGACTGCAGAGGCGGATAAACGCACCAGCTGGTCCACTCGCTCGTACTGGAAGAACTGGGGGAAGGAGCAGGGCACTGGCTCCACCGTAAACTTCATCTTTCCATCATTCATGTCTGCCAGCTGCTCCAGGCAGAGCCGGAAATGATCGTATGCCTCGCAGGACACGTCCATGTGGCGAAGTGTGAAGTTCAATCTGTCGAGACGTCACAGAATTCAGTCAGACAAAAGACTTGATGTACCCAGCAAACCATTTTACACAGAACGCTGAACTCTCAGATGTCTGCAGTCATTAGTGCCGTTTCCTATTCAAACATGATCGGAATTCTTCCTCGGGATTTGACACCATCGAATATCAGGCCAGTTAGAACATGGGCACTGCAATTTATTTTTACCACTGCTCGTTTGGCTGAATTTCATTAGAACTAAAGAATAACGATGCCATTTAGAGGGGCAATATGTAAGATCTATAAATCTCAAAAAACCCTCCTTAAATAACTACAATGATCCACAGAGTGTGAGGGAATAACAGTAACGCCGTGTATGACGTCTATGAATGGCGAACTGATCATGCTAACCAGCTAGCCCCTGCCCGCTCTGTCTTTTCGTACCACTTTCCCTCGTTATGAGGTTATGAGGCTGAAGTCAGCTTCTTATTCGCCAGCCTCCTGCACAAATTCTCTCATTCCACCTTAAATTGTCCAGCAGTTCTTATAAAATCTCTGAACGTAACTGCATGACCAATTAAGGTGGAAGAGGAAAGTCCTAACAAGCCATTGGTGAATATCCTTATTAGAAATGTTTCTAGTATTAAAAGGATAATTAGGATGTTCTGATGGTCCAAATCATTTTATCAGGGGAAACAATAGTTAGTGGTATTGATTAATCTGAATCTGAACTAAGACTGAAAGCACAATGTACCGTTTCAATAGGTTGCAATATTCAACATTACAGCAAGAGGCTACACACTGATCCTTTAAAGTGGCGTTCCTACACACTCCAGTGGTAAACACCTGGTGTGGTGGCAGTGTGAAATAGGCTGGTATGCTGCACACTGGCAACTTACCGTTTCTCTATGCTGAAGTAGGCTGTGCTGGGGTTACGCAGGTTGCTGGTAATTCGGTAAAGGGTTCGAAACAGGGCATCAGTAAGGTGATCATCATAGCACACTGGAGGAGATAAGCAGGAAGGTGTGCATATCAATTTAATAAGAAGGCTGGGTGAGTGGGCGTGGTTATATCAGTGACAGTATGAAGGCTTGGTGAGTGGGTGTGGTTATATCAATGACAGTGTGAAGGCTGGGTGAGTGGGCGTGGTTATATCAGTGAGAGTATAGAGGGCTGGGTAAGTGGGCGTGGTTATATCAGTGACGGTATGAAGGCTGGGTAAGTGGGCGTGGTTATATCAATGACAGTATGAAGGTTGGATGAGTGGGTGTGGTTATATCAGTAAAAGTATGAAGGCTGGGTGAGTGGGTGTGGTTATATCAGTGACAGTATGGATTCTGGGTGAGTGGGTGTGGTTATATCAGTGACAGTATGGATTCTGGGTGAGGGGGTGTGGTTATATCAATGACAGTATGAAGGCTGGGTGAGGGGGTGTGGTTATATCAGTGACAGTATGGATTCTGGGTGAGTGGGTGTGGTTATATCAGTGACAGTATGGATTCTGGGTGAGGGGGTGTGGTTATATCAATGACAGTATGAAGGCTGGGTGAGGGGGTGTGGTTATATCTGTGACAGTATGAAGGCTGGATGAGTGGGTGTGGTTATATCAGGCTGGGTGAGGGGGTGTGGTTATATCTGTGACAGTATGAAGGCTGGGTGAGTGGGTGTGGTTATATCAGTGACAGTATGGATTCTGAGTGAGGGGGTGTGGTTATATCAATGACAGTATGAAGGCTGGGTGAGTGGGTGTGGTTATATCAATGACAGTATGGATTCTGGGTGAGTGGGTGTGGTTATATCAGTGACAGTATGGGTGAGTGAGGGGGTGTGGTTATATCAATGACAGTATGAAGGCTGGGTGAGTGGGTGTGGTTATATCAGTGACAGTATGGATTCTGGGTGAGTGGGTGTGGTTATATCAGTGACAGTATGGATTCTGAGTGAGGGGGTGTGGTTATATCAATGACAGTATGAAGGCTGGGTGAGTGGGTGTGGTTATATCAATGACAGTATGGATTCTGGGTGAGTGGGTGTGGTTATATCAGTGACAGTATGGATTCTGAGTGAGGGGGTGTGGTTATATCAATGACAGTATGAAGGCTGGGTGAGTGGGTGTGGTTATATCAGTGACAGTATGGATTCTGGGTGAGTGGGTGTGGTTATATCAGTGACAGTATGGATTCTGGGTGAGGGGGTGTGGTTATATCAATGACAGTATGACAGTATGGGTGAGGGGGCATGGTTATATCAGTGACAGTATGAAGGCTGGATGAGTGGGTGTGGTTATATCAGGCTGGGTGAGGGGGTGTGGTTATATCAGTGACAGTATGAAGGCTGGATGAGTGGGTGTGGTTATATCAGGCTGGGTGAGGGGGTGTGGTTATATCAGTGACAGTATGAAGGCTGGATGAGTGGGTGTGGTTATATCAGGCTGGGTGAGGGGGCGTGGTTAAATCAGTGACAGTATAAAAGCTGATCGTAAGCCAAAAGCCCTCCTCACCATCCGCTGCAATCACGAGAGTGGTGTTGTCATGGAGGTCCGCCACCTCCTCCTCGCTCCAGCCGAACTCCGCGTCCGTGTCTGGGGAGCACACAGTCATCACAAAGCCAATCAGCACGCTGACCTTTAAGTGCCTATTCAATTTTACAGCCCGGAGCAGAAGAAAGTCTCTAGCGCAGCACGTGGGCGTCCACCCTGTCCTCCTACCTGTGAGGAAATCGTCCGCGGCCCAGTCCAACTGCCGCACTTTCACGCCACGCTCCGCTGGAGGCATGCACCAAGGGCAGATAAGAACAAAAAGAGTGCCATTAAACGTACGGGACGGTTCTCCAGCATGAAAAGATGTGATTTGACATTTGTTGGCAGGCTACTTCCCCTTAAACGACATCTGTGAAAGCACCCCTGCAGGGCTAGTAAAATGAGATGAAAGCTCACCTGCAGGCCCAATGTACTGACTGTTCACAGCCACATTTCTCTGACACATGCTGAGGAGGTCCTCACCGACATCTGCGAAACACAGAGACACCTTGAGAAGACTTTCCACACACATACGTATGTAATACCCGGCGGAAACACTTCTAAAGACATCAGGTACAAAACGAGAGAGGAGTACCAACAACTGGAGTTCAAAATCTGAATTATACTACAGAGGAAAAAGGGGGCTCCTGGAGGACCCACCAACAGCGTCCCCATCAGATACACAGCACTTCCATCTCTGAGAGAGAGGAGAACATCCAGCTCCACTCCTGCTTCAGATCTGAGAACCTCCACAGGTGTCTCTGTCCATCCTTCTTCCACTGTGAGGAGACTCCTCAATGCTATGGAGGTCTGAAAGGAGGTGTAGCTGTCCAAGAAGCTCCTCACTGAGAAATGGTGACCCACACATCCAGCAGAGAAGCTGCTGGTGTTCTCAGAACAGTGGACCGACCAGCCTAGACTTTTCAGCACTGCCAATTCCAAGCAAATTGGTGACACTGACCACGTAATGTTCAGATTTCTGCGAAGCTCGTGTTCAGAACCCTCTAACATGGAGCTGATGTGCTGATCTACAAAGGACTGTGTCACGCTGGTGATCTGTTACCCTGAGGGCACACTGTTATAAAAGCACAAGAGGGACATACACCTTCATCATCAAATGAGCAGATGCACCTAGAAGGAATCAACAGACAGGAATGAAACTTGGTGAGTGGTTTGACATTGTGAGACATACGAATGAAGGACGGGCCTTATCGCTGTACCCGACTGACCACGACTGCAGACACACAGCGAGCAGTGATGTCCTCTGTGAGTCGTACCAGACTGTCATGGAGTGACTCAGAACGGCAGCGGGTCATCTTCAGTGACGAGTCCCGCTTTAGTCTTGGTGGAGACGCCCAACGAATCCGTGTGTGGAGGCACCGTGGTCAGCACCGAGATGAACGGTTTGCTGGTAGACCTGGTGTCCCTCCACCTCCACCCCTACCGCACCATCTGCAGGAACTGTGTGAGGATGTTCAAGCTGCATGGGATGGATTATCACAGGACTCCATTAGGAACCTCTACAGCTCCATACCGAGACGTCTGGCGTGTTGGGTTAGCGAACACGGCGGCCCGACGCCATACTGAGAGACAGACTTCTGTATGTGTAGCTCAATAAATATCAATCATATCAGTCTAAATTTTTGTCTTTGATGTCTTGAAGTCTTTGATGATGAGGATATTTGGACAATATATACGCCAATAGAAACTTTTGCACACTTTAAGCTTTGATTATGATGCACGTTTGCTGGGGCATCATTTCGACAACCTTATACATCACCACCACATTTATTTACATTCAGATGTGCGTTTATTTTTAGCTGAGATCTTCCGGTGTCGCTAAGGTTTGGACTCTGTGGTGGCCAGTTAACGTGTGAAGATTCCTCGTGCTCCCTGAACCACTCTAAATCCAACGATGAAATAACCTGGTCATATGGTACATTCAGGTTGTTACTGAACCTCGACCGGACCAGCCGAAGCCCCCTTGGATCATAACACCGCCTCCAGGCTTGTACAGTGGGCACTATGAATGATGGGAGTATCACTTCATGAGCTTCTCCTCTCACCCTGATGGTCCCTTCACTCTGGAGTAGGGTCAGTCTGGACTCATCAGGCCACATGACCTGTCTCCATCACTCCAGAGCAGACTGAAGCTGATTAGTCTCGCCAATAAGGGGTCTTCTGACGTCTACACAGCTGTTTCGGCCCGGTCCGAGAGTTCTGGCCATGTGGGAATGCTTCCTTTCATTATTAATTAACTGCTGTGGGTTCTTCCGTCCCTTCATTACTATTCCATTTCAAGATTCATCAAGACTTTAGGAGTCATTCTTCTACATGTCTTTCTCCGTCCAGGTGTTAATAGTGTGAGAGACAGCTCTGAGCCCAATTCCAGGTATTCCAGCTTGATGCAGGACAATAATACGACTCCCATGTAACAAAGAAAGACCGTTTTCCACAATCTCAAGATATTTATTCCCACATAGGTAAGAAACGAGAAGCTGCTCCTTGTATTAGTGAGGGTTAATAGTACTGTTGCAGCCAAATGTGAGTTTGTGTTTTATGCGATATATATTATATATGAATTCAAGCCAAACAATAATATCCCACTAATAACGGCAAACAATAAAGATAATTATATCATACACAGGAGTCACACATAAGTGCTTTTAGGGAGGCACCGCAGACACTCCAGGCCTATTCAAATAATAAAAATAATGATACCAATTACCAAAATGGGCCACGGCCCTCTGAAAACAGGACAAGCTAATGAGTTCCTTGTTATGTAAGACAGCTTATGCAACATGCACCAACGAGCGCCGCGATAAAGAGGCCCGTCTGATTTAACACACTGAAACTTTGAGTTTGACAAGAGCAAAGCCCTGTTCGGGTGGGATTAGTTTCACCTGGGGATGAGTACGGCAATGCATGAGGGGCGTGGTCAGTACTTCTACACTCAGCGACTACATGGATCATAAAAATACCAAGTGTAAACAACAACAACAACAAGAACCACAACAGCAACCAATGACCAGCAACTGCATACGCAGGATAGCAGGACTGACTGGATGAATGCCCATCATGACATCATCTTATTTAACAAATCTATTTTTAGCAAGGGCTTCCTTTCCCCTATTCATAATTCATAGTTGGTCCTCTTCAAATTTACATTTGAGGCATTTAGCAGACGCTCTTATCCCGAGCGCTTCCAATCGCGCTTAGTGTTCCGTTGGATAACATTCCAGCTAGTACAGGAAGGGTAGAGCCTAAAACCCACCATGAGCTCAGACACTGCCCGAACGTGTACCGACATCCCCTTCCCAGCCCGGAACGCAGGAGTTCTCCACATAGTCCAGTGTGTTGGTTCTGTAGCTCCGGTGTGGTTGTATGTAAACGTTGGGGTGTGAATATTAACGAGTCTATTCCGTAACAGTTTAGGATTTTGGAAATCTGGCTCTGCTGCTCAGCGATGCAATCTGCCTGTTCCTACTTACTCACAAATCTCAGAATCACTAAATGTCCTGATGGGTCGGTTACTGTGAAAGGTTATGAAGCATCATGACTATGTTTTTGCCATGTTGCCCACGTACTATATACTAAAGGAACGATAGACGGCGAGGCTGTATGTAGACTGTGATGGTGTAATAAGGAGAGCTCAGTACACAGAACTGACATACCGCGATCCTCAGACACCGTTATTCCTCCTTCAACTACAAATACTGCATTTCCAAAATGGGCCGAGTCCAAAATCCTACGCTGTTACGGAACAGGCTCATTAATATTCACACCCCCAACATTTACATACAACCACAACAGAGCTACGGAACCAACATGGCGGACTACGTGGAGAACTCCAGCGTTCCAGGCTGGGATGGGGATGTCGGCACCCAGCGGTCAGCGGTACATGGCTGATGTCCATCTTTTAACCAGGCTGAAGTTCCTAGTCACCAGCTTCCTAATCTAGCGTTCCACCTTTAAAGGCTGCAGGTTGTACTGGCAACTCAATGTAACTGCAGGATCATTTAAGGTGGACCGGAACATTCCCTAAACAAGCCGGAGAACAAGGAACTTCTGAATGACATAACGACTGACACGTCTTAAAACAAAGGGTCTGAACAGAAAACCGAGTCAGCCTGAGACAGGGCAGCGAGGTGGACTGAGCGACGATAAACGGGCTGGAGCGTATCAGCCAGAAGATCAACCTGAAGTGCAGGGCCCTGGTAATGAGAAACGCAACACCACCCACACACTCAGTCGCTCACACTGGCAATCAGCAGGCGTCTCATCGAGCCCCCTGAACTAATACGCTCAAATCTTAAATCAATGCTTGTTTCTCTTCGTCAGACAGCACGTCTGAGATAAGGGCCGTTCCAGAGACCTCTCCACAGACCAAACGGCAATGCTACGGCTTGATCCATGCGCTGTTCTGTAGGCAGATCATTAAAGATTCAGCTTCATAAGCCAAAAGCCCACCAATAAAACAGCAGCATGAATAAGAAACTTGTTTCATTTCATAATTAACACATGTATATAATTATAAACCACGTCTACGACACAAACACAGCCCATTTATTCTTTCATTTAGTCTTTAATATGGAATGCTGACGATGGTAAAATGTGCAAATCTTAAGTTCCTTTGGGAACTATTGTGCCTCACAGCACCCTGCAAGTATCCCTCCACCATGAATGGATTTGAAGACTGACCGACATCTTCTCAAAGCTATCAGATAATAACGCCTCAGACATCAGGCAGCTGTTTTCTCCACAGCAAAGCATTTCACAGCAAACCACGTCGAATGACCTGTTTACATCTTAACCAGTTAAAGACGCCATTTGTAAATTGGCGCAAGAGATGGTTCATAGTCAACAAACAGACGGCAACCCATCACCAAAGATCCGTGGTGACCACCTTAAACGATCTAACAGCAGTACCTTCAGCGTGTCTGAACACGTCTACATTAGAGCTGCACGATTAATCGTATTTTTATCGTTATCGCGATACGAGGTTTCACGATAAACACATCGAAGGGGCCACGATAGCGCTTGGATAACAGCGAACTCAAATTGCATCACCTGCGTGCATTATCGGCACGCAGCAACAGGGGGAGCTCTTCACGCTGCAGACTATGATCACGTGACGTAAGTAAGCAGGAGGCACAGCGAGGTGGACACGCTCATCAGACACGCAATCTCTTAGTCCGGAAAAAAAATGAGCACAGCCAGGCCAAGTGTGGAGAAATCTTCGAGAAGCGAAGACGTAAGTGAAGAGGAATCGGTTCCAAAAAGGGGAGGCAGGTCTGTAGTCTGGGAATACTTTGGTTTTGGTCGAGATGACCATGCTCAATCCAAGGTTTTGTGCAAGGAAGGTCGAGCCGTTGTGGCTACAGTCACAGGGAACTGTATGAGGAGCGTTCAGCAAAAAAGTCTGAAAGCACGGTTAGATCTGCCTCGTCACGATGCAGCTGCAGGTGTAAAACTAAAATCCATTGCTCAAATGTTCGAAAGCGTGACTCCATATGATCTGGGCTCCCGGCGTCACACAGAAATAACCGATGCCATCACATATTACTGGGCTAAAGATGGTGCCATTTAAAACGGCTAGCAAAGAAGTGCACTTACTAAACAAGGTGGATAAACGGTACAGGATTCCGTCACCCAGGCATGTCTCCCGTGCTGCCGTACCCGAGATGTATGCTCAGTGCGTTACATGTGTACAGTCAGAACTGAAGCAAATCGAATTCTTTGCGTGTACAACGGATCTGTGGTCCAGTAGAACAACGGAGCCCTACGTGAGCTTGACAGTTCACTTCATTAACCAGGACCTTCAACTGAAAAGTCGATGTTTGCAAACATCCTGTTTTCCTGAAGAACCCAGGGGGGAAAACATAGCTCTGGGCTTGCGAGACACTCTGACGAGCTGGAGTTTGACGAGCTGGAGTTTGCGTGTAGAGTGCCTGGTGTGTGTTACCACGGGTAACGCCACGAATGTGTTCGAAGCCACAGAACTGAATGACTGGCCTAGACTTAAGTGTTTTGGACTCCACCTTGCCATTGGTAAGTGTTAATTTTAATTTCAACCATTTTCCTAGCATTTTTTATATAGTCACCTGATTACAGTAATCATTTGTTTTATGAGACCTACTTTTTTTATGCATACTGTCGGAACAACACCACCTGAAATTATAATAAAGTTGGTATTTGATTTATTTTTTATTTGCTATTTGAAGAGTTATATATATAACTCATATATATTGTATATGATATGCAAATTCATGTCATAAAATCATATTCACCTGCTTTAAATCACGAATTTTATTCAGCTTAAAAATCGGTCAATTAAAAAAAAAATTGTGGACTTTTTTCTAGAGGCTTTCTGCTAGAGGAATGTGTAAAAAGCTGGATGGGCATTTCTCACACAGTTGGAAAGAAGAAGGAAGCACTGAAGAAAGCTCAGAGATTAAAGCTGAGTGGGAGTTAAACCTGCCAGAGCATTCTCTAATTACAGAATGCCCAACAAGAGGGGGCACAAGGCAGCGGATGATGGACAGAATACTGGAGCAGCAGTGGGGCCTGTCACAGGTTCTCTCGGAGAACAGAAATACACAACATCTGGTTCCTTCACAGCAGGACTTAGAGGACCTTGAATCAGTATATATATATATATATATATATTTTTTTTTTTTACATTTACTGACAATTTTATTGTATTGTTTATTTTGAGTGCAGACAGTTTAACCTCAGGACAAGATGTTTTATGTTGTGTCTGGTCGACTTCAGTTCCCTTGTTAATATACTGTACGCCCATTCTTGCAGTTCAGCCCTGGAACACAGTGAATGTGTTCCGAAGTCCTGGTCGAAATGCCCCACCACAGCACGTATTTACAGACAGCTCTAAACACATAACTCCGAAACTCTAGGCAGTATGGTTCTAATAACTTCGACCAACACAGTAAAAATACTACAAGCAGTAAAGCTAGGATGGTGGACCAGCTTCTTGTTCAAATTCTCCAGTTCCACCTTCAATTATGCAGCAGTTATTATAATGAATTCAAGAATTCAGCTGCTCCACTGTTTAAGGCACAAAGCTGGTGTGTGACGGTCGCAAGGTACTCGTCCATTGTTTACTGTCCCTGGTAGGTTCAACTTAACACTCTGATGTCCGATCCTCTCATGTGCACCTGTAATGTTAATGCCCTTTGATATGGATTTGATATGATATTGGTTATATTATTATGTGCTGCTAAAATGTACTGGTTTTCGTGGTTTTCAGCACAAGACTTGTGTTTCAGCACTTTTAAAAAATATTTTATAGCACATTGTAACAATAGGAAGCCACTAATACGGATCATGTTGCTCCTGATAATGGTGATATAACATTTTCATACTGTGTCAGTAGTCTACAACGTGTCAGTTATTTACTGATGCTGATACGTTGAAAAATGAGATTCTCCCTTACAACAGAAAGAGTCATTAGCAAGTTTGTCTGGCTCCATTACGTGTGCGAACAGTGTACGCAGCACAAACGAGCTCGGAGATACTGGACAATACTTACAAGGTCCTTCAAAGTAACACCTGAAAACAGGCTTTGTGTAGGTGTGTATGTCTGTGTGTTTGATGTGCTAGACTGTGCTGAGAGAATTGGTTTGAGGATAATGGCTAGGGACTTTAGTTTCACGGCCCCTCGCACACACAAATCCTCTCTCCTAGTCTCAAAATTACGAGGCTTTGTTGCCTCCAAGATTTGCTGCAGGACCTAATAAAACTCCAGCTCACATGGACTCATCAGGATTGTGTTTGTGAGGAGTGGAAATGTGGGGCTGTGGGGTTTTCAGATCACTGCGAAACAACGGATTTACAGCTCCAAATCTTCTAAAATAAATAAATAAATAAATAAATAAATAAATAAATAAAATCAATCAATCAATCAATCAATCAATCCTAAACTTCATCCGGAACTCCACGCCTTTAGAAACGGCATTCTCAAACCCAGCATGGTGATGAAAGTGAACCATGTATTTATCAGTGTGTGCCTGCATAATATATAATATGGTTATTTAATAGTAGTTAATATTTAATATTAATAACAGTAGTTAATATTAATAATATTTAATTTAATAATAGCAGCCTGTAGAAAAAGCTGTCAAGGTAAAGTTGGGGGGAAGGTGGAAGGAAAGAGTGAGAGGGAGGGAGGAAGGGAGGTGGGTTGGAAGGGAAAGAGGGAGTGGGTGAGAGAGGAAGGGAGGGGCAAACCTGGGGCTGCCGGGGCCTCTCCAGGTCACCTGACTGGATGTGTTTAGACTGTGTGTGCACCTGGAGGAAACCCATAGACGCCCCATACAGAAAGGACCCGGACGCCCACCTGGGAACCCAAGCTCCCCTGACTGGACTACCAGCTCAGCCACCATGTCGTCGTATGAAGACAGTTTGTTGTTGTAATAATAATAATAATAATAATAATAATAATGATGTTATTAATGTTATTATCATTATTATCTAGAACGTCCCGACTCCCTGGCTTCCGGTTCCTCGGCCCGTATCCATCCTAGTGCCTGGCCATCCTCTTTTACCTTGAACTCCTCCGAGTGTAGTGGTCTAATCATCCGCTCCTACGTCATACGTCTGCTGAGTGCCAATCTGGGCTGTAGTTCCCGAGCGCTGGACCCTTTGTGGTTGATAATTGATCAGAGTAGGAAAACGCCGTCCATCATCTCTGCATCTTCTCCATCAAAGGTGAGGTTAGACGTCACCATGGCCTTCCTCACATCGAGCCCCGTCCCATCTTTTCACTCTGTTCTTTAATCTTCTGCCTAAGGACCTTCGGCTCTTCCAGATACTCCACTTGAGTGTTGCGTCATCCGACTATAGAAGGCTTCCTTGTATATGCTCCTGTGACGCTCCTCCAGCCCTGCTCCTCCAGCCCTGCTCCTTTATTACATCTATTATCAGTGGTGGACAATAATGAAGTAATTGTAATCAGTTCCTGTACCTACGTATTTTTGGTGAATCTGTACTTTACTAAGTATTTACATTCTGGATGGTGTTTCACTTTATCTCCACCCCATTTCAGAGTCTAATGTCCGTCTGTTCTCTCCACTACAGTATGCCAAAATGAAACAAGCTTATTGATGGATTCTTAGCCTGCATGGGAATGTCTGTTTCAGGCCTGGACTACATCCAGGAGCACCTGGAGGAGGGCAGGTGGAGCAGGATGGGGTTAGTAAACAGATCAAACAGATTGTTCCTGAGTTTGTGGGTAAATAGACACAGTATAGAAACATGTCCACACGCACTCGGGACTGGCGAGTGTCTTTCTCTGCGTTTATATAAACACTGTGTCCTCTATAGTACGTGTGTGGCCGGTTTCTGTTTATGAACAGAGACCTACAGATACAGTACAGTACCTGGAAACGGTTCTCCTTCAGTGTTCTGTGCTGATGATGTGAATAGACGTCAGTGTCAGACTAATGAATGAGCTTCTATTAAAGACTGGTGGACTGAGAGACACTAGAGTCTCTTCACCTACACTGAGCTGATGAAGAGTCCTGTTCCAGAAATGATCCTGTTACTCTCCATACTTGAGTACATCTGAAGGTACATACTTTAGTACTGTTACTCTCCGTACTTAAATACATCTGAAGGTACATACTTTAGTACTGGTACTCTCCATACTTGAGTACATCTGAAGTACATACTTTAGTACTGGTACTCTCCATACTTAAGTACATCTGAAGGTACATACTTTAGTACTGGTACTCTCCATACTTAAGTACATCTGAAGTACATACTTTAGTACTGTTACTCTCCATACTTAAGTACATCTGAAGGTACATACTTTAGTACTGTTACTCTCCATACTTAAGTACATCTGAAGGTACATACTTTAGTACTGTTACTCTCCATACTTAAGTACATCTGAAGGTACATACTTTAGTACTGGTACTCTCCATACTTAAGTACATCTGAAGGTACATACTTTAGTACTGGTACTCTCCATACTTAAGTACACCTGAAGGTACATACTTTAGTACTGTTACTCTCCATACTTAAGTACATCTGAAGGTACATACTTTAGTACTGTTACTCTCCATACTTAAGTACATCTGAAGGTACATACTTTAGTAGTGTTACTCTCCATACTTAAGTACATCTGAAGGTACATACTTTAGTACCGTTACTCCAGTGGACGACTAAAGGGAGGACCGGACACTGACACTGGAGGAGGAGTTTACCTTGGGCATCTCTACTTTAACTCAGGAACATGGTTTGTGTACTTCGTCCACCACCGCTGTTAACCATAGCTGTTAGCTGAATAGCCCTACCACGTGTAACGCTCGTGCTTTAACAGATATATGGGGTTAAATGGGAAAGATCAAGTGAGCAAACACAGAGTCAACCAAAACGGACAAGACTAGAACAAACAACAGGAAACAGACAGACGTCTAAATAAAAAACCCAAACATCCAGACAACTAAACCAGAGGAAGAACCAAGAGAGCAAAGTGAGAGACAAAGCAGGGTACACAAACGCTGGGAGAGCGCTACACCGCCCGGCAATGCTTTACAAGGCAAGACAGAAACTACATACATGACATACACACCCCCACACACTCCCTCCTAAATGCCCTATTTCTATTTATATTGTATCATCCTACCCCATTCTGTACTACTGTGTACATATCCTGCACTGCTGAATTATTTATATTACTATGTACCTGCACTGCCTGTATGGCTGACATCAGTCATCTTTTCAATATGCACAACAAGTGGTATACCACTAGCTCCATTACACAGACACTGAACGACTCTTATCATACTCTATACTGTATCTTTCTCCTTATCGGTATCACTCTATCTCTGTCTCGTGCTTCTTTTGTTACTTCTGTGAACTTTGTATATGTACTACTGGATGTCTAGAATTTCTCTCTGGGAACAATAAAGTGTCTATCTATCTATCTATCTATCTATCTATCTATCTATCTATCTGTCTGTCTGTCTGTCTGTCTGTCTGTCTGTCTATCTATCTCTCTCTCTATCTATCTATCTGTCTACAGAGAGTGATTAGGAAGGTGTGACATCAGCACTCAGGCCAGGATGAACGGGAGGACAGCTCATGACTGGCAGGTAAACATGTGGCGCTGATGTCACAGACAAGTGAATCATGGGGATTGTAGATTGTTGCGGCGGAGACGGGAGGAGAACCCTGGAGTGTGACAGTACACACCTTTATTTAAATTTAATTCTCAACGAGACCATACCTAATACAGCGTACAAGGTTTCTCTACAGAACGGCGATGGTATTTATGATGGGTCAAATTTCTATCCCACATCGGAACAGCCCAGAAACACACATCCCTCCCTGTATAATCGAGGCTGCGTTACCCAGACCACACTGAGGTGAATCTGACTCGCATGCCTTAAAGGGCTGTGTGGACACACATCAAATCCAATCTGTTTGAATCAGATCCGAGTCACTTTCATATGTGGTCCTAGATCGGATATGTATCCAGTTCATGGGCATACAACACGAATGTTGATGTTCAGTCTGGATTTCATGCGGGGCCATCAGGTCATAAGTGTCCCCGCCGAAACTTGCATTCCGTGCTGGTCTAAACCGGTTTGTGCTGGTCTGGTGCTGGTTTACTGGGTTACCCAGCATGGCCATATTGGTTGACCAGTATCCAAGACGCAACATTAGCTGGGTTTGCTAGCTTTTCTAGTAGGGGGTTGGTGGGCACCTTTCGGTGGTCAGTGAATGTTTCGCATCACAGCAGGTTACACAAGGCCTATAGAGCACCATGACGGCAGCATACGGTCAGTTTGTTGGCACAGTGCTATAAACAAACCTCTGAACCAACTCAGCACTCACTCAAAACTGGACAACTGAAACACGTTACGCTCTTCTCCGGAGACATTTTATATTTGGCTTCGGAAACGAGCGTCCTCTACTCTGTTGGAATATCAGGTCTCACTTTACAGAGCCCTGCATATTTTCCCCACATACAACAAATATTTTGAGCCCCTTGAGCTTGGAATTCAAATTCTGTTCACAGGACTATTAGCTCCCTACCAAAGGACCTTAAGGCTTGATGGAGGTATGGGTGGATATTATACACATTACTACACTGTGACTGAAGTACTTGCCTCGTACTTGTACATGTGTAATGACAATAATGTTGAATCTAATCTAAAAATCTAATCTGAAGTATAAAGTATTTAGGAAGATGTGAAGAGGGTCAGAATTATGACTGGCTGAAACACAAGTGCCCCGGACGCACACCTCTTAAAACCCCTTGGGGTGATCCAGCTACACGCACCTGTGCAGTACACTGTTTTGGCAACATGTGCCATGATGATGCTGGTCAAGCCGGTTCCTGCTCCCAGCTCGAGGACTGTCGCGTCTCGGAAAAGGTTCGGATGTGAAAGGATGAAATCAGACAGCAGGAAGGCTCCTCGCCAGATCTGCCAGACAGAGCCAGAGATACGTCACCAGGCAGAGCAGAACGGATCGCTACATCACCACTTCACGGACGCCTGAGTACTCACTTGCTTTCCCACGTCCTCCAGCGGTGTGGCCATCGTGTGCTCTGTGAAAAGCATAGACACCAACAGAGTGGTAAGCCTCCAAAAACAGAAATACTCAGTATCCAGAAATCACTTTCAGAAGTCCCGCTTTAAATTAAGCTTGATTTAGATCTGCTTCTGGGAAACCAGTACTAAAGGATAACAAAACTAGTAAACTAACTCAGAAGCAGATCTAATCTAACCAGCTCAATCTGCTTCCACCACCAGCCATCGCAGAAACAACCCATAATAACATTCCAGGGCTCAGCACAGCAGCTCCATCTGGCTTCATATGAAGACGACGAGCTCCCCGGGCAAAATAACGGGTCCCCTGTGACTGATACGTTCCTCACATCGGCAGCTCTCTGAATGCGGGAATCGTCGTCTTGGAAAAAAAGGACAGGAATGATGTGTTCTTCGGTGAGATGATGGACAAGAGGCAAAACCTGGTTGTTCAGTAGCTCAGTGTCAGCACTGTGCTTCAAATCTACTGTCACCTCAACCCATCTCGACCCAACACCCCCAGAACATCCCAGAGGGGATACAATTAACAGACTATACTATTGTGCAGAAAGGGTAAAATAAATATTATACAGTTATAAAGAAAATACAAAGTACCAGTAAAAAGTTTAGACACCCCCTAACTAACTGGGTGTAGCTGGTGGTCTTATAGACTCTACAGTGGTACACTGAACAGCTCCACCTGCTGAGAGTCTGAGCCAGTCCATATCCTGCTACACCACATCTACTCCTGATGTACACAGTATGGTACTCCTCCATATCTCCACCTCTAATATATATTTAGTGGTGTAAAAACTTTGATCTCTTTTTCTGCACAGTGTAAAAGCTCTAGCTCTCCTTTCAGGTTAGTGAATATTCATGATTGACCGACCAATAGAATCGCTCCAAACCTGCTTAGTAATAAACCTTGTTCTATCAGCTCCACTGCAGGGTAAGGAAGCTGCTCCATCCTCCTGTACAGCTCCACTCTGGAGAGGGTTAAGGTGGACTGGATAATTCCATGGGAGGGTTTTAAGGTGGACTGGATAATTCCATGAGCGGGTTTTAAGGTGGACTGGATAATTCCACTCTGGAGGGGGTTAAGGTGGACTGGATAATTCCAGGAGAGGGGTTTAAGGTAGACTGGGTAATTCCACTCTGGAGGGGGTTAAGGTGGACTGGATAATTCCAGGAGAGGGGTTTAAGGTGGACTGGATAATTCCATTCTGGAGGAGGTTAAGGTGGACTGGATAATTCCATGAGCGGGTTTTAAGGTGGACTGGATAATTCCATTCTGGAGGGTTTTAAGGTGGACTGGATAATTCCATGAGCGGGTTTTAAGGTGGACTGGATAATTCCATGAGGGCTAGTTTATAGTTTGGTGTCGTCACTTTTACTCTACAGTAAAGCTTTAAGATTCACAGAAGGAGAACCTGCTATGAGGAGCTGTCTCTAAACTTTTGACTGGTACTCAGAACCTAAGCTGTCAGGGTTAATCTATCATCTTGTACAATATCTGTGGTCCCTTCCTACACTACGGCATATTAGTGAGCAAACCTCTGCAGTCTCCACATGCTTTTAATAAACCCCCTAAAACATGTGATAAGATCCTTACCGATCTTGATGACGTCCTTTGCACAATCCTCTTCCTCTGCTTCTTCCTCCTCGTCTTCCTCTTCATCGCTAACAGTCCCGCCGGCCTGGCTGAGGATGACCGGATGGATCTTTTCTCGGTCACACACTGTGTGGGTGGGCTTCCTAATCACATCTAAGTCTCCGTCATCGTCCAGCGACGCACACGTCTCACTTTTCACAGAGTCCTGAACCTCCACCTGCTCCGCCTCCCGCAGTATCCTGAACTTTGACACGAAGACTGGACACAGAAATGCAGGGCAGTCGTGTGAATACTGACCATTATGCAATCTACACTGGAGTCTCATATCTACACTGTGAGTGAGAATTGTCTGAAGAGGTGCAGTCAGGTGAGCTGGAGAAGCTAAACTGCCCTTCGGCATGTCTGGGTGTGTGCCCTGTGATGGACTGGCGACTTTGTCCAAAGGTTCCAGTATCCCACGCGATCCAGGATGGGGGTGTAGATGATGGAGTTTACTGCAGTCATTATTGAGCTTCTGGCTATAAACAGCTTGTGCACAGGGGTGAGGGGACAGGGCCAGGAAAAAGGAGCGTCAAGAGATTCATAAGTTAATTACAGCGATGATTATGGCACAGTGAGAGTCAGCTAGAGAATTAGGATTTCATTAAAGTCTGTCTGTGACTGTTGGGCATCAACAAGACCAATACATCCACCTTTGAATCTATACAACAGACGTTTTAGTGCTTAAACACCTCCGTGGAGAATCGGCCACCAACCAAAACTATCCAGTCCACAACTTTCTGTGGACAGCGTCCCGTGGTGCAGTGTCCTGTGCCCACTGCTGAAGGACTAGAGGATCACCAACACTGCACTGTGCAGCAGCAGATGAGCTATCGTCTCTGACTGTCCATCTACAAGGTGGAGCAGCAAGGTAGGAGTGTCTAATAGAGTGGACAGTGAGTGGACACAGTGTCTCAACACTCCAGCAGCACTGCTGTGTCTGATCCACTCACACCAGCACCACCCACACTAACACACCACTACCACGTCAGTGTCACTGCAGTGCTGAGAATGATCCACCACCCACATCATACCTGCTCTGTGGTGGTCCTGTGGGGGTCCTGACCATTGAAGAACAGGGTAATACAGTATACAGAGAAACAGATGGACTACAGTCTGGACCTGTACACCTACAGAGTGTCCTGTACGGTCGGTGGAGCTGATAAGATGGACAAGTGGCCAGAGGGTGTAGGTTACGATACGATACTTTGATTTTCCATGGTTATTATTTCACTGCCATTTAAATGCGGTTCCCATCGCAGGATAATAACAGACCACCATTACACTCATTCAGGCTCTACGTTTCATGTAAGGATGCACCACTTGAGATGAAGGCGAGATGCATTAGCGACCGAGGATCATGCTGTTAAGTATAGCTTCATCTAAATACATGGCAACCACTCCATTAAGGAGATCATGTCATAGAGGGGGTCACTGCAATATGGCAGATATCACATTATTAACTGAAGTGCTCTCAGTAGAGCATCTGAGAAACACAGGCGTGCACACAAACACGTTCTCCAACACCTTCATGCAGCTACCTCCTTTCATGGAATTAGCAGAGAGGAACTGACTGATTCCGCGTCACTCCACCGCTCTAAAGGTCACTTCTCCTGCAGCGTGAACGTGTCTGATGGTGCTGCCTCCTCATGTTGTTGTAAGATCAGGCGGAGCCAATGGCAGTTACTGTTCAGTTCTAAGGATATAATGGGCCATCGTGCATGCGGCAGTGCTCGTTTAAACCTCCGGGGTGCTCATTCTATGCTAAGGCTCGAGGATAACGACCTGGAGGATCAGCGAGGACATGAAGGGAAATGTCAGCATATTACACCATACAGGAGGCATTCGAATAATATCAGACACTGACACAGGGCAGCCACCACTGACCTTCACTATACATCAGGAGCCCCTTAAGTGGTAGTTTGCATGAGGCATATTTGAAGGTCCCTGAGCTCTAATAGAGCATACATATGATTCTGAGAGACGTGCGTTTTTGTGCAGTCAACCGCAGGGAGGGTGGTTTGACAAGTCTCGAGGGGATCAAAATACAATCTTTCTAATTCACTGCTTCATCCTCACTTACGGTGCTCTCCCTCTTCAATCTCCACCAGCACCATCAACCAATTTGGCCACCAGAACAGACATGAAAGTTCGTTATCGGACAAAACCATCATTATGTCTTTACAGTTACCCAGAAGGAATCAACCGAGAGGAATGAAACAGAGACGTGAATGATTCAAATTTCATGTTCGACTGTGCGTGTGACCCACAGTCTTCTCTCTGTACCTGATAAGCCAGGTCTTATCTCTGTACCTGACTGACCCAACACCACCATTACAGACCTCCAGCGAGCAGTGGTGCCCTCCATGAGTCCTCCTGTTAGTGCAGCACCATCGGCAGACGGCTGCACCACGCAGGACTACATGCACACAGACCGTTACCACGACTGTCCTTAACACCACGTCACCGTCACCAAAGACTGCAGTGGTGTCGTACCAGACTGTCATGGAGTGACTCAGAACGGCAGCGGGTCATCTTCAGTGACGAGTCCCGCTTTAGTCTTGGTGGAGACGCCCAACGAATCCGTGTGTGGAGGCACCGTGGTCAGCACCAAGATGAACGGTTTGTAGTCACACGTCCAGAAGGCCTGGTGTCCCTCCACCTCCACCCCTACCGCACCATCTGCAGGAACTGTGTGAGGATGTTCAAGCTGCATGGGATGGATTATCACAGGACTCCATCAGGAACCTCTACAGCTCCATACCGAGACGTCTGGCGTGTTGGGTTAGCGAACACGGCGGCCCGACGCCATACTGAGAGACAGACTTCTGTATGTGTAGCTCAATAAATATTGATTATATCAGTCTACATTTATCAACAGTTATTGATCCTTTTGAACCTTTACCTTCCTTCCCAACACACCTGCACTCCCACACCTCCATCTGGGAGCAGATGTTCTTTTGGTGTTTAATGTGATATATGTATATATATTAATATGTAATATGTAATACGCATATTGTGACACACCATGTATTGTGAAAATTTCTTTAACTTCTTGAAGACGCTTTTTTTGCCAGTTCTAGTTGGAGGAGAGTTTGCTGAGGAGAATCTTAATGGATCAGCCAGATGTAGCTATTATTGGATTTCTCTGGACAGCATCGCTGACTATCGTTATCATCAAGCAGCCACAGTTCATCCAAGGGTGCTGATTGGTTCATGGAACAGACAAACGAGGCA
The DNA here is from genome assembly GCA_024036415.1 of Prochilodus magdalenae. NCBI lineage: Eukaryota > Metazoa > Chordata > Actinopteri > Characiformes > Prochilodontidae > Prochilodus > Prochilodus magdalenae. The sequence continues at coordinate 602,886 of JAMWET010001436.1, read as the reverse complement.
AACACTCGGAAGAGGGCCGAGGTGCAAGACAGGGTCTGCAGAGCAAAACAAACCATCCTGTAAACCTGCAGGTGGTGAAAGCCATTATCTGGGAGGTTGTGTGATACGCCTTGTACCCTATTTATCTGTACAGCAATGCGTCGGTGTGATCGGAGGAAGATGTTATTTGAATGCTCCTGTGGAATTTCATTGGCTTCATTTGTCTGCGGAAACGCTTCCCCTATGGACTACACAGGCCAGAAAACGGAGCCCGGGTTCTCTCAGACAGCGTAAAAGCTCAGCCAAGACATCAGGGAGAAAAAGCGCTTCTCATTGCCGCAGCAACAGAACTGAAAAGCAAGAGGACCCAAGCGGCTTACAATTAAGCACAAGGGATGCATGAGGGTTATTAGACAGGACAGTGCACGTTGCTGATTTAACCGCACCATTAAGCTCCTTACACGGAGATAATATACACAGCTCATGAGAACATGAACAACCATAAACACCGACAGACCTTTAAAAATATTACGCAATATGAACCATTATATATTAATTCATCTTCTAAGCTGGGGTACTGGATCCTATACCAGGCAGGAAACACAGGAGTTGGGCCGCCGTGTTCGCTAACCCAACACGTCAGACGTCTCGGTATGGAGCTGTAGAGGTTCCTAATGGTGTCCTGTGATAATCCATCCCATGCATCCTCACACAGTTCCTGCAGATGGTGCGGTAGGGGTGGAGGTGGAGGGACACCAGGCTTTCTGGACATGTGACAGTGACCGTTCATCTTGGTGCTGACCACGGTGCCTCCACACACGGATTCGTTGGGCGTCTCCACCAAGACTAAAGCGGGACTCGTCACTGAAGATGAACGGTTGCCATTCTAAGTCGCTCCATGACGCCAATGTGATTGTCTGAACATTTCATGAACGTTGTTAATAGAACACTGACCAGCTCCATGCTTCATTATCACATTTTCTCCGATCAGATGTCTGAAAACATTTTCTTCAATTTCTTGTAGTATTGTGATCATCGTGAGACACGATTTTTTCATAAGACCACCGGACCAAAATATGAGTTTAAGCTGGTAGTACCTTCAGGCTCCTGCAGATGGCGCTGCACGAGGACGATGGGGCTATAAATCCCTGTGGGGTGTGAGTGACGGGATCCATAGATTGGGAAGAGGTGCTACAGTGCAGGGAATGTCTCGTTCCATGTGTGGAAAATGGCTCCAGAGCAGATGTTAATGATTGGCTAAAAGGAGGGACTGCATGTGGGCGTGGCCAAAGACCATAGTGTGAAGGAAGTAGCTGAATCTGCAGGTGTGTGGAAGCGTACGGTCATACGGGTCTACCAGCAGTGGATACAATCCCAGCCTACAGGGAATTCTCCTCGGAACTGTGCCAGGGAAGGTGCTATGTAAATGGTTCTAGGTACAACTGCTGTTTCAGGGCTGCACAATATAAAGCCCAGGAACTCTCTCTACTCGCCCATTTACACCCTGCGATCTAGTCCTTGAATGAAACGAGCGGTTTTCCCTTTTTTGGTGAGCTCATGAATATTCTGCTCTGATTGGCTGGTTTACAGCGTGACTCAGTGATGATCACCCAGAAGCAACATGTGGAAGGAGACTCTGTGTGAAACTCTTAGGACATCATTCCCTTCCCAAGAAACCCAAGTGTCAGTGGTACATGGTTGATGTTCATTTTTAAACGAGGCTGAAGTTCACCAGCTTCCTAATACAATGTTCCCGCTGACAGCTGGGCTTCTTGGGAAGAGAATAAGGAGTACCAACGCCCCCTTCCCAGCCTGGAACGCTGAATTTCTCCACAAAGTCCACCATGTTGGTTCTGTAGCTCCACTGTGGTTGTATGTAAATGCTGGGAGTGTGAATATTAATGAGTCTGTTCCGGTTCAGTTTAGAACTTGGGAATTGGCCCGTTTTACCGTACCTCTTTAGGAAATGCAGGATTTGTATTTTGAGGTATAGCTGTGTTTGAGGTTCATGGTTTGTCAGTTCTATGTTCTGAATCCAGTTTCAGTGTCCAGTAATCCAGTAATAACTGGTAATAACAAAATCCAGGAACGGAGTCCAGATTGGTAGAGGCCTGGCCCCTTTAGTCCATGTTACCATGTTCCTGTCAGAACCGAATACATGGATCTCAAATCCCTCTGTTTTAGACACACTTTGCCAAGTGTTGCCAAACCCAGCCTGCGTGTCGAGTGCTCTCTCCTGTTTTCCTGCTTGCTATCTCGAGTTTCAGCTTCTCTTGTGTTCATCAACATGCTCTCTTTGGGATTCTCCCTTTTGGTTCTGTTTGCTGATTTATCTGACTGTCTGTTCTTTGATCTCCTTTGTGTTTACTTGTTTGCTCTCTCGGATCCTCCTTTGGTTTGGTTTGCTGGTTAATCTGTCGCTCTGGTTCTCGACTCCTGCCTGTCTCTCTGTTGATGCCTCTGCCTCGCCCCTTGGTAGTGTAGGTCTGGTTATTGAATCTGATTATCAATCTGTTTAATAAAAAACGCTCGTCTTTTAGCTCTGTGCGTGTTGAGCGAGGTTGGTTAATTCTGACAGCACCACGTGTTTGGCAGCAGTGCCGAACCTGAGTGGCAAAGCTGACCCTTCTTCATCTCCGCCTCTCTCTAATAATGAAGCTGAGAGCCGCTCAGAGCTAATTACCGAGCTCTAATTATTCTCCTTCGGCTGATTAGTTTGCTTGCTGTTCCTAATGCACAGGATCCAGTCACGTGATGTTACTGATTAGGCTGTGGGCAGGTGGGTCGATCCAGGACACAGGTCCATTTACATCAGTCAGATTTGAGTAACTAGACAAATGTGAACCATTATGTGTTAGAGAGGAGATCTGAGCAACATGTCAGAAAAACTCAACTGCCTGAACTCAAAAACGTGCAGCAGCGGTGTCCTTGTCTGCCAGAACAACTGAGTATCACATTTTCAAGAGGAAGAATTTACCATGGAGTAAGCTATCCAATTTCATCCTTCCTGATCAGTGAGGTTTCATCATATCTAAGGAGGCGGCTAAGACACTGCGTGGAAAACATCTGTGGTTTAAAGATATACTGGACTTTACGGTCTGTACTGGAAGACATCTGTGCAGTTCAGGGGGACGTTATCTATCATACGGAGGAGCGGTGGAGGTGAGTCATGGCTCTGCTCTGAAAAGACCTAATGAAATCAAGCTGTTCTTACAGCAGAAGCGAAAGCACACATCAATCCTGGAAAACACGGACTGTAATGCTGATTTGGCCTTTTCAGCAGACATTTAAATCTCATTTTGAAACCACAGAAACCACAAACCTGATTTGCTACTTGTCTGAAGCAGCCGAGTCTTTTCGCAGCCCCGCTGATGAGGGTGAATCACACAGATTCTCCCGCACCCCAGGAACCTGACTGGGTCAACATCCAGCAGAGCTGATTCCTCTCTCGGAGGGACACCTAGGTGCTGGTCCAGTGTCTTATACTTTAAGGTTTGACTACTACAGCTCACTCCCGGCTGGTCGTCTTCTACAGGCCATGAGCCAGGTGATCCAGAACGCAGCTGCATGCTGGCTGGTGTTCCATATTCCCAAGTTCACTCATGCCAGTCCTCTGCTGCTCTCCCTTCACTGGCTTTCTGTAGCTTTGGTGCTTGCCTACAAAGTCAAGAATGGACTAGCTCCTCCCTACCTTACAGGAACGGTCAAGAACTGATCTGTCCCTCGAGCCCTTTGAGCTTTAAGTGCAGCTTGGCTTGACCCGCCATCTTTCATGATGCACGGAGGACAAGCGGTAAGAGTCAGTAACGGTCCTCAGACTGAGGGCCGTCTCCTTGTGAAGCACTTAGGTAAGCACTAATTTACGTAGACACTGAAACGCCTTGCACTGCACTCTCGCTGTGCTTTCTAGGTATGAGCACTGGCTTATGCTCTGGCTGTTGTATGAGGTGCAGGATCGTTTGGACTGTCTGAACACTAAGCCCTTTTGCAAGTCGCTCTGGACGAGAGTGTCTGCTAAATGCCGTCGATGTGAATGTAAGAGGCCTTTACTCACAAGGACTACTCAGCATTTTACCATTACTCCTTCAGGTTAAGGTTTAAAGGCTGCCAGACTTCAAGCATTCAAAGCTAGACACAAAACTTACTTGCACAAGCATTTGGCTGATATAATCTCTTTACCACTATAATTACATTTCTCCATAAATGGACCAAATATCCAAACTGTGTTTCTTCTTCTTCTCATCTGTCTTCTCTATGAGCTGACCAACCCTGATGGGTAACACTGAGGGGCTACCAGCACAGAGGAATTCTCTCCAGGACTCTCAGGACTACACGCTCCCCAATCATACAAGGTGCAAAGCCTACCTCCTCCTAATCAGCATCTCTCTCTCTCTCTCTCTCTCTCTCTCTCTCGATCACATAGAAACCCCCAGAGCAGCTACAGTCACCTGAGCATCAGCTCCACTGTGGGTCTCCTGCCTCCACCTGGTTTCTCCAGTTCATCACCCAGCATGACCACAACCTTTACAATGACCAGCGTCTGGCTCTGATCATGAACCGTATCTATGGGTCGGCTCCACCTGTGCAGTTACTCCCTCCTGGACTAATCAGACTGGATCTAAGAGATCTAATAGATGTACTTCTCCTGAAGCTGCTTTGTGAAAACAGTAGTTGTAAAAAGTGCTATACAAATAAATACTATCAAAAATCCAGACTATCAAAAATCAATCTGGACACAGTCTGGATATGTTAAGACTCAGATTTGGGCCAGGAATCTGAACAAGGCCAATGTTAATGGCCTGCTAGCTTAGCTAAAGTTACTATCCAAGTCTACAGCTTGTATCTTTCAGCTGGTGCGCAGTCTGTGAACTTGAACACTGTTTCATTCAGTCTATACCAGTACAGCATAAAAATGAACCTGAACCTGGATTTTATCGACTCTCCCCTCCGCCTGCTACGTGATGGGTCGTGACACACTGTGTTCGACGTGCTGTGACTTTTAATTGGCAAAGAAAACAGCAGGAGTTCTATGTAGCCATCCTGGGAGGCCTGCTGGCACGCTTTATCAACCTGGAAGAACTGGAAAAGACACCTGTCCAGCTTCTGAAACCAGACACACATTCAGGTTCCACTCAGACAAACACCTGTATAAGCTGCAAGGTGTTATCCTGTGAATGAGGTTGAACACTGCCAGAGCCTGCTCATGGCAAGGAGACGTGAATGCCTTCGAATGTTATGCACCAGAACCTTTCCAGACAAATTGGGCCTGATGGCACGTGCATTATCCTGCTGGAGTATCCCATCACTGTGGGGGTACATGGAGTCTATGAAGGGCTGCAAATGGTCACCAAGCAGACAATGACGTTTTTAGGTGTACCAGTGGAGCCTATGCCACAAGAACACACCCCACACCAGTATGGAACCACCACCTGCCTGGTTGACATCTGGAGACTCACTGGATGACGTGTTGCCAGTCCTTTAGTTAGTAACCTCGTGAGCCCAGGTGAGGTGCTGTGTCTAGTGTGGTGGTGTTAACAGAGGCACTCCATATGCCACGGTAGCTAAAGAACGCTGCACTGAGCTGCGGGATATGTGTGTAGGTCTTCTGCAGATGCCATGGATGCTATGGATGTGGATGCCATTTCTGACGCTTGTCTGTTAAAATGGACAATTCTAGCCTTGGTGTGTTCACACAAAATTCGTCTGTATTAAGAGCATTGTGGAGTGATTTTGTTCAGTTACATTCAAAAGCAGTCTGTTCCAACCCAACTGAATTTATCACACTGCAATCATTTCCTTCAACCCTGCTTGATATTTCCAAACCATGCAAGAGGAGATTTAAAAAAAAAGGAGAAGGTTGAATGTGATTTGATTCCAAAGCAGCTTTTAAAACACAAGTCACCTTAATCAGACAACCTACTGATCACCCCCTTACCTGGTTGTCCTACTCCATTAAGACGAGCCATGAGATGGCGAGAATTTGGCAGCAAAACGTGCACATCCGAGAGCACAGTGTCACTCCGGAAGGTGACCTGGTCCATGGCCACCTCTGCATGTCCTCTCCAGCACAATGGTCCTAGGACTAAAAGACAAATATATATAAATATAAATGTATAATGATAATAAGACAACAAAACTAACAATAATAGACATAAACAAACAGCTGCTGTTACAACTGAACCATGGTGTCATACTCTTCATTTATTCAAAAGCCATTAAAAAAAGTCCCTGTGTGTGTTTAAGGTGATATTAACTTGAGGTTCCTGCAGATGGCGCTGCTACACGAGGATGATGGGGCTATAAACCCCTGTGGGGTGTGAGTGACCGGATCCATAGATTGGGAAGAGGAGCTACAGTGCAGGGAATGTCTCGTTCCATGTGTGGTAAACGCTCCAGAGCAGATGTTAATGATTGGCTAAAAGGAGGGACTGCATGTGGGCGTGGCCAAAGACCATAGTGTGAAGGAAGTAGCTGAATCTGCAGGTGTGTGGAAGCGTACGTTCATACGGGTCTACCAGCAGTGGATACAATCCCAGTCTACAGGGAATTCTCCTCGGAACTGTGCCAGGGAAGGCGTCCACCACATCTGGACCACCTGACCGATTCTTTGATGTGAGAGTGTCTGAACATTGATGTGGCTACATCCAGAACCTCGTCCAGTACATGCCCAGTCCAGCTGTTACTGGTGCTGGTGGAGGTAGTACATGCTATTAGGGACGGTTCAGTCACAGGGGACTCATTGTGAACTTATAAATTATTAATTGTTCAAGAGAAGAGATTAGATATTAGATACTCACTTTCATAAGAAAGTGTTATATGTCAGACATTTTTGTGAAACACCATGTGTCACAATATTTATAGTTTTCCAAAGATTTAATACACTGGAATAACATTAAAAATACAACACTTCAATTTCTATTTCTAATTACTACTAATAAAAACAAGTAACATCTAACAAACTATCCAAATAAACAAACCTAATTATGCTTATATCACACTGACACAGAGATGTACTGACAACGCACACAACATTCTTAGAAATGCGTAGGATGGCACTGTTCATCATGAGTACGCTAAATTTATTTTCAAACACTGGGGTTTATAGAAACATTAACAGCTACAATGAAAAAGGGGCTCCTAACAACCACCTGGGGGCCTGACACACCAATACTACTCCTATACGATAAACAGCAGAGAGGGGAGAACATCAAGCTCCACTCCTGCTTCAGGTCTGAGAACATCCACAGGTGTTTCTGTCCACTGCGACACATCAACACTATGGAGGTCTAATAACAGGAACATGCATGTCTGGAGATAAACTTGCTGACTGACTGTGCGTTCACAAAGACAGCCGACCGTGACTGCTCCCATACTTCCCTATGTGCTCCATGTGTTACTGGAGGCTCCCACTAGGGGGCAGACCACTGAGCACTGACCATAAAGAGTTTCCAGATATACATGAGGTTGTTTCCATACTGACTCACTCTTGCCAGTTGTTTAGACAAGCACATCTGTCACTGTGCAGCAGCAAAAACACACTATACCGACGCAGGTACTTGGTCACATGACCTTTCACATGACATGTTTTGATGATGCTGAATGGCGACACTGGCCCCAAGTGTTTGTGTGTGTACCGCACCTTGTGCACGCATAGCTTTAATTTCTAAAGACGTGTACAACCAACACACCGAAGGGAGAAAGGGACATGAGGCAGCCATCCACAATGCGCAAACGTCTGGTTAACAGCTTGTACAGCTCTAGCTTAATGCTTGTTGGTTTGTAAGCTATGTAGCTAGTTCTGAGGTGTTTAGCATGTCTGCTGGCAGAATAAGTGTTGATTGTATTTTCACTCTGAAGGAGACTCCGTAGCCTTGGTTGAACAGACACATGCATGCCTGTATGAGCATGAGTGCAGAGGTGGGCAATATGGTGGCAGATTACTACTCTAGTTTGAAAGACACTGAATAATAATCATTGTAGTTGTAGACTGATGTTATTATCAATCATAATAATAATGAATATTGTTTTATATGTGTGAGTTGTCATGTATTTGTACTTGTCGAGTCACTATATGCTCATTTCTACAGTACAGGCCTCTCCTTTTTTCTCAGTTCCTCATTTTGGGAGCTCCACTTCATCATTTTGTGCGTTTACCGTAGGCCACAACTCTCACTTTAAAGCGCTGGCATTTTATTTTAGACATTTTAATTTTTTATTTTTTAATCACTCTATGGAACTGAAAATGAGTTTTATATTGCTACATTAAAAATAAATGATTGTAATAAACGCCTGTAGGGAAGGAAACACTTTTTTCCCCCATCGCAATGTGAAGGCCTAAACACAACTGCTTAATGTCTACAGATACAATTAATCACATATCACATGGAGTGTCTATTATGGATGTGCAGGAAGAACTTTAAAAGGGAATTCCACTTATTTCTTTGATTAATTATGCATAATTAGAAGGCTAAGATGTAAACAGAATCATTCAGAAGGGGTTGGTGTGAAACACTTCTTTCTAGAAGAACTAGAATCAGAAGTCAGAACTGTTTACAGTGGTGGTGAATGGAACCAGACGGCCACCTCCGACAGAAAGTTCCAGGACATTACACGGTAGTTATGAATACGCTGTCTGATGTCTTGAGACGCTGTTTATGATAGTGTGGAGAAGATCTCAGCCTTAAACTCCATTCATGGTGGAGGGATACATGCTGCAGGGGGCTGCGAGTAAAAAATAATAGTCCCCCAAAAAACATATTATTTCCAGATTTTCTAATAATCAACCTTCTATATGAACTTAGAAGACACATGTAGGTTCACTGGTGGTTTAGATAGTCAGTAAAGTGTATATATGTGTTCTAGACAGGGAGAACCCTGGTTCCCATCCCCACCACCACTGTAAAGAAATTCAAGCCGTCAAGCTTCTCGCTAATGAACAGACCTGCCCAAATTCTGGATACATTAGTGAAGTTCCCCTTTAACACTATCATTGTTCCTGCTCAATCCAAAAAATGAGTCCTTAAGGGTTCTTTAGTCAAGGCCATGGTTCTATTTCAGCAGTTCATGCCTAAACTGTGCATAGGTAAATAGTTCTACAGACTGATTGAGAATGTGCTGTGTAGGGTTCTATTTAAAAGCTAAAAGGCTTCTATTAATAGGGCACCAAGCCTACAGGAGAAACAATTTTCTAAGGTTCTATATAGAACCACATTCAGCACCTTCTCCATCAGTCTGAAGGACCATTTCACCATGAAGATGGTTTCTTTATACACACTAGAACTCATGGTTCTAAATAGCAGTCCCACTATCTTAACTAAAGAACCAGATTCCTGAGTCAGTATTAATCTGAAACCCCAACACTGTTAGCTGAATCATGTTCGAGAGTGACCCTGTCCTTTTCTGTACACAACAGACCTCTAAACCAGCTCTGACTAGCGTTAGCATTAGCCGGAACTGGCTAGTCCGAAAATAGCTCATTAATAAAGAAGAGCTAATTCTTCGCTTCTGTTTACATGCTGGAGAAGAGGATGACCAAAATCAGCCCTCTTTCAGTGTTTCTATGTTAATTCTGTACCTTAAAATCACCTCGAAATTTCGGTGAGACGCTTAAAAACCGAGCTAGTGTAGCCTCCGCTCGGGTGCCACCCTATAAAATTACCGTGCGGGTCACGACGGTCAGTAGAATGGTTCCACATCGAGCACCACGTATCCTTTCGCCAACCCCAGTAGCTCGCTCACCACGGCTTTATCTACGTAGCCGACAAAGAAAAAAAATATCCCCACTATGACTTTCTGACTGTTCTGCACGGCATGGAATTCTGTTAGTATGTGAAAAATCATTTTCAGGTTTTACTAAATGTTCCTCCTTATTTAAACTAATGCAAATAGGGCGCATAGGCACATTGGGCATCTCTGAATATTATTTAAACAGAAGGAGATTACATTACGCGCTAAATACAATTTCAGAGGAAGGGAAAAGTAGAGGGCGGGAGAAAAGAGCAAGACACAGTTAATGAAGGGAGAGAGAGAGAGAGAGAGAGAGAGAGAGAGAGACTATAATTTGTATAGAACTGAAAGTAGTGCACACTGCCCCCTGCTGTTACCATAAGCACATTGCAAGAAAAGCTCACCAGTCAAATAGGCACGGAGCCAAGGCAGAACCACTACTCTGTGTAGAAGCACGGTGGAGGACACTTCTGCACTCAGGATGAAGCTGACTTTGAGCAGTCTGTCTGTGTTTGTGGCCTCTTTCGGGGTCCTCAGCTTTGTATGCTTGGTTCTTGCAATTGGAACTGATTTTTGGTACATCATTGACACGACCAAGAGGGAGACCAACTCCTCAGTGTCACTGAGCTCCCATTCAGGACTGTGGAGGACCTGCAACCGTAAGTCATGTTGCTCCTCAGTGTTAGTCTATATACTGTGTGTGTGTGTGTGTGTGTGTGTGTGTGTGAGTGTGAGTGTGTGTGTGTGTGTGTGTGTGTGTTTAATTGGACTGTTTAATTGGTATTCTTAATTAATTGGGTGGACTGTTTTATCACTCTTGTGTTTCTGTTTTGCAGTTCAGCACCAGTGCTGGCCGTTTATGAACCCGTTTACAAATGAAAGGAACTTCACAGATACACAGAGGCAGATGCTGAGTAAGTGCCGGCTTTGCTTCTTCTCGTAGCGTGAAAAAAGAACGTAATGATTTGTGTTGATACTGGTTTTAAATCTTCCATTTAGACACACAATTACACAAATACAATTAGAGTTTATTACACCTATATGCAGTTAGCTGGGCAGATTTATGAAGGTGGATATAACACAAATCGTCCATGTCTCCACAGAACAAACGACAATCTTGCCCCCCCATTAGCCCCCACCCCGAATCTTCTTGCTTCAGTTTTCACACAGTTAATAATTTATACGTCAAATTACTTTTTTATTTGTATTTTTCTGGAATTCTGCTATTACTAGACTAAATATCCTGTTTCACCTTCAAATAAAAGCCTTTAAATTTGGACTTTATTTAATGTTTTTAATAAAAATGACAAATCCGAAAAATCTACTACTACTACTACTACTAATAATAATAATAATACCACTTATACTACAACTAATACTAAACCTACTACTACTAATAAAAAACAATAATATAATACTACTACTATTACTACTACTACTACTATTACCAATCATAATAATAATAATAATAATAATAATACTATTACTGCTATTACTACTACTATTACTAGCACTAATACTACTACTCTTACTACTACTAAAACTACTACTATCACTAGTACTCCTACTATTATTACTACTACTACTACTACTATTACTACTGCTAGTACTACTATTACTAGCACAGATATAACTACTATTACTACTAATATTATTGCAAATATTATATAATAATTATAATAATAAATAATAATAATACTATTAACACTACTTATACAACTAATGCTAAACCTATTACTGCTGATAAAAACAATAATATAACACTGCTACTAATACTACTACTACTAATCCTACTATTATTACTACTACTAATACTATTATTACTAATACTAATACTACTAATAATAATAATAATGATACTATTACTATTACTTTAACTAATACCACTACTATTACTACTACTACTCTTACTACTACTAAAACTACTACTATTACTCCTACTATTATTACTACTACAACTAATACTATTACTACTGATAAAAACAATAATATAATACTACTACTAATCCTACTATTATTACTACTACCAATACTACTACTATTACTACTAATCCTATTAATATTATTACTACTACTACTAATACTATTACTAACACTATTACTATTACTAGAACTACTACTACTACTACTGCTTCTAATAATAATAATAATCATCTGATCATCATGTGAAGCAACAGTAGAGCTCAAATTATGTCAAAAACTAAAACAAGTGGGCTTTTTTAGACAGCATACCACTCTTTTCATGTGTTGGGTTGTTAATACATCATAAACATATCTGGACATATCTAAGATCTAAACAATCCAATGATTACATTTTTTTACGATGAGGCTGCAGTTTAAACTAATTCAGTAGAATGACCATATAAACAGACTGATAGACTCATTAATGGATGCAGGAGACAGAGAGAAGAGGAGTACGGCACGAAAGCCAGAGACCAACCTACATTTATTTCATTTCCAGTCAGACATCCCCATCAGGCTACACTCATCATTATAAGAACAGCTGCTCCCAGAAGGAGGTGTGGGCTTGCAGTGCCATTGGGAAGGAAGATAAAGGTTACCAGGAACAATAACTGATGATACGTTTTCCAGTATGGCATTGGGCCGCCATGTTTGCTAACCCAACATTCCAGAATGGATCAGACACAGCAGTGCTGCTGGAGTGTTGAGACACTGTGTCCACTCACTGTCCACTCTATTAGACACTCCTACCTTGCTGCTCCACCTTGTAGATGGACAGTCAGAGACGATAGCTCATCTGCTGCTGCACAGTGCAGTGTTGGTCATCCTCTAGTCCTTCATCAGTGGTCACAGGACGCTGCCCCACAGGACGCTGCCCCACAGGACGCTGCCCCACAGGACGCTGCCCCACAGGACGCTGCCCCACAGGACACTGTTGACTAGATTGGTGGACGATTCTCAGACCAGCTGAGACACTGAGGTGTCCAGCAGCACTGCGGTGTCTGATCCACTCACACCAGCACCACCCACACTAACACATAACCACCACCACGTCAGTGTCACTGCAGTGCTGAGAATGATCCACCACCCACATCATACCTGCTCTGTGGTGGTCCTGTGGGGGTCCTGACCATTGAAGAACAGGGTAATACAGTACACAGAGAAACAGATGGACTACAGTCTGGACCTGTACACCTACAGAGTGTCCTGTACAGTCAGTGGAGCTGATGGAGTGGACGGTGGGTGTAGATACAGTGTGTTTAATGTTATGGTTGATTGCTCTATAAATACATACATAAGTGTGTATATTTAGGTGTGCATGACTTCATTCAGCAGCTTGCAATTTACAAACCCTGCATACAGCGTCTTCCATAAGGAATCATGATGGGCACCCTCTGTAAAGATGCACAGATCGTGATGGAGTCCACTTACAGACTCATTTATTTGCTCATTGGTACCCAGGGGTGCCAATAATCATACAGGGTACTGCAGGTGAGCTAAAACTTTATGTTCCAGGGACAGAAGGTGGTCATGAAAGATCTACAGGAGTCGAGCAACTGAATAAGTATCGTACGCTAGTGCTGTAATTACTGTAATTTACGCCGTATGCACGCTACAATGGCCATGTTTATTTTTAGTCTCTGAAGTGGGGTCGCTATTAGCACGACGGAGAAGTCATTTTAAAACAGTTTCCCACCCACACAGCCGTGCATACATACATACAGCTAAGGTCAACACTCGTATCCACAGAAGCCAGGGAAAAGCAGCCCCTGAGTAACAAATGTGACCAGGGGAGACTTACGGGTGTTATCGATCAGCCGGAGCCAAAGCGCAAGCTCACACTGCTCCCGTGTGAATAGGACTGGTGGCCGCTAATGCATAGATTTCCAGTGTGCTTCCATATATAGCTTACCTATCAGCAGGTGTCCTTCTCGGGAAAGGGGGAGCTCTAAGGCTGTGTTGTTAGTCTGTAGTTCACCATCAGCATTTGTCCATGTTTCTGTATGGAGATAGAAGTCTACTTCTGTCACTCATTATAATCAAAACACTCTCATCATCAAAGTAACAGCCGCTCCGAGGAGGAGGTGTGGAAGTGCAGGTGTGTTGGGAAGGAGGATAAAGGTGACCAGGATCAATAACTGGTGATAAATTTAGACTGATATGATCAATATTTATTGAGCTACACATACAGAAGTCCGTCTCTCAGTATGGCGTCGGGCCGCCGTGTTCGCTAACCCAACACGCCAGACGTCTCGGTATGGAAATGTAGAGGTTCCTAATGGAGTCCTGTGATAATCCATCCCATGCAGCTTGAGTCCCTCCATGACAGTCTGGTACGACACCCATGCAGTCTACGGTGACGTGGTGTTAAGGACAGTCGTGGTAACGGTCTGTGTGTACATGTTTACTGTTTGCCAAAGGAAGGAGAAATACACAAAACAAATTGGAAATAAACGGTATTCTTAACAACCACCTGGATAACCTGGTACACCACAAAGACGGACCTCAACATCACTGAATGGGAAGCAAAACATGCTAAACCAGCTTCTAAAACTGAACTCTAGAGGTGCGTCTCTTTGAGGAACTGAAAGAGAGTCTCCTGAGAAGACTGGAAGCCGTAATGAAGGTGAAGAGTATTTCTGCCAGTGTTGAGGGATCCAGTCGGAAAGCGGGCCTGGTCTACTCCTCTTTTGGACCAGACCCTCTTTCTGATTCGCTGCTACATATATATACACACACAGATATTCACACCTCCAGACAGAGTTAGAGCATCGTGTCAAAAAGTGAGAGATGTGCAAAAAATCAGTGTCAGCTCCAGGTGTTCTGAAGTCAGCCATGACATCTGGATCTTATGCCGTGTCAGTTTTGAAGGCAGCGGAATGTGATTCACTTCCCCTCTAACAGGGCTAATCAGCTCCGGCGCTCTTGATGAAGATGGCGAATCAGACGGGGGCTGTGATGAGTAGCAGTGCTGCTCGGGGTCTGCTGGTTTTAAATGTTGCTCGTACAGAGTACTTTCTGTCCCAGTTGTTCAGAACCTTTATAATAAGAAAATGGGATTTTAGCTGGACTCAGTGTTCAGACACTCTTGCATCAAAGAATTCCACAGTGGGGCTAGATTTGGTGGATGCCTTCCCTGTCACAATTCCCCGAGGAGAGTTTAATGTAGGCTGGGGTTTATGCTACTGCTGGTAGACCCGTGTGACCATACGCTTCCATATACCTGCAGGTTCATAGTGTGGAGCTACTTCCTCCACACTATGGTCTTTGGCCACGCCCACATAATAACTGTATGTTAGAATGCTACTAGAACTGAGGTGTAGCAATTTGCATATGAAGTACAGGGAACTAGGGCTAGATCAGTACAGTCTCTAGTGGTGTAGTCATGTTCTGGTAGTCCAGTGGGCTAGTGGAGTCCAGTCTGTATGGGCTGGGGTGATCAGGACTGGATCAGTACAGTCTATAGTGGTGTAGTCATGTTCTGGTAGTCCAGTGGGCTAGTGGAGTCCAGTCTGTATGGGCTGGGGTGATCAGGACTAGATCAGTACAGTCTATGGTGGTGTATTCGTGTTCTGGTAGTCCTGTGGGCTAGTGGAGTCCAGTGTGGGGGGCTGGGGTGATCAGGACTAGACCAGTACAGTCTATAGTGGTGTAGTCATGTTCTGGTAGTCCTGTGGGCTAGAGGAGTCCAGTGTATATGGGCTGGGGTGATCAGGACTAGATCAGTACAGTCTATAGTGGTGTAGTCATGTTCTGGTGGTCCAGTGGGCTAGTGGAGTCCAGTGTATATGGGCTGGGGTGATCAGGACTAGATCAGTACAGTCTATAGTGGTGTAGTCATGTTCTGGTGGTCCAGTGGGCTAGTGGAGTCCAGTGTGTATGGGCTGTGGCCATCAGGACAAGATCAGTACAGTCTATAGTGGTGTAGTCATGTTCTGGTGGTCCAGTGGGCTAGTGGAGTCCAGTGTGTATGGGCTGGGGTGATCAGGACTGGATCAGTACAGTCTATAGTGGTGTAGTCATGTTCTGGTAGTCCAGTGGGCTAGTGGAGTCCAGTGTGTATGGGCTGGGGTGATCAGGACTAGATCAGTACAGTCTATAGTGTTGTAGTCGTGTTCTGGTGGTCCAGTGGGCTAGTGGAGCCCAGTGTGTATGGGCTGGGGTGATCAGGACTAGATCAGTACAGTCTATAGTGGTGTAGTCGTGTTCTGGTGGTCCAGTGGGCTAGTGGAGCCCAGTGTGTATGGGCTGGGGTGATCAGGACTAGATCAGTACAGTCTATAGTGGTGTAGTCGTGTTCTGGTGGTTCAGTGGGCTAGTGGAGCCCAGTGTGTATGGGCTGGGGTGATCAGGACTGGATCAGTACAGTCTATAGTGGTGTAGTCATGTTCTGGTGGTCCAGTGGGCTAGTGGAGTCCAGTGTGTATGGGCTGGGGTGATCAGGACTGGATCAGTATAGTCTGTAGTGGTGTAGTCATGTTCTGGTAGGTGCTGCCGGTGTGTGAGGTCTGAAGATATCTCCTGTTGTACATGTTCTGTATGGGAAGGGTAGTTGTGGTGATGTACTGTGCCTGCGGTGATGTGCTGCACGTGACTTTTATTAAATCTTTTTACAGATAAAACCATAAAAGATAAGTGAACCCGTATGTTTGGTGTAATTTCATTTGTAAACATTTGTAAATCATTTCTGGACTGCACTGCATTTTAGTGCACTTTACTACATTAGTTGAATTTCTCATCTGTGAGGCACATCGCAGGTGCGTCCGCTAATCAGGTGAATCTTGCATATTTGGTTTGATTTTGTACCAGCGCGCCTCATCTCCAGTCTGTACACAGTGCTATCATTTTGGACTGTTCATCATAAAACATCCACACGACATACTGTACTGTTTGTGTTTCTAAAATCTTGAGGTTTCCATGCGACTGCAGTGATTTGCAATCAGACTTCACCCTGTTCCTGCTTCCATCAAGTACCCCAATAATACCGTCACATGTACACGCCACTCACAGCCAAACATACACGTTCCCCGTATGTGAAGTGGCTTTGAATCACCCTGCTCCAATATTGGCCGGTCGTAGTTGGGTTCCCATGGATACGTTACTGGCTCGGAGGAGAAGCACAGCTGTATGTAAGCCAGCTGTAGCGAGTGGTCCCCGGAGCAGCACGCCATGATTTTTGCAACTAATTCGGTTAGCCCAACTGCCGGCGCTCCCCACGCCACCATTGTCTTTTTTTCCCCTCGCTAAAAAGCAGAAACGCCCGCTGAGCGCTGCCCATATTAATGAGCTCAATCAATTCTGGTTACTGATGGACTGTTAGCAGTACGACACAATAGAGGGAGTTTCTTTTCCTCTGGAATACTTACTGGAATGCTCAGCATCGTCTAGACAAGACACCTGTTTCAGACTGGCAGTCATTACTGTTGTTCTCCTGTTTTAAGAAACATGTGTTTTTCTGTTTTATCTGTCTGTCTGTCTGTCTGTCTGTCTGTCTGTCTGTCTGTCCGTATTGCTAAGAGAAGTGTTGAACGCAGCGCTGTACAGCATCCTGCTCCAACTCTACTGATTGTAACTGATTGTACATTTAAAAGATAAGATAAACATACCTAATGAACCATACCTACCAGCGTGTAACACCTCCACCAGCACCAGTACCAGCTGGGACTGGATTGGGCATGTACTGGGCGAGGTTCTGGATGTAGCCACATCGGTGTTCAGACACTCTTACATCAGAGAACTGGTCAGGTGGTCCAGATTTGGTGGATGCCTTCCCTGGCACAGTTCCGAGGAGAATTCCCTGTAGACTGGGATTGTATCCACTGCTGGTAGACCCGTATGACCGTACGCTTCCACACACCTGCAGATTCAGCTACTTCCTTCACACTATGGTCTTTGGCCACGCCCACATGCAGTCCCTCCTTTTAGCCAATCATTAACATCTGCTCTGGAGCCATTTTCCACACATGGAACGAGACATTCCCTGCACTGTAGCACCTCTTCCCAATCTATGGATCCCATCACTCACACCCCACAGGGATTTATAGCCCCGTCATCCTCGTGCAGCAGCGCCATCTGCAGGAGCCTGGAGGTACTACCACTTTAAATATGCATGCTGACTCATTTTGTGACTGTGACGAGCACTGAGACAGACAGAAAAGAAAAGTACCAAAAGGCCAAAGACAAAAGAGTATTTGTACAAACAGACTAGATCAAGAACAGGTGTCTAGAAAACTCGGATCTAGAAAAACGGAACGGCATTGGGAGATGGCAGACATGTGACATTGAGGTTAAAGCTTAAGTTTATTTCCTGGAGCCATGCATCTGCGCTTAACACCCTTTCCTTTCTGATATCCCCTCATTTCCTGGTCAGGGAGGTCAGGATTAGCCCTTACGTCCAACAAGGTCAAATGCCAGGTGGCAGGGTGAAGAGAAGGTTAAAAACAGAAGTGGAGTCTGACAGCAATTCAGGCCCTCACCTCCGGAGAAGCATAATTAAGCATAGTTACTTATAGACAGATAGATAGATAGATAGATAGATAGATAGATAGATACTTTATTGATCCCAGAGGGAAATTCAAGTAGACTGAAATGTGACACTATTCTTTAAAGCAGAGATCTACACGTCTGTGCAGGGTGGAGTGCGCAGGGTGGAGTGCGCAGTGGCGGTGGAGCACTCTAGCCTGAAAGGCCTGAAGGCTCCTCTGAGCTGAAATGGTCTTTTGATCAATGACTACAATATCCTCTGGTCCAGCTTTGATCACACTGTTTTCTCCACGATGAGAGGCTGAGGAGGTTTCCACTCAGAGGTGCTGCAGAAAGCTCCAAATTCTGATCTGGGAGTCTGCTGTGGGTTGTTGGTGTGAAGAACCTTAGTTGAGCTATGATACACTGCAGCCACTGGAATGAGGAGGACAGAGGCTAAACAGCTCGAGCTGGGTGGCTACCCTGCGGTTTGTATAACGTTTCGTTGGTTGGCTACTGTAATTGCTAATCTATGTGAACTTCAGACAGATTAGTTACGGCACTAGCCCTAATCCTGGCAGTCCAAACTACAGGCTAGCCAACTGTCTCAAGGGGTTGTGCCGCTCAGTGAACACAGTAACATGGATAAATATAAACCTGAGTGTTCATATTCAACCACCAGGGTGGAAAGATATTAGATATAAATACGATAAACACCGCTTACTGCTGCACACTGCTGATCAGACACATCTGAGAACTGTGTGGGCGTGGCTAATGAGCAGCTTGATTGACAGCTCTTTGTCCCCTGCTCTCTCATTCAGAAGTATCATCATTATCCAGCTTCAATGTGACGCTAACTGGATGGAAAATGCACAGACGGATGGAAGAAGTAATGTGTAAGATGAAACAGATGATGGTACTGTGTAGGTGATGATAAAGGAATGAAGGGATGAAGGAACAGTGTTGGTGATGGATATAGGAATGAAGGGATGGAGGAACAGTGTTGGTGATGGATGAAGGAATGAAGGGATGAAGGAACAGTGTTGGTGATGAATAAAGGAATGAAGGATGAAGGAACAGTGTTGGTGATGGATAAAGGAATGAAGGGGTGAAGGAACAGTGTTGGTGCTGGATAAAGGAATGAAGGGATGGAGGAACAGTGTTGGTGATGGATAAAGAAATGAAGGATGAAGGAACAGTGTTGGTGATGGATATAGGAATGAAGGGATGGAGGAACAGTGTTGGTGATGGATAAAGGAATGAAGGGATGAAGGAACAGTGTTGGTGATGGATGAAGGAATGAAGGGATGAAGGAACAGTGTTGGTGATGAATAAAGGAATGAAGGATGAAGGAACAGTGTTGGTGATGGATGAAGGAATGAAGGGATGAAGGAACAGTGTTGGTGATGGATAAAGAAATGAAGGATGAAGGAACAGTGTTGGTGATGGATAAAGGAATAAAGGGATGGAGGAACAGTGTTGGTGACGGATAAAGGAATTAAGGGATGAAGGAACAGTGTTGGTGATGGATATAGGAATGAAGGGATGAAGGAACAGTGTTGGTGATGAATAAAGGAATGAAGGGATGAAGGAACAGTGTTGGTGATGGATAAAGGAATGAAGGGGTAAAGGAACAGTGTTGGTGATGGATGAAGGAATGAAGGGATGAAGGAACAGTGTTGGTGATGAATAAAGGAATGAAGGATGAAGGAACAGTGTTGGTGATGGATAAAGGAATGAAGGGGTGAAGGAACAGTGTTGGTGATGGATGAAGGAATGAAGGGACAAAGGAACAGCGTTGGTAAGGGATAAACAAATGAAGGGATGAAGGAACAGTGTTGGTGATGGATGAAGGAATGAAGGGACAAAGGAACAGTGTTGGTAAGGGATAAACGAATGAAGGGATAAAGGAACAATGTTGGTGATGGATAAAGGAATGAAGGGATGAAGGAACAGTGTTGGTGATGGATAAAGGAATGAAGAGATGAAGGAACAGTGTTGGTGATGGATGAAGGAATGAAGGGACAAAGGAACAGCGTTGGTAAGGGATAAACAAATGAAGGGATGAAGGAACAGTGTTGGTGATGGATGAAGGAATGAAGGGACAAAGGAACAGTGTTGGTAAGGGATAAACGAATGAAGGGCTGAAGGAACAGTGTTGGTGATGGATAAAGAAGTGAAGGGGTGAAGGAACAATGTTGGTGATGGATAAAGGAATGAAGAGATGAAGGAACAATGTTGGTGATGGATAAAGGAATTAAGGGATGAAGGAACAGTGTTGGTGATGGATGAAGGAATGAAGAGATGAAGGAACAGTGTTGGTGATGGATGAAGGAATGAAGGGATGAAGGAACAGTGTTGGTGATGAATAAAGGAATGAAGGATGAAGGAACAGTGTTGGTGATGGATAAAGGAATGAAGGGGTGAAGGAACAGTGTTGGTGATGGATAAAGGAATGGAGGGATGAAGGAACAGTGTTGGTGATGGATAAAGGAATGGAGGGATGAAGGAACAGTGTTGGTGATGGATGAAGGAATGAAGAGATGAAGGAACAGTGTTGGTGATGGATGAAGGAATGAAGGGACAAAGGAACAGCGTTGGTGATGGATAAAGGAATGAAGGGATGAAGGAACAGTGTTGGTGATGGATAAAGGAATTAAGGGATGAAGGAACAGTGTTGGTGATGGATGAAAGGATGAAGGAACAGTGTTGGTGATGGATAAAGGAATTAAGGGGTGAAGGAACAGTGTTGGTGATGGATAAAGGAATGAAGGGATGAAGGAACAGTGTTGGTGATAGATAAAGGAATGAAGGGATGAAGGAACAGTGTTGGTGATGGATGAAAGGATGAAGGAACAGTGTTGGTGATGGATAAAGGAATGAAGGGATGAAGGAACAGTGTTGGTGATGGATAAAGGAATGAAGGAATGAAGGAACAGTGTTGGTGATGGATAAAGGAATGAAGGGATGAAGGAACAGTGTTGGTGATGGATAAAGGAATGAAGGGATGAAGGAACAGTGTTGGTGATGTATGAAAGGATGAAGGAACAGTGTTGGTGATGGATAAGGAATGAAGGGATGAAGGAACAGTGTTGGTGATGGATAAAGGAATGAAGGGATGAAGGAACAGTGTTGGTGATGGATGAAAGGATGAAGGAACAGTGTTGGTGATGGATAAAGGAATGAAGGGATGAAGGAACAGTGTTGGTGATGGATAAAGGAATGAAGGGATGAAGGAACAGTGTTGGTGATGGATGAAGGAATGAAGGAACAGTGTTGGTGATGGATAAAGGAATGAAGGGATGAAGGAACAGTGTTGGTGATGGATAAAGGAATGAAGGGATGAAGGAACAGTGTTGGTGATGGATAAAGGAATGAAGGGATGAGCTTTACCCAGAATTAGGGCTGCCCAGTTTACACAGAGTGTAGAGGAACACGGTGGAGTACATGGGTCCGTTACGGGTCAGTAGAACCTCTTTCGGAGGGTTTGCCGAGTACATGTTCACCTGCAGTCACATGACTCTTTAGCGCACCTGAGCAGTCCAGTACTGTCCTTCAGCCTGAAGGTGGTTCTGTATGAAGCGCTGTGTTACTGAAGCTGTATTGACCCTGGCGCTGCCGAGCACCGCAGGAGAGCAGCACTGCGGTAATGACCGCAACAGAACTCCCAGAAAAAGTTCGGGAGCTGTGTGACTGCTGTGGCTCCTGAATGAGTCCGCTCTGCCTGTTTAAGGCCAGGTGAGGTCCCAGGTCATTTCAGGGCGAGTTCCAGAAAGTCCAGTCCAGATTCCAGCAGTGTGAAGCTGGAAGTTCAGGAGCTTTAACAGTGTGTAGAGATCACATCAAGCTCCTTTCAGTTCCGCCTCGGAGCGCTACTGCCGGCCTGCGCTCTAATCTGCGCTCTCCGGTCTATGAAAGGAACAGATCTAATGCCGTAAGCTGGGAGGAGACGTTCTCCCCTGAGCTAAAGCTGCACTTCCATCTCTCTCCTCCCAACACACCTCACAGATCAACAGCACCATTAGTGTCTGTGCACCACGACAAAAGCAGTGGCTGAGTGTGCGGTAACGCTCTGAAACGCCCTGTAAATGAAAGAGAGGAGGCGCTGAGTGCCGCAGTAATTGCTGCGGTTCTGTCGCACGCCGCAGCTGTAATTTCTTCTCTGCGCAGCTCAAGTTCAGCGGCCTCTCCGTTTCTTCCCTTTGCTTTTGTTTGTTCGGCTTGTCAGGGACATTCAAAGCGCCAGGCCTGGAATTTACAGCCTCTTCATCTCCACCGAGACAGAGAGAGACATGCAGCGCTGAGAAACGGCATTATTGTGTAATGATAATAACTGAACGCATGGGAGGGATATTTGGGGAGGTGCTGTCTTTGTTATGCTGAAAGACAATCTGCACTGTTGGTAAAATCATTACCATTAAAACTGGCTCAGCGGGCCGCCAGCTAAGAGCCCTGATTCGATCCTCCTCTTTTTCAGTGATCACTTTTACGTATTACATTGACTGACCTCTGAGTAACTGCTAAGCTAGGAGCCAAACGAAACAAAAAGCACATCATCACTATAGTACAACCCCAACCCGGCCTCTTCTCCAGCTGCCCATCACACCATAGAAGCGTTTCGTGATGAATGGACCGATAACAGCACCCCCAAACTGTTCTGTACTCTTAACATATCTGACCGTATGTCCCAGCTGTGCAGCTGTAAAGAGTCCTGACATAGAGCTGCCGCCGCCATGTTTCATTTCTAACGACTCAGTGATGTATAGAGCGTCCACTCTGTTAGACACTCCTACCTTGCTGCTCCACCTTGTAGATGGACAGTCAGATATGATAACTCATCTGCAGTGTTGGTCATTCTCTAGTCCTTCATCAGTGGGCACAGGACACTGCCCCACAGGACATATCCCACAGGACACTGCCCCACAGGACGCTCCCCACAGGACGCTGCCCCACAGGACATATCCCACAGGACACTGCCCCACAGGACGCTGCCCCACAGGACGCTGCCCCACAGGACATATCCCACAGGACGCTGCCCCACAGGACACTGCCCCACAGGATATATCCCACAGGACACTGCCCCACAGGACGCTGCCCCACAGGACGCTGCCCAACAGGACGCTCCCCACAGGACATATCCCACAGGACACTGCCCCACGGGACGCTGCCCCACAGGACGCTGCCCAACAGGACGCTCCCCACAGGACATATCCCACAGGACACTGCCCCACGGGACGCTGCCCCACAGGATGCTGCCCAACAGGACGCTGCCCAACAGGATGCTGCCCACAGGACATATCCCACAGGATGCTGCCCCACAGGATGCTGCCCCACAGGACGCTGCCCCACAGGATGCTGCCCACAGGACGCTGCCCCACAGGACGCTGCCCACAGGACACTGCCCCACAGGACGCTGCCCCACAGGACACTGCCCCACAGGACGCCGCCCGCAGGGCACTGTCGACTGGATAATTCTGGTTAGTGGATGATCGTCAGTCCAGCAGTGACACTGGGGTGTTCAGAATATGCTCACTGATGTATGGAGTTTGGAAGGAGTATTTTACAATCTATAACCATATTGTTTTAGGAGCAGAGCCCTACCATGAATATGAGGCATAGCACAGCGGCAGCTCTACGCTAGCACTCTTTACTGCAACTCTACAGGTGCAAACAAGCTCATATATAAGCTCATATATAAATCTCAATGTCTGTTAAAAGCTTCAAAAATGTATAGCCTGTATGAAATGTATAGACTGTATGAAATATATAGGATGTATGAGATGTATAGGATGTATTAAATGTATAGAATGTGTTAAATGTATAGGATGTAAGAAATGTATAGGATGTATGAAATGTATAGAATATTAAATGTATAGGATGTATTAAATGTATAGAATATTAAATGTATAGGATGTATTAAATGCATAGGATGTATGAAATGTATAGAATATTAAATGTATAGGATGTATGAAATGTATAGAATATTAAATGTATAGGATGTAAGAAATGTATAGAATATTAAATGTATATAAATGTATAGGATGTATTAAATGTATAGAATGTATTAAATGTATAGGATGTCTTTTACAAGCTTTAATTGTCTGTGTTATTTCATGCGTGCCAGGGTTAGCTGAGTGCTAACACATTACTGGAAATCCTATAGGGGAGCTAGTAGAAATAATCCTAGTGCTGTTTGATGATTATGGCCTGCCGTACAGCCTCTGTGTAAAGCCAAGTTTCACCTCTTGTATGCTGTATCGAGTCCCGTGACTTAAACGTCCCTTATAGCGTGTACTACCTCCACCAGCACCAGTACCAGCTGGGACTGGATCGGGCATGTACTGGACAGGTTTCTAGATGTAGCCACATCAATGTTCAGACACATCTAAGAATCGGTCAGTTGGTCCAGATTTGGTGGATGCCTTCCCTGGTGTTTACTGGTTGTCCCAGCTAGTCCCCACTGATTTCCAAGAGGACTCAAATCTGTGTGAATGCTCCTGAATGTTCATCGTGCCAATCAGTCACCCGTGCAGCCCTGTGAACGCCGGAATACTCATCTTGGAATACAGGGACAGGAGTGTTATGTTCCTCTGTAGATGAGCTATTGGGGAAGCCTGGTTGTTCCAGCGGCTCCATGTCGGCACTGTGGTTCAAATATACAGTCACCTCAATCGAAGGACCCCTCTCCACAGAATTAAACCCACCCCCAGAACATCACAGGGGGCTCATTATTTGCCTGAGTAGCTTATATGAATGGGTTGAATATGATCTTCAGTGCACCTATTGAATTTGATAGCTCCTAACTCAGAAATGCCGGATTGGTAGCAGTATCAGGAAGAAAGGTCCCGTTTTAATCAACGTGCATTTAAAAGAACATCTTGTAGAGTTTCCGTTTCAAAGATAGACCAGTTAATGGAATTTGGCATGATAATTAGATGAGTACAGCCTGGCAAAGACGGAATTCTCCAGTGAGAATCTCTGTATCATATACTGTTATAAGCTGGTATTAGAAAATAATTACACTGGGCTTTCAGTTAAGTCGTCTGCTCTGATTAAATGGCAAGGCTTCCAGTGTGTCTGCATCACATGTGCGTAACGTTATAATTCTGAGTAAACTATTAAAGAAAAGGTTTTTAATGAGTTCAGCTGTTCTTGAACAAGTCCAAAAGCTTCTCTCCGCTGGCTGAATGTCATTGGAACATGGTATGATGCATTGGGACTCGTTATTCTCCTCTGCTGATTCCGTACCAGGTGCACACCCTTTGCACGATCACCACCACAACTTTGCCCGGCTGTACCACCTGTTTGGGAACAGGGCACTCGCACTATTGGGACTTTTACATTTACATTTATGGCATTTAGCTGACGCTCGTATCCAGAGTGACTTACAGGGGTAATCATATTACAGGTAGGTCAATGTGGTGTTGTTAGGAGTCTTGCCCA
The DNA here is from genome assembly GCA_024036415.1 of Prochilodus magdalenae. NCBI lineage: Eukaryota > Metazoa > Chordata > Actinopteri > Characiformes > Prochilodontidae > Prochilodus > Prochilodus magdalenae. Next base: position 577,314 of record JAMWET010001436.1, on the reverse strand, counting down.
AGGACTCTAATTGGTGTAGCACAGCGTAGTCACCTAGACCGGGTATCGAACCCTAGTCTGTTATCCGCTGAGCTACACCAACCACCATTTATACACGCAACCTGGCAACCAACTTTAGTGACCACCTGGGATACCATAGCAATAGCCTAGCCACACCGTAGGCTAACAGCCAGAGCAGACGCTACGGTAACAACCTATTGTAACACAATAGCACCCGTCTTAGATAAAATATCAACGACCTGGTAACTTCCTAGCAACAACCTGCGACGGTACAGCAAGACCCTAGCAACCACCTGACAAACCATAGCAATAGTTTGGCAAGCAACACCTTAGCAGTCATCCAGGTTATCGTAGAAATGGCCTAGCAATAATTTAGCAACACCTTAGCAGTCATCCAGGTTATCGTAGAAATGGCCTAGCAATAATTTAGCAACCACTGTGGATACTATTCCAGCAGCCTAGCAACAACAATATGGGATATTATTGGAAAGGTCTAGCAACCACCTGGGATAGCATAGAAGTGGCCTAGCAACACCTGAGCAACCTCTATGCATAGCATACCATTGTCTTAGCTAATTAAACAGCCAAGGTAGCAGGCAGGTCATCAATCGCCACACACTTTATACCTCTGATCGAGTCAACGCCTCGAGGGTCTATAAAGTAGATTGGGCAAGAGGGTGTACGATTGTGCGATGCTGCGTTGTAGTTGTTGAAGAATGGAAATATGGCGGTGGGGGATGAATAAGCAGAGATGGAATGACAATGCAAGCGGCCCAATCACAGCTTTCGCAGGTTGTGCAGGATGAAGGGTTGAGGCAGGTAGCACTCAGGTAGCTGAGTGGTTTTATTAGTGGCAGCCCACGAACCAGAGTCAGAACAGGCAGGGGTCAAAACACAGGCAGCCAGCATCAGAGACAAATCCATAAGGAATCAAAACCACACACAGAGATGGTGCACACAGGCGGAGCAAGCAAACGGGTGTAGATGGGAGTCCTAGATCAGCTGTAGGTGTGTGAGAGTGGGTAAAGGAGAGTGGGTGGAGCCTGGGTGGAGCCTAAAAGAAATGCGCCGTATTGCACAGGCTCAGCCGGGGTCCTCTAACCTCTCCACTTATCACTTTACTGTTTCAGGTTTCCCAGATTTTCCCAACATCAACATTCCACATAACAGTCCATCTGCACATCTGAACCATTTCACACCAAACCCACTCTCTCTCACTCGTTTACACCGCACACACTGAGTTATGCAGAGGTTGGGAAGAGTCTGGATAGACACCCATGTCAGTCAGCGGGGTGTGGGGAAGGTTGCTCTGTAATTGGTTAATTTGCTCAGGCAGCTGCTGCAGAGCCGTGTGCATGACTGGGGAAATGTACGTTTGCAGTGAGAGAGATGGAGGGGGTAGACGTGAGGTTCCAGCTGTGCGCATGTCTCGTCCTGGAGCTTAGCAACCATTGCTATACGTCATAGACCAGTGTGTTATCAGCACACCGCCTGGGTTTGAACTGGTGGCTCGTCTAAAGGTGCCGGGTGGAGTAGAGAACGCCACGTTCTACTTCAGAAGACAGTGTTCCTGAGCACTGGCTGGTGTCAAATCGAATGTCTATGTCACTCATGCTCAATCAAATTCTTATAGCAATGTTCAACATCCGTACATGACCTCGTTAATGGTCAGTCAGATCCTCACAGCAAATGTTCCAGCATCAGTATCTGACCTCACTTATGGTCAATCAGATCCTCACAGCAAATGTTCCAGCATCAGCATCTGACTTCACTATTGGTCAATCAGATCCTCATAGCAATGTTCCAGCATAAGCACCTGACCTCACTAATGGTCAATCAGATCCTCACAGCAATGTTCCAGCATAAGCACCTGACCTTACTAATGGTCAATCAGATCCTCACAACAAATGTTCCAGCATCCATACCTGACCTAACTAATGGTCAATCAAATCCTCACACCAATGTTCAACATTAGTACCTGACCTAACTAATGCTGTAAGGATTTGCAGGGTGCCACCTGCTGCCAGCAGAGGGCAGCAGCGGTGACGTCTGTCTGCTTGCAGCAACTACAGCCCGGAACTCCAACCCCCAGAACGCCCCGGGCTGATCACCCAACGAGCTGCACCTGAGGTGCTGGCTACATAAGCCTCCACCAAACAGCTGTAACCTGCTACACCTTTGTAGAGGGGTAGCTGGTAACGGTATTAAATAAATAGAGAGAGAGAGAGAGAGAGAGAGAGAGAGAGAAAGAGAGAGAGAGAGAGAGAGAGAGAGAGAGAGAGAGAGAGAGAGAGAGAGAGAGAGAGAGAGAGAGAGAGAGAGAGAGATAGAGAGAGAGAGAGAGAGAGAGAGAGAGAGAGAAGGGAAAAGAAAAAGACAGACATGTGCTGCAAAAAGGGAGGAGAAAAGGCACATGCTTAAAAAAAGAGAGAATTTAAGGCCCGTGTGTCAAACCGAACGAGAGAAAATGAATGGAAACACGACGACCCAGAAAGGATGTCCCCTCTTCCTGTCGGACCCTTCCTGGTTGTTTCTGTTCCTTTATAAATGTTCCCCTTCGTTTGATCATGCCACTGCTGGCGTCTCCTTTGTTTGAGCTTCCCGCCTTTTTCACACTCCCATTCGGGAAACCCCCCTGACACGCCTCGTGTATTCCGGTGGGTAGCATGTGGGGCTCCTCCTGCTGAGGTCTGGGGTTCCTCATCTCAGACAAGTATCCACAAGCACTTCCCCTCCAAACAGATCCGCCCTCACACACATCCAGGAAACCCGCTAGCAAGCGTGTACACCGTCATATTGGCACGACGGGTTCCCGTCTGGCTTGGGTCCACACCCTTACTGGTACTGAGATAAATGTGCAATCAAATCCTCACAACAAATGTTCCAAAATCAGTACCTGACCTCACTAATGCCCAGATCCTCACACCAGTGTCTATCAGTAAAGGGTTAATGTCATCCTCTTTCTCTTTTAAGAGGCTGAAGTTGGCTCTGTCCACCTTAAGAGATGCAGGTGTACCGCCACCATAATGCAACAGCAGTGGCGTTTAAGGTGGATCTCAGCTCTATTGTCCATTCCACAGCGGCCTGTGGAAAAACGCGGGTCCTACTGACTTACATGGACAGTAGAGCGTGTTGGTGCCTCCTCCTGTATAGTTATGGTTCTGGAGATGCGAGGTTTTGGTCTGACAGCAGTGATTCTCTGACGTGGATACCTGAGGCGTATGCAGATGCGTGTTCGTAGCTTTCTGAGGTGTTCCCTGTCAATTCGGCTTCCTCTGTGAAAGCAATCAGACGCGCCGGGAGGTGTAAATAAACCCTTGATTGCACGGTCAGAGTTTCTCTGGGGATGCGTGGGGTAAAGCGTGATATGCAGATGTGTTGTGTCAGTGACTCGGAGCTTTGAGCTGGGTAGTGGTGGTGCTGTGGTTAGAACGGCTCCAGGTTTGTGAGTAGGTACTAAATTAATTTCACCCTGTGGGTCTCTGCTGATCTGAAGCAGGAGTGGAGCTGCTAATCTGGTGGGGAGCTGTGGCGTTAGCTGTAGCTAACCTCACTAATACTCAATCAAATTCTCACAGCAATGTTCAACATCTGTACTTGACCTCACTAATATTCAATCAAATCCTCAGCAATGCTCAACATCAATCTCTGACCTCACTAATACTCAGTCAAATCCTCACAGCAATGTTCCAATATCTGGTTTTAAAGCCGTGTCAGAGGAGTAGAGGCTGTTCCTGCAGTGAAAGGGGAGAAACCTCCCCTGTGGGTCGTTCCCGATCTGAGGCAGGAGAGGAGGCGTAGAATAGGGAGGAGCTGTGTTGGTTATTTCAGCTCCAGTTTTGGAAACTCTTGGTATTATCTCTTCTTCTTCCTCCTCCTCCTCCTCGGCTTTCTCCTTCCATGCACAAGTGGGCTATCTCTTATCTGATCTCCTCAGAAACACGGTCACAGTGCAGTACGTGGCGGGTATGCAGGGCGGAGTGCTCGGTCAGACGCGTGTTAGATTTCCCGTTAATCCGCTCTTTGTGGGAATAATTCAGATCATATGATCAATAATGGAGTCAGCTGGAGCTTGTAAGCCTGACCCTCACTGTGTCTCTCCACAGACATGCAGGGGGCTTTCATGGTGCTGCTGCCTCTCAGCATGATCGTGTTGTTTGTCGGGGGGATGCTGGGAGTGATGAGCATGCTGGCCCGGGCCCACCCACTGCTATTAGCGACCGGACTGCTGCTGATGTGTGGAGGTGAGTGTCCTCGCCCTCATCAACCACACACGCATACAAATCTGCTTCTGCACATTCTCAGAGAGGGCTGCCTATCAGGTGCCCACCAGAACGTATTGTCCACATAGCTTAACACATTATAACGAATGTATTAACCAGTGTTCAGTCACTTAGCCATCTAAGTCACATGTCTTTACATTCGTCATCAAAAGGACAAATGCACAAATACAACCCCATTTCTAAAATGATAAACTCCTTCAGAACTTGATGGCAGCTCAAATGTCTAACAACCCTAGAGTGACCCGCGCTGAGCTTAAAGCAGAACAAGGTTAATTGGGCATGTTGGCGGTTAAGCTCAACTACAGGATCCAGGCGAACATAAAGGGGTAAGGCAGAGTCATAAACTGACAGACAGGCAAGAGCCCGAAAACCAGCAACTAGAACAAAAAGGGAAACCAGAATCAGAGTTCATAACCAGATAAGCTGAAAGGAAGAACGGTGAACACTCGCTATACTACAGAGTGGCAGTGCGGGTGAAAACCACGGGTATGTAACGTCGCTGTCCAGTGAAAAACATGTATCTCCACTTTTGTCCATTTTTACTTTTATGCATCATTTGGACACGCCAGCTGCTGTATACACAGAGTGAGAATCCCATGAAGAACGGACCAACAGCATGGTCCAAAACGGTTTGGAAAGACGTCTGGTTCCATTGACTTACATTAAAGTTAAATGAAGTTTTTGGCCTCTCCTGTGAATTTTGGAGATACTTGTTCTTCTTTGGACAGCGACGATAAGCAAACAGACCTGATTACCAACAGGTGTGTGTGTGTGTGTGTGTGTGTGTGTGTGTGTGTGTGTGTGTGTGTGTGTGTGTGTGAGACTGAGAACTAGATATACGATCAGACCACATTTTATTAGTGATCAATACAGAAATCCAGCTCATTTACATTCTCATACAACTATATTTCTGTATTATAATATAATTCCACTAATTGTGTAAACAGAGTGAGTGTGAGGTGGTTCTGAGTGTGTATGGAATGTTGATGATGAAAATCTGGAAAACCTGGAAATACTAAGTTCCTTTGGGGGACTATTTGACCTCACAGCGCCCTGCAGCATGTATCCCTCCACCATGAATGGAGTTTAAGGCTGAGATCTTCTCCACACTCAGACATCAGGCAGCGTATTCAGAACCACCTCATGTAGGAGCTTTTAGAGGGGGACGCCTGGTTACCTTCACCACCACTGTGGACAGTTCTTACTTCATATGCTTCTCTAGAACAGAGCCCTCCACACCAAACGACTCTGAATTACCACCTATGGTTAGCCACCCAGAAGTTGACCCTTCACCCTTACTTGGAGAACAACACTGTGGTGCAGTTCTCCACAGTAATGCTAACATATTGCTAATGCTAACCTTCTACTTTGTCTCTCCAGCGGCCATCACGCTGTCTGGCATCTGTGTGTACGTGGCCTACTCCGCAGCTGCCTTCAAAGAAGCCTTGTGCATCTCTGGACGCAAAACCCTAAAAGATATCAACATCTACTTCGGCTGGTCTCTGGTCCTAGCCGCCATCTCCTTCATCAGCGAGCTCCTCACAGCCATCGCTTTTCTGGTGGCCTCGGCGCACGTGGGTCAGCTCACGCAGCAAGACGAGGATGGTTATCCAGCAGAGTGAGCACCACTGGAGAAACCAGACCAGACCCACGTTAAAGCACATAGCCTTCAGACTACAGCAGCCTTTCAACACGGTTCTACTGATTACTGTTTACAGCCGGATGTGACGTGTTCTACCTGAGTTCCAGCACAGGTTTAACATTCATCTTTTATTCCTGTATCATTCCACTACCGCTGAGTGACAGTAATGGTCACTTAAAGCAGCTGGAACTACTTTCTTGGCAGAGTGCTTTGTAAATACTAAGAACCCACAGTGTTCAGGGCTTCTTTGCTGTGCAGTTGTCCTCAGTTTTGTGTATAAGTGTAGAAGAACACTTGAGGCTTGCGGCGTTCTAGCTAATGACATCACAGCTGGGATGATCTACAGTTACCGAATCACGGCAAAGATGTTCTACCTCTGTGTGGTGTTGTGTAGAACTTGAGGTTGTGCATCGTTTTAAAGACTGTTGTTTTTGTCTATGGAAAAAAATACATGGTGGGCAGAGCGGTCAAATTCCAAATAAGGTCAAAGACCACCCCCTATTTATTTAGTCATTCAGTAGAAGTCAATCAAAACGGCCATATTGGTTTTGAAAGAAATGTTCAGCCTTAGAAGTTGGGTTAGGGTGTTCTGCTACTTCTTGCCATCCAAAAATCCCAAACACATTCAGTGGTGTTGAGGTTCTGGACTCTGGGTCAGTCCATTTGTTCTGAGACCACCAGCAGCTTGTGGCGGGGGGGGTTGGTCTCCTTTTCTCAGTGAGGAGCTTCTTGAAAGGCTAGACCTCCTGTCACACCTCCATAGTGCCGAGGTGTCTCCTCACAGTGGAAGGCTAGACTGACACCTGTGGAAGTTCTCGGATCTGAAGCAGGAGCTGAAGCGAAGGTAGATGTTCTCCCCTCTCCCTCTTGTGTTGGTGGTCTTCCAGGTGGTTGTCAGCACCCCCACTATTTTCATTTTGACTTTCTCTGTACTGCAAAGCAGTGCTCAGCATTATGGTTATGATTTATCTTCCTACCAGCAGAAACCTAGCAACTACCTGGAATACCATTGCAAACACCACCTAGCAAACCCCTGAGATACTACAGCATTCTCGCAGGAACGTTATGGCAACCCCCTGGGCCTAGTAACCTAGTAACTATACTTGAATTGTTTTAGCCACTCAATAACCGTATACTAGTGCACTATAGCTGTACACTGATAACAGCACCAGCTACTCCGCTTGTAGCCCCCTGCCAAAGCCTTGCTCATTCCTGTGTATTTTAGTGAGGTTGATAGTCGTGTTGATGCCTACAGAGATTATTGGATCCTTCTACCCGTACTCTGCGTTCATTTTCTCCGTATTTGAGCAGGTACTATAAAAGCTTACAGATATGGATAAAGCGCAGTACCACCAGAAATCAAGAGGGGGCAGTGTAGTCAACAGTTCAAGTGAGACACGGTCAGAGCCATGTGTCTACGGACACATCAAGAAGAAGAAACCTGGCAGAACTTTTCAAGGACAGCTTGTATGACTTCGTCCAGGCATCTTGCTTGTTATTGTCAGAGACCTTTGACTCTGGACTGCCCCCTAGTGACTAATAGCGCAACATTCACGCCAAAGTAAACGGTGTATGGAAGTGCATGGGCAGTGACTGTTCAGTACAGCAGATACAAATGAGCTTTACGATGCCCGTTAAAGGCTTAGACTGCTAGCCTTTGAAATGACAGTGATAGTCATTAAGTGCACAAAAAATCTACCAGCTTTGGTATTCCTGTATTAAGCCCAGATTGTGTTTGAGGTGATTGTAAACAAGTAGCCTAAGTCCAGGCCTCCTCCAGGTGCTATTGTCAATGTCTAAAATGACAGCATGAGGTCTGTTGCTCTCCCTTCTAGAGCTCCTGATGAAGTTAAACACAAACCCAGTTTTTAAAATGCTTGTACATGAACCTGGTATGATGGTTGTTTTGAATGACCAAGAGGCGAGTACTTTGGAAGTAGCTGAAATAAAAACAAATCCTTTATCAGAGCTGGTTATTTTCAGAGGGCCGAGCTCTAATTGCTCTGTATAGCTGTGCTGTAAGGTAATCAGTGTCTCTTAAATAAAGTCTCTTGAGTGTAATTTCATTAAAGTGGTGTGTAATAGTCTCAGATGAATGCCTGGCCCTGTCTCCATGTCTGCGTGTGTGGAGTATGGTACACCTGTAGTCGAGTAAAAGCGTTCTCCCTTCAGTGGAGTAACAGTGTGTAATGTTACTGTAGCATAACCGCTGCCACCACCTTTGTTGAACCAGTCAGGTCTGGCCAAAAGGGGAAAGAGTAAAAACCCTACAACAGTGAGTCACAATATTTGGATTTCATTAAATTATACCCCAATGTGTTAGGCTCAATTGTCAAATATGGCTGAGAGGGCATCCAGCGAGGGTTATCTCTAAAATCTAAACCTAAGAAACAAAAATAGCAATTTCCTGAAATATCTTAAAACCCACTGCAAACAGTAACACCCGTCAACACAGCTAGGAAAGGACACAGGACTCATTACACTGCACACTCAACCGTTTGTGCATTAATGTCCCCGTTTACAGCTCAATCTAACAAAGAGCCTCTACAAAAACAGGGTACCATTATATATGGAGGATATTTAGGCTGATATTAGAGGGCACTGAAAGTGTAAATTGTGATTTTACTTACAAATTAAAACATTCATATACTTTATTATATTTAAAAATATAAAAAGCACACAGTAAAAAGGGGGAACCGCTCACTAAAACTCTAAAAAGAAATTAACTGACACAGCATTCCATTAGTCCACCAATAACCCCGAGTGGCCTCCACACGACGCCACATGTGGCTTGGCAATCGCCCCAGGCCATGCTGTCCCATGCAGCAGCGGCGTCCCCAGCAGCGGCGTCCCCAGCAGCGCTTCGTTGCAGCCTTTTCTCCAGTCACAACGACAACACTACGTACGACTTAACAGGGTTTATTTGCCGAACACCACAAACACAACTGAAGCCGCCCGTGCTGGTCCACACTGCCCACCTTCTCCAGCTGAAAGTCCCCCTCCTAACGCAGGTCCGTCTACTCCTCATTAAATCAACAACTGCAATAGAAGCTGACGTCCCTTTTACTGTACATGTGTGCAAGCTGGAAAGCCTGAGTTAAGGCCATGAAAGAAGGTACGTGTATTTAATTAGGGTAGGCCAGGGGTCTCAAACTACTAGCCCACGAGACTTTAATAATCACATACAAGTGTACAAGGGTATTCATACTACAGGTGGGCCAGTGTAGTGTTAGGAGCCTTACCCAAGGACTCTTATTGGTGTAGCACAGCATGGTCAACCAGACTGGGAATCAAACCCCATCTCCCAGATTGCTGTGGTAGCTCCCTGGTGGGTAGCGGTCTTATCCACTGAGCCCCGCCAACCACAACTCTACTGCAGAGTTCTGCACACATGCATCTGTTTAAAGACCAAGCAGGAGCCTCAGACAACTTCATGACATTGGTCAATTAGATCCTTATGTCAGCTACACAGGAAGGGGCGGTCTGGACTATTATCAGCCTAGCAATGGAACTGTAACCATGACATCCACACGTGGCGGTAAATACATAATAAAAAGCAATGGCCCGCGTATTTACCCCTGAGGAACACCGTGGGGCAAGAAAGACAAGACAGGTCTGCACCCCCCCAACAGAGATCCACTGCTGTCTGTCAGTGAGATGACCTTGTATCAGGTAAGTACAGAAGCAGTGAGGCCAAACAAATTTTCCAGCCTAGATGTATGTACACATGGCACACTGTGGATAGCAGCCGCGAAGCCCAATAAAGCAGGTTCATCAGCTGCGGTTAACCAATCATTTCCTACCCAGGAGCAGCGGGAGGTTTCTGTGCTGTGGTTAGCTCTAAATCCTACTGAGACACCTCAAGCAAGCCATTAGATACGATACAATCTAAAACCTGCGCAAGAAATGGGAGGTTGGAGATCTGTCATCTGTAAAACCATCAGGTACCAGGCCGCGTTTAAGGAGTGATAGAAGCCACTTTCAGACAATCAGGTGCCAAACCTAGGCCCAGTGGACTATTTATAACTTTAGTAATCAGAGGACAGATGGAAGGAGGACCAGTGATGTAGGTGTAGGCTCAAGCTGTCCAGTAGTAGCCCTAGCAGACCCAACAAGCTGCGACACAAAACCTTCACTGACTGTAAAAGCAGAGAAACAGCAACCAGCAAAATCATTCAAACTAGCCCAAGAGTCTGAATGAGGAGACTGTGTGTGTGTGTGTGTGTGTGTGTGTGTGTGTGTGTGTGTGTGTGTGTGTGTGTGTGTGTGTTTTAAGGGGAAACCAGATGTGTGTTTTTTTTAAAAGACCATATGTTATCGTAATATGATTCGAGGGAATCTGGTGGCGTTGGAACTCAGAACAGGTGTATAACCAAATTATCTTTCTATGACTTTCACTCCGTTAACATCAAAATTCACAGATGGACAAAAAAAAAAAAAAAACAACCAGCGAAGCAACACAACAAGGAATGGGTGAAGGAAAAATGTGGGTGTATGGACAGTGAAATGAACGGATGAAAGAACAATCCTGGAGAACACCACCTTGGCTAGTGGTCACCAGCACGGGCTATACCACACAGCCCGGTAGCATTATCGCACTCATACACCACACACATGGATTAAGCCTACTTTGATCCTACCAAATTCCCAGATCCAAACTTTCTAACCATAATGACATCTTCAACGTTCCCTACATCTGTGTGTAAAAATAACTGTTGGCTAGCTCTCAGCGTGTTTACTCGCTCCCCGGACGTGATTATGTACTTGCCATGTTTTAATAGCCACTTGAAAATGCCCATCATGGTTCCACCAACATGCATCACTCCGCTTCCAGAGAGAGGCGGAATGACGCGGTCTCTACTTTCAAATAGCTAATGCATAGGAAAGTGTCCGTATTCAATGAAACCTCATATATATATGAGCATTACTCTGTTGTAAAGGTCTGTCTGTACAGCTGAATGAGCCCATCGAAGGTCCAACCACAGCGTGGCAGCCTTCGAAAAACCACTGCTGCTGATCAGCACCAGGAGCTACTTGAGCTTAAGAGTTCCTTATAGAGCTGGAGAGGAACCTCTTACAGCCTCTATATGCATAGCAAGGCACCATTCCTCTCTGTTAAATTCATTTGCTCTATAATAAAAAGAACATATGAAACATGTGAGCGACAGTAAAGCAGACCACGAGCGGATCCAACCAACAGTATGAAATAAAACCACAGAAAATAAAAAGAATTAGGACCTAAATTTACATTCACACATTTGGCGGACGGTCTTATCCAGAACAGTTCATGACAGAGGAAGGCGAACATACTGTTAGGAGTCTTACCCAAGGACTCTTACTGGTATAGAGTAATGTTCCTGCCTAAGTGGGTCATCGAACCCTGAATGTGATACTAAGTGCTACACTAGACATTTAAAAAGTAAAATCTTACAGGGAATACACATTAACAACCACCTGGGATGCCAGAGTACAGCAACACAATTAACAACCACCTGGGATGCCAGAGTACAGCAACACAATTAACAACCACCTGGGATACCATGGCCGGAGTACAGCAACACAATTAACAACCACCTGGGATACCATGGCCGGAGTACAGCAACACAATTAACAACCACCTGGGATACCATGGCCGGAGTACAGCAACACAATTAACAACCACCTGGGATGCCAGAGTACAGCAACACAATTAACAACCACCTGGGATGCCAGAGTACAGCAACACAATTAACAACCACCTGGGATACCATGGCCGGAGTACAGCAACACAATTAACAACCACCTGGGATACCATGGCCGGAGTACAGCAACACAATTAACAACCACCTGGGATACCATGGCCGGAGTACAGCAACACAATTAACAACCACCTGGGATACCATGGCCAGAGTACAGCAACACAATTAACAACCACCTGGGATACCATGGCCAGAGTACAGCAACACAATTAACAACCACCTGGGATACCATGGCCAGAGTACAGCAACACAATTAACAACCACCTGGGATACCATGGCCAGAGTACAGCAACACAATTAACAACCACCTGGGATACCATGGCCAGAGTACAGCAACACAATTAACAACCACCTGGGATACCATGGCCAGAGTACAGCAACACAATTAACAACCACCTGGGATACCATGGCCAGAGTACAGCAACACAATTAACAACCACCTGGGATACCATGGCCAGAGTACAGCAACACATTACAAGAACCCCAGAGAGGGGGCTCATTAATTGTCTGCATATGCAGTATTAGTTCTGGTAATTACATTTTCTTGACGGAAGCTGGACGTTGTACATGCCCACATGTGACAATGCAGGTGACCTCAAACACACTCACGAGACAAGCTTGGGGCGACAGAGGCGACTTGTCTGCTAGTGTCACCGCAGGGTGAGTCTGTTAGGCTCTTTGCAGGCCCGACTGTCTGTAACCGCCGAGCTGCAGCCCTGGAGGCTCAGAGGCACCCTCCCTGTATATCACGACAGAGAGCATCCCGCCAGCGATTTCGCCTCCTCTCCTCTCTCTACAAAAGACCAAAGACAGATGACTCACTTGTTCGGAAGATGGCTAATAATCTTCCCTGGTGAATTGCGTACTGCAAATCTACTGACGCTGTTTAGCCCGAAAGGCCTCATTACTGTGGTTCCGAACTTGGAGCTCTGTTCTCAGACAGTCATTATCAGCTTACTGATGAGAGCAGATGTATTCAGGCGAAAGTGCAGGAGAGATAAACATCAGCCCGCTTGATTAAAGGCAACGTGAATGTGGAGGTGAACACAGCTCAACTCAACGTCCTCTGTACTGTGATGAATCACAGGGTGCCCAATTACACACTTCACACTAATGCTAACTAGTGTCTGAGTATGTGGCATGCCGGATAGTTACGTGTGTTAGGACCACTCAAATTCTGAGTATGGTAATGAGGGACACTAATCCAAAAACGCAATGGAAAACAGAAGGGGCGGAGCTTCTCCTGTCTGGAAAATTTAGAAAAAATGGTGGACAGAGATGCAACAATGGCTGCGACGGTGATGGCACCAGACATGGTGTATAAAAGTGAGTTCAGCCCAAATCTGTCCTCATCTGGCTCATTCTGATAAACACACCCCCACTACAATCACTACACCCACAGTTATACTCGGAGTGGGCTGCGGTTAGCTCCCCAGTGTTACCCACCGCCATTTCTCTGGCTGAAGCAGGCTGAGAGCTGGTGAGGCCGCAGTGCATGATGGGAGAGAGTACACCATGAAGATAGCTCCACCTGTACACTAGAACCTCTGACTGGAGTAGAACACCGTCCGGGGAGTACCATGAGGTGGTTCTGAATACGCTGCCTGATGTCTGAGACGCTGTTTATGATAGTGTGGAGAAGATCTCAGCCTTAAACTCCATTCATGGTGGAGGGATACATGCTGCAGGGCGCTGTGCGGTCAAATAGTCCCCCACACACCAAACCCGCTCTCACTCACTCTGTACACACCTCACACCAAACCCTCTCTCCCTCACTCTGTACACACCTCACACCAAACCCTCTCTCCCTCACTCTGTACACACCTCACACCAAACCCTCTCTCCCTCACTCTGTACACACCTCACACCAAACCCTCTCTCCCTCACTCTGTACACACCTCACACCAAACCCGCTCTCCCTCACTCTGTACACACCTCACACCAAACCCTCTCTCCCTCACACCACTCTGTACACACCTCACACCATACCCGCTCTCCCTCACTCTGTACACACCTCACACCAAACCCTCTCTGCCTCACTCTGTACACACCTCACACCAAACCCTCTCTCGCTCACTCTGTACACACCTCACACCATACCCGCTCTCCCTCACTCTGTACACACCTCACACCAAACCCTCTCTCCCTCACTCTGTACACACCTCACACCAAACCCTCTCTCCCTCACTCTGTACACACCTCACACCAAACCCGCTCTCACTCACTCTGTACACACCTCACACCAAACCCGCTCTCACTCACTCTGTACACACCTCACACCAAACCCGCTCTCCCTCACTCTGTACACACCTCACACCAAACCCGCTCTCCCTCACTCTGTACACACCTCACACCAAACCCGCTCTCCCTCACTCTGTACACACCTCACACCAAACCCGCTCTCAATCACCCGCACCACAATTAAAAAAACAAGTGGGTGGGATTTCTTCTTTACACACCTTTATAATTTGCAGGTTACTCCTGGAAAATAACAGCTAATTTAGTTTGACAGGGTGAAGCGGGCTGCTAATGTAAAAATGTTTAAAGGTCATGCGGGCTCTTTAAGCCAAGCTGATGGCAGAATAATTAACCCTGACAGTGATTTTGCTTCAAGTGTTAAAATGGAGGTCAAATCAATACTTTCTACTTCTGCTTCAGGACCTGACAATGATGAAGGCTGATGGGTCTAACCAATGAGATTATGATTGCTGATGGTGGGATATTGATTCTGCAGTGACATGTCCTGAGCAGAAAGGCAGAGAGAGAGAGAGAGAGAATGATTACAATGTAATGGCAATTGTCAAAGGAACAGGTGCACCCAGAAGAATTCAACTCACAGGAATGAAACTTGGTGTGTAGGTTTGACATTGTAAGACATATTAATGACGCGTAAAACAAGGACGGGTCTGATCTCTGTACCTGACTGACCCAACAGCCACCATTACAGACCTCCAGCAAGCAGTGGTGTCCTCCATGAGTCCTCCTGTTAGTGCAGCACCATTGTCAGACGGCTGCACCACGCAGGACTACCTGCACACAGACCGTTACCACGACTGTCCTTAACACCACGTCACCGTCACCAAAGACTGCAGTGGTGTCGAACCAGACTGTCATGGAGTGACTCAGAATGGCAGCGGGTCATCTTCAGTGACGAGTCCCGCTTTAGTCTTGGTGGAGACGCCCAACCAACCCGTGTGTGGAGGCACCGTGGTCAGCACAGAGATGAACGGTTTGTTGTCACACGTCCAGAAGACCTGGTGTCCCTCCACCCTCTACCGCACCATTTGCAGGAACTGTGTGAGGATGTTCAAGCTGCATGGGATGGATTATCACAGGACTCCATTAGGAACCTCTACAGCTCCATACCGAGACGTCTGGTGTGTTGGGTTAGCGAACACGGCGGCCCGACGCCATACTGAGAGACAGACTTCTTTATCACCAGTTATTCATCCTGGTCACCTTTATCTTCCTTCCCAACACACCTGCACTCCCACACCTCCATCTGGGGGCAGCTGTTCTCCTGATGATGAGTGTATAAAGCATGTATAGGTGATATGCAACTCATAACTCTTCAACAAAATAATAATAAGCTATAAACCTGCACCAAGGTTACACAGCATATCTTATTTTGCTGGTGTTTCAGTGAAACATGAATTTGGATGTATGAATATGAGGGGAAATAATACCAAACAACCTACATGTAAAGTGTAGCCTGCAGACAGAATCTAAAACCAATAACCTCACATACTGCAGATTCGCTCTGAGTAACCCCAGAATTAGAGCAGAGTAAGTCTGCCACCCAGTGGCTACAGGGGGAACCATCAAAGGACACAGTGGATAAGAATATAAACACTCCCCTTAAAACACAAATCTAAATCTACCCTACCAGAGACAGCTCCTCATAGCAGATTCTGTGTATCTTAAAGCTTTACTGTAGAATAAAAGTGAAGACACCAAACTATAAACTAGCCCTCATGGAATTATCCAGTCCACCTTAAAACCCTCTCATGGAATTATCCAGTCCACCTTAAAACCCTCTCATGGAATTATACAGTCCACCTTAAACCCCTCCAGAGTGGAGCTGTACAGGAGGGTGGAGCAGCTTCCTTACCCTGCAGTAGAGCTGATAGAACAAGGTTTATTACTAAGCAGGTTTGGAGCGATTCTATTGGTCGGTCCATCATGAATATTCACTAACCTGAAAGGAGAACTAGAGCTTTTACACTGTGCAGAAAAAGATCAAAGTTTTTACACCACTAAATATATATTAGAGGTGGAGATATGGAGGAGTACCATACTGTGTACATCAGGAGTAGATGTGGTGGATCAGGATATGGACTGGTTCAGACTCTCAGCAGGTGGAGCTGTTCAGTGTACCACTGTAGAGTCTATAAGACCACCAGCTACATCCGTTTAGATGGACTTTTGACTGGTACTGTATAGCCCAGAATTAGGGTGGACCATAAAGCAGGATTCCCACATTAATGATCCACTATTCCTGCTCTCTGAACAAAATAATGGATCTCAATGGATCTGAAACCCATACAGCTCAACCTACTGGACAAACAAAACAACAACCACCTTATTGGCTGTGCTCAACCTCTGATTCATTTCTTCCCTCTGGGCTGGATGTGCCAGGCTATACCAATACGCACTGGGTGCAAGGCATGAAACACCCTGTACCCAGTACACCACACACACACACACACACACACACACACACACCAACCCTTAAAGCTATAGTATCTCCAACTTGAGTGAGGGAGGGAGCTCACACGGACACGAGGAAAATGTACTCTCTCCACACAGAGCGGACCCTGGCTGCCCGGCTGGGGACTCGAACCCTGACCTGTCTCACAACAGTGCCACCCTTAAATACATTTAATATAGCCAAACTTCACTGTTTTCCCCGCGTGTGTGCATCAGAGCTAATTGGCTGTGTTTTCTTTACCTGAGTTGAGCTACTGCCTTATCTGTGTGGTCTACTGGGAACTGCTTTCCACCCTGTGCGCTCTGATGCTGCTGCTTCACCTGCCTCGGCTGGGCGTCACTGCCTTCCTGCTGACCAGCCTGCCCACCATGAAGCTTCTCCTTGTCTAGTGCTGTGAGGGGTCATCCCGCACGCCCATCCTGCTATTTAATCCCAGACTGACCAGACATTTCTCCCCCTGCCTCAGAAGAGGATGGGTTCCCCTTTAGAGTCTTGGTTCTTCTGGATGGTTCTTCCTCCTGCTCTGAGAGAGGATTTCCTGGACTCGTTGGGGGCTTGGATCCGGATTCTCTGTAAAGCTGTTTTAAAAGGTGCATATAAATAACTTTGACTTGTGCGGGTTTCCTCCCACAGTCCAAACACACACAGTTAGCCTGAATGGAGATAGTAGACTGCCCCCTTAGGTGTACATGAAAGTGTGTGATGGACTGGTGGCCTGTCCAGGGTGTTTCCTGCCTTCTGCCCAATGAGCACTGGAATAGACTCCAGCATCCCCAGGAATCCCCCAGAAGGATAAGGGGCTTGAAAGATGAATGAATAAACATTTTGTTCTCTGTGTTTGTTTTTATACCGTTTACATTTACAGGGTGTGATGTACAACGTGCAAACCTAGACAGATGAGATGCTTGAGGCCCTGACTGTCCGAGATATGGCCGTCTGTACTAAAACCACCATTAGCCCCTCTGTTCTCTCTGATACGAGTAAAGTACTGATACCCACCCCCACATGTTGCCGCACACCATCTGCCAAGTACCAGTCAGGATGCATCTGAGCCGAGAGTCGTTCTCCATCTCCTCAGACATCTCTGAATGGTCTCTGATGATTCCGCGGGTGAAGCTGCCTGGGATGGTGAGCCATGGTGAGGTCAGTCGGCTGAGGGATGAGAGGAGACGTTTGTGACGGCTGTGTTCCCACAACTCTGGCTAATGTTAATTACAAGTTCTACTACCGTTATGCCAATGTTCAAACCACGCTTTAAGGATGTAGATCATCTTAACGCTGTTATAAGATTAAATGTTAATCAAGATATGTCTTTTAAACTGCAACATCCCGAGGATGTTGACAGGACCACATCTGTTACGTGAGGACATTTAGAGAACACTGTCCTGCCTTTAGGAACGAAACAAAGCCCTTCCTGCTGAAAGCATCCATAGATCATGTCCATTCTCAGAACTAAATATGTCTAGCTCGGTTACTGGACATTCCTGTAGCACGCATGCTAATAGCGCAGCCCTGCAGAACCTGAGCCATCTGGAGCACTGTGTTCCTCAACAAACAATGCACAGACGAGAGTCTTTTAATGTCCCCATAATAAAGAACACCTGTGCTGCTCAATCAACATGCTGATATGGCACACCTGTGCGGTAGATGGTCCGTCTAGAAAAAGATTTCCAGGGATTTTTATGTCAAGCTGCTGCGGAATGGAGGCAATACCGAACTGCATGGTTCAGAATAACTAACGGGAGATGTTTTTTCATTACTGAGTGTGTTTATTTCTGGGTCTGCGTTTCTTCACCAGTGGAACAGAACAAGGACGTCTAATAGTCTGCAATGTGGAAATACTTAAAAGCAGATTACACAAAGTCCCTCGGTAAACGTCTGTAGCTCCAGTGTTGGCACTGTGTTCGAGGCACTGGCACATACAACATGAACGGTGGTTATTCGGTTGTTTGATTTGAAATGAAAGTATATCACCATTAATTGTACCTGCATTTTGTGATAAACTACCAAAATCTGTATAACGTCGCTGTCAGTTTATCTGAAACTGTAGAAATATACACGCATCATCAAAAGGCACGGCTGAATCAACCCACAGTAAAGGTGGACGAAGCACACTAACCATGTAGTGTAGGTAGAGTCTCCAAGGTAAACTCCTCCTCCAGTGTGAGTGTCCTCCCTTTAGACCTCCACTGGAGTACCAGTACTAAAGTATGTACCTTCAGATGTGCTGAAGTATGGAAACAATGAGTACTTGCGACTTGACTTAGACTTTTACGAACATTTACTACTTGAAATCGGATATGAGCCTTTATCACTTTTTTTTTAATCAGACTGTGCTGAAGTATGGAGTAACATGAATCACTAACTGGATCATTGTCAGTAAGCCGCTGCAGCCAAATGATCCGTAAATTAGCAACAAGTAAAGCCGTAAACCTTACAGCGCAATCACGGGAAGTACTAAATTTGTGCGTATGAAGTACGAGTTGTTTTTGCTCCTAAAAATAAATCCTTTCAACTACAGATGTACTTAAGAACTGCGGTTAATTGCAAGACATGTGAGAAGATCACAGTGGAGGTGCACAAGTATTTCGCGTTACCGCAGTAAAGCTAGCTATAGTCCTTCAGACAGCGAATGTAAGACTTAAGTATTGTGTCCCTTTCTCACACCGTGTTCACTTGAGAGTATTTTACAGAAACTTAAAGTATGTATGCCTTCAGCATAGAGCAGTGTACTGATGTTATATAGTATGGAGAGTACCAGTACTAAAGTATGTACCTTCAGATGTACTTAAGTATGGAGAGTAATATATAATATCGTCGCTGTCCAATGTATGGAAAATGGCATAAACTTACTAAAGTATGTACCTTCAGATTAATGTACTTCTAAGTATGGGCCATTTCTGAGAGTATGTAGATCTACCAGTACTAAAGTATGTACCTTCAGATGTGCATAAAAGTCAAAATGGACAAAAAATAACAGTATTTCATTGGACGGAGATGGGTGTAGAATGTAACAGGAGTATGTGTGGTGTTCCTCAGCCTGGCCAGATCGAGGTTTATTATTTTAACGGCTCTAATGTTCTACAGTGGGCCCTCCAGGGGCCAGCGGTTATCACTTTCTGGAAGGCCATGAAAGATGTCCTTTCTCTTACTTAAAAACGTCAGTTTTTCCATACTGCGTCAATTAGTGTACTTTCACAGTATGTGAAGAGGTAAAATAGACTCTAGTGTGCTTGTATTGACTTGGGACGGACGTCTGTGTTAGACTGAGTTAAGCTCTAGTGTTTCAGATGTTACTCTCAGTCCACCAGTCTTTAATAGAAGCTCATTCATTAGTCTGACACTGACGTCTATTCACATCATCAGCTCAGAACACTGAAGGAGAACCGGTTCCGTTAGCTAGAACTGTAACTCTAGCTAAAAGTTTCATTTTAAGATTTATTTTCTAAGCAGTTTAATAAGAACTAGATTAAAACTGGATCACTAATGAGTTTCTCCTTTACTGTACTGGATCTGTAGATCTCTGTTTATAAACATAAGCCAGCTAAACACATGTACCATAAAGAAAACAGAGTTTAAATACAGTGGTGTGAAAAAGTGTTTGTCCCTTCATGATTTCTTATTATTGTACATGTTTGTCTCTTAAAAGTTTCAGATCATCAAACTAATTTAAATGTTAGTCAAAGACAACACAAAATGCAGTTTTTAAATGAAGGTTTTTATTATTAAAGGACAAAAAATCCAAACCTACATGGCCTTGCGTGAAAAAGTGTTTGCCCCCTAAACCTAATAACTGGTTGGGCCACCCTTGGCAGCAACAATTGCAATCAAGCCTTTGCGGTAACTCGCCGGTGAGTCTTTCACAGCACTGTGGAGGAATTTTGGCCCACTCATCTTTGCCGAATCGTAGTAATTCAGCCACATTGGAGGGTTTTCGGGTAGGATTCAGGTCAGGACTAGGCCACTCTAAAGACTTCACTTTGTTTTTCTTCAGCCATTAATATCGATCATGTCAGGATAATTTATCATAACCTTTATCTTGTAAACAGAGTGACAGAGTGGATTTGGAAATTTCCGAATCCTGGTGAACCCATGCCCAAGGTTGGGTTTTTCTTGTTCAGTAAGAAGACGTCAGTCCATCAAATTTATTTCTATAGCACCTTTTACAACAGATGTTATCACAAGCAGCTTCACAGGGAATTCGGGTCCAAGACCCCAATGAGCAAGCCAAGGAGCCTCCCTTAGAGGAGAAGGAAGAACCATTGAGAGGAACCAAGAGTCCTGGGGCCTGTCCCAACGCTCATCGGGCAGGTCTCCAGTCAATCACAGGACAGACACACATCCACTCACACCTGGGGGGTAGTTTAGCATCCCCAGTTCACCTGACACAGACAGGGGGAGAACAGGCACACCACACCTGGCCCTTCTTAGCGTGAGGCAACTGTGCCACCCACTGTACCACCGTGTCACCCTCCAGTACAGTGCATATGCTAGAACGGTGTAATACACTGTAATACCTCCTCTTTGGTTCCTGAAGGTGCAGAGATGGAGGCCATCGTCAGTCACTCACACAAAAATACGGCAGAATCAACTAAACGCTCCCACAATCAGGCAAAATGATTTTCTCATTTCATGCCCAAACCCATAACTGACCCAATAATTCCCCAAAAGACGGTGTAATTTCATATAAACACTGTTATTAGAACCGAAACAAGCGTGAGATTAACCGTATCGCTGAAAATAAGCCAAACAGCATTAGAGCAGTGGTTCCCAGACCCCGGCTTCACCGTGCGTCTTTATGTTTTTCCTGCTCTGTGTGATTAAGCTCAGCAGGTAATGATCAAGGCCTTCATGAGCTGAGTCAGGTGTTCAGCAAGTCAGGTGCAGCGTGAGGTGATTCCTGCTGGGAATGAGAGCCGCTGTGTGAGATTAGTGTGTTAACAGAACGCTGCCGTCAAAGTAACAGCTCAGTAAAAATCTCATTTAAACACTTAACACAGACAGCCCAGGCCTGGGTGACGGCTGAGGTTTCCTCAGTTTCAGCACCAGAGCTTCCAGGCTAATGCAGCTATGAGGAAATAAAGTTACTGCAGTGTTGCCAACCAATCAGCTCTCAGTGGGAGTAACGCTAAACAGTCAGCTCTCAGTAGCAATAACGCTAACCAATCAGCTCACAGTAGGAGTAGTGCCAACCAATCACCTCTCAGTAGCAGTAACGCTAACCAGTCAGCTCACAGTAGCAGTAACGCTAACCAATCAGCTCGCAGTAGAAGTAACGCTAACCAATCAGCTCACAGTAGGAGTAGCGCCAACCAATCAGCTTGCAGTAGGAGTAGCGCCAACCAATCAGCTCGCAGTACCAGTAACGCCAACCACTCAGCTCGCAGTAGCGCCAACCACTCAGCTCGCAGTAGCAGTAGCGCCAACCACTCAGCTCGCAGTAGCAGTAGCGCCAACCAATCAGCTCGCAGTAGCAGTAGCGCCAACCACTCAGCTCGCAGTAGCAGTAGCGCCAACCACTCAGCTCGCAGTAGCAGTAGCGCCAACCACTCAGCTCGCAGTAGCAGTAGCGCCAACCAGTCAGCTCGCAGTAGCAGTAGCGCCAACCAATCAGCTCGCAGTAGCAGTAGCGCCAACCACTCAGCTCGCAGTAGCAGTAACGCCAACCACTCAGCTCGCAGTAGCAGTAACGCCAACCAATCAGCTCGCAGTAGCAGTAACGCCAACCAGTCAGCTCTCAGTAGCAGTAACGCCAACCAATCAGCTCTCAGTAGCAGTAACGCCAACCAATCAGCTCGCAGTAGCGCCAACCACTCAGCTCGCAGTAGCGCCAACCACTCAGCTCGCAGTAGCGCCAACCACTCAGCTCGCAGTAGCAGTAGCGCCAACCACTCAGCTCGCAGTAGCAGTAGCGCCAACCACTCAGCTCGCAGTAGCAGTAGCGCCAACCAATCAGCTCGCAGTAGCAGTAGCGCCAACCAATCAGCTCGCAGTAGCAGTAGCGCCAACCACTCAGCTCGCAGTAGCAGTAGCGCCAACCACTCAGCTCGCAGTAGCAGTAGCGCCAACCACTCAGCTCGCAGTAGCAGTAGCGCCAACCACTCAGCTCGCAGTAGCAGTAGCGCCAACCACTCAGCTCGCAGTAGCAGTAGCGCCAACCAATCAGCTCGCAGTAGCAGTAGCGCCAACCAATCAGCTCTCAGTAGCAGTAGCGCCAACCAATCAGCTCGCAGTAGCAGTAGCGCCAACCAATCAGCTCTCAGTAGCAGTAGCGCCAACCACTCAGCTCGCAGTAGCGCCAACCAATCAGCTCTCAGTAGCAGTAGCGCCAACCACTCAGCTCGCAGTAGCAGTAGCGCCAACACCTTCAGCTTATGCAGTAGCAGGTAACGCCAACCAGTCAGCTAGGTGGCTAGCAGTAGCGCCAACCAATGCACGCAACGCGCCAACCACTGCTCGCAGTAGCAGTAGCGCCAACCACTCAGCTGCAGTTAGCGCCACATTCAGCTCGCAGCAGTAGCAGTAACGCCAACCAGTTTCTGCAGTAGCGCCAACCAATCAGCTCGCAGTAGCAGTAGCGCCAACCAATCAGCTCTCAGTAGCAGTAGCGCCAACCAATCAGCTCTCAGTAGCAGTAGCGCCAACCAATCAGCTCTCAGTAGCAGTAGCGCCAACCAATCAGCTCTCAGTAGCAGTAGCGCCAACCACTCAGCTCGCAGTTTCAACCAGAGCTCGCAGTAGCGCCAACCAATCAGCTCGTAGCAGTAGCGCCAACCAATCAGCTCTCAGTAGCGCGCCAACCAAGAAGCTGAAAGTAGCAGTAGCGCCAACCACTCAGCTCGCAGTAGCAGTAGCGCCAACCAATCAGCTCGCAGTAGCAGAGCTGCATCAGCTCGCAGTAGCCGTAGTAGACGCCACTGAATGTCTCAGTAGCAGTAGCGCAACCACTCAGCTCGCAGTAGCCCAACCAATCAGCTCTCAGTAGCAGTAGCGCCAACCAATCAGCTCTCAGTAGCAGTAGCGCCAACCAATCAGCTCTCAGTAGCAGTAACGCCAACCAATCAGCTCTCAGTAGCAGTAGCGCCAACCACTCAGCTCGCAGTAGCAGTAGCGCCAACCAATCAGCCCAGCTCTCCGGATCACTTGGGTATAAGACTGCATCACTTAGATGTTACTGAATGGCCTTGATACTTATGCAGTGCAGGTTCAGAGCCACTAGGTGGCGGGCTACGCTGCACAACGCGGTCATGCTCTCAGCCTGCGCACCTCTCTGCATTCACATTACTGCAGCGGGTTTCTGAGAGGCTGCTACTCCAGCTGCTTAAACATGACCGCTTGGAGAGATGGGAATATTTACCGAGTTAGGGAAGCGCTTCCCATTTCAGCAGAGCTGCCGCTCACACTGCTCGAGAGCGCCGTAAAAGAAGAAGTGAAAACAGGACGAGAGAGAGAGAGAGAGAGAGAGAGACTGTGTGCGAGCGCCGTAAGCACCTTCTCTTCACTGCGGCATCAATTACAGCGAGCCGCGCGGAAATAAACAGCGCCGCTTCCAGCGCTCGTAAATCCCATGCGTAATTACGCAGTGCAGAGGCGCGCGGGGAGGGCACGCGCACGCAGCCCTTATTTATCCCGCCAAGACTGTGGCAGTGCAGACAAGGTGGAGCTGATTAAACATTAAACAGGAGCATATGGGAAGAAGTGGGGGGAGAGAGAGAGAGAGAGAGACAGACAGACAGACGGACAGAGAGGGGAAAATGAGAAAGGTGGGATGGAATAGGTTAAGTAAAATGTGAAAGAGGGATGGATGGGGAGAAAAATAGAGAGAGAGAAAGATGGAAAGTGGAAGAGAGGTGGAAATACCGCAAAAATAGAAAGGGAGAATCAGCAGGTTAGAAAGAAAGGAGGGAGAGAGAGAAAGAGACAGACAGAAAAATAGAAAGGGAGAGGGAAAGACATGGGGGGGAGAGAGAGAGCTGAGTCAGAGAGATCTAAAGGGAGGATAGAAGAGACGGAGAGAAAAGGAGAGATGTTCCAGGAGAGGGGAAAGCGTTCCTAACTCTAAGTTAAAGCAGCAGTGTGTGAGAATGGGTGTGGTGTGCTCCTGAGCGCCCCCTACAGTGAAGGAGTGCAGTTCACTCTTACACCACTGTGGTAAATACAGATGGTGCTATGAGCCCCACATGTTCAGCGGTACACCTGTGTCTACTGATGAGCTTCAGGTACACAATCGCACTTCTTAGTGTTAGTACCTGTGTCAGGCAGGCATACCAACGCTACAGCGTACACTCCTGATCCTGAACCGTGTGGACTAAGAGTAACATCCCCTACCGCACCATCTGCAGGAACTGTGTGAGGATGTTGAAGCTGCATGGGATGGATTATCACAGGACACCATTAGGAACCTCTACAGCTCCATACAGAGACGTCTGGGTTAGCAAACCCATACTGAGAGACACTGCTTCTGTATGTGTAGCTCAGTAAGTCTTGTCCATGTCAGTCTGAGGAATATCATATTCAATACAAACATGGGACCGCAGCATGTGATCAACTCAGCTGCTTGTGTAATAACAGATACAGGCCCACAGGTTGACTGTTACCGCTGCACTGCTTCTCTCAGATTGTGGGTGGTGCTGGTGTGAGTGGATCAGACACAGCAGTGCTGCTGGAGTGTTTAGACACTGTGTCCACTCACTGTCCACTCTATTAGACACTCCTACCTTGCTGCTCCACCTTGTAGATGGACAGTCAGAGACGATAGCTCATCTGCTGCTGCACAGTGCAGTGCTGGTCATCCTCTAGTCCTTCATCAGTGGGCACAGGATGACGCCCACTGGACACCGCTGGCTGGATAGTTCTGGTTGCTGGACGATTCTCAGTCCAGCAGTGACACTGAGGTGTCCAGCAGCACTGCTGTGTCTGATCCACTCACACCAGCACCACCCACACTAACACACCACCACCACGTGCTCAGTGCTGAGAATGATCCATCGCCCACATCATACCTGCTCTGTGGTGGTCCTGTGGGGGTCCTGACCATTGAAGAACAGGGTAATACAGTACACAGAGAAACAGATGGACTACAGTCTGGACCTGTACACCTACAGGGTGGAGCTGATAAGATGGACGGTGAGAGTAGATACCAGGAGGAGGAGTTAAGGAAGGGACTGGTGGCTTTTAGGTTCTCTGTATCCACTCTTTCTTGCATGTACACAGTTGAACCAGCAGGTGGAAGTAAAACATCAGGAATGGAAGCCTTTATCTAGCCATCAAAGGCCCAGGAGAATCCGCAGCATGGAGCAGGGTAAGTGGGGTTGCCTGGGAAATCCCTGCGAAAACAGCAAGCTTAAAAATACAGACTCCAGCAAAAGCAATAGCCTCGCACCGCAGCGGCTAAAAATAATACTAACAGGAAGCACAGACTGCGGCAAGCGCTGCAGCTCCTCTCCATCTACTCCGAGCAGCATTCCGGAAGCATTCGATGAGTGGATCGTACAGCGTGACGCTGCAGTGTGAAGCTAAAAGGCGCATCAAGACCAGGATGGGCAACCGGTATACTGTATAACAGAGGGAAGAGCCATGATCATCCTTACTGCAGCCACACAGAGAGCCTCTCACAAATACAGCACCGACTGCATAAACCGGGACAACAGGGATCTATGCTTCGTATCAACACCATGCTAAATCTGATACACCACATCTGCACTGTTTCACATACTCTAAATCAAACCAGGAATCATCGGTGCTCCACCCGTACCCACGCAGCATGCCTTGCAACTGAGCAGGTATGAGCAGCACATTGCTGAGTCCGATCACATCTCTGAGGGTTCTGTAAAACTACCGCAGTGGTTTCAGCTTCAATCAGTGAATCACTGCAGCTGGAAGGCCAGTCCATTTCATCAGCTCCACCTACCATACACACGGTGTAGCACTGAACTGTGCAGTGAAACAGCTTCATCACTGGATTTGTGTTCAGGCCTGTAAGCACAGCTCAGTACTGCACCAGAGCCATACTTAGCATGACCCCTTTCTCAACACCATAACCCTGTAAATAGTAGGTGGAGTAGAGAGGTGTAGTCATTGGTGTAGCAGGTGAAGTACTGAAGTGTGATTATTAGCGTAGTGGGTGAAGTATAGAGGTGTAGTCATTAGTGTAGTGGGTGAAGTATAGGGGTGTGGTCATTAGTGTAGTGGGTGAAGTATAGAAGGGTAGTCATTAGTGTAGTGGGTTGAGTATAGAGGTGTAGTCATTAGTGTAGTGGGTAAAGTATAGAGGTGCGGTCATTAGTGTAGTAGGTGAAGTATAGAAGTGTAGTCATTAGTGTGGTAGGTGAAGTATAGAAGTGTAGTCATTAGTGTAGTAGGTGAAGTATAGAAGTGTAGTCATTAGTGTGGTAGGTGAAGTATAGAGGTGTGGTCATTAGTGTAGTGGGTGAAGTATTGGGGTGTGGTCATTAGTGTAGTAGGTGAAGTATAGAAGTGTAGTCATTAGTGTGGTAGGTGAAGTATAGAAGTGTAGTCATTAGTGTAGTAGGTGAAGTATAGAAGTGTAGTCATTAGTGTGGTAGGTGAAGTATAGAGGTGCGGTCATTAGTGTAGTAGGTGAAGTATAGAAGTGTAGTCATTAGTGTAGTAGGTGAGGTACAGAAGTGTACTCGTTAGTGTGGTAGGTGAGGTACAGAAGTGTACTCGTTAGTGTGGTAGGTGAGGTACAGAAGTGTACTCGTTAGTGTGGTAGGTGAGGTACAGAAGTGTGCATATATATATATATTTGTAATTGAATATATATCATCATTTCTGTTCTGTTCCAGTTTTCAGGTTAGAATTTGTTATGGCGTATACGGCTGCTGTTTTGGTCACTGCCATAATTACAGGTAGACAGACTCGAGTGTAAAGCCTGAGCCTGAGTGCTGGTGTCCAGCCCGGTCAGGTGATTCTGCCTTTCAGACTCACCTGCTTTAAGCCTTTTTCTTAATTGTAATCTGAAACCTCCCACCTGTGCTGGACTCCGGCCCACCAGGCCACTTGACTAGGCTTCTCTACACAATATACCATATGCTGTACCTTCTACCATCTTCTCTGTTGGACACAATATATCACATAACATTTACGCCACCGTGCAGCTTTTATCGCCCACTCAGGAGCGCATGGAGATGAGAATACTCCCCTCGTATACAGCGGTACAGGCATAAAGCGCACATCTCCCAGGGAAACTTCCGACAATCAGAAGCTCCTTATGGCAGTTAGTAAATTAAACAGCGCTGTGTTCTTTTCAGGCTCACAGTAAAGCAGGTTCCCATGTGAACACACTTGGCCTCTTATTAACACAGCAAACTGAGCATAGTAGTAATAGTGCGAATGAGATCCTGTCTCCATGGTGCCTTTTCCCCTCCTTTCTGATTCATAATGCAATTCATAGCCTTCCTATATGCACAGTGTTACGCTGCATTTATCAAGAGACTCTCGAGTGTACGCCACCGAGCACTCTTGATTGGTGATTCTGCTAATCCAGTCCCATTATCGGGCTGCTTTAATAGCAGGCGCTGATATTATAATCTCATTCTCTCCATTACTGCTATAGGCCAACATTAGCTAGTCCGCCCACAAACATTATGATTTAGCTCTAATTTATTCTGGAGTTTCTTCTGAATGTGCATTAAACGCAGGCAGGTATCTCCCTAAAGGTTGTAACACTTCCACTGCGGGTCAGGTGCGCTTTAAGATATGTTCCAATTACTAGAGCTCTTAAACTAGAAGAGGGAGCTGTAAAACATGGAGCTTTAACTGCTGCAGTGAAGAACAGCTCTCTCCTTAAAGCTACAGGCCTCCAAGTTAGAGTGCACCTAGCTCCGTCTCTTATCCTACGCTGGTACAACATCCTGCATCAGGCCTGGTGTATCCGCGCCCGGACTGGCTCGTAGGTTACCTCGTGCTACTACCGAGCATTACGGTTTTAGGAGGAGGGATTTTACAATACTGAGTTTGTATTAGTGTAGAATCACCTGGAGCTACATATCACTGTGTTTTAGTTTAGGATGAGCCTTCATATATACACAGGAGTGGCTCGAAGCTACCACCGCCATGTTTCTACAGTAGCCCAGAACGGACAAACCACACACTGGCTGTTTAAGTAGAAGCTTGAACTTGGTGGCTAAAGCACCGTCTGGAATTCTCCTGTTCCACCTTAAATGTGGCAGCAGTCATTACGAAGCCTCTGAATGTAATCGCAGCACCGTGTAAGGTGGAATAGGAATATGTAAGCATGGAGATGGTGAATCAGAGAATGTTTCCAGCTTTAGAAAGAAGAGTGAGGATGGTTTGATGGTGTAAATCAGCTGATCGGAGGGACGTAGTGAAATTAAATTAACATTTAAACACGTCACTACACTGGGCTAATGACGCGAGCATGCCAGATAGAACCGCTTGATCAAATAGCCAGAATACCGGCGCTGGAGGACCATATAAACGTATTACTTAGCATAAAAAGTGAGACAGGGTTAAACAACACCATCAGATAGGCAACATGAAGAAGCCAAATGTAATCAGGACAGACACCGAGTGTAGTGTAGCTTTCCAGGGAGGGCTTTTCTTGCTTGTGGCTTTTCCAGCAAGCTGACCAGCAAGAATTACAAACTCTCCTACTCATTTCTCAAACAGCACCCTGTCCCCCCTTCCGTTATGTCCCTGACTTTGCTTGGCTAGTTGCATCCTGCCTCTGTTTTACTACAGAGACCCTCCCTCAGGGGGAGACAGCGGTCCTCTGGGAAGTTCTAATAGCCTTTATCCATCACTGTGGAAGGGATGCCACTCTGGTTCATGCATTGGATTTTTCAAACTGGTGCATTTCCACCAAACATCAACACGTGCAGAACCCAAAAGTTTGTTTCCAGTAGGAATCAAAGAACAGAGGGTTCCTCAGCACAAACTGAGGAACCGCGACATTCGTGGGTGTCAGTTGTTAAGTAAAGAGAAGGCAGCTATGACGCCCCCTGGTGGTCTTCTTATCTCTAGTAGTTAATCCCTGCTGGTTACTGGATATAAACAAACATGTGGAATAACAGCACGAACACTCGCAGGTAATCTATACGCTCCGCCATCTTGGTTCTACTGTTCACTACAGCTGTGTAGCGCCCCCTGTTGATGGGTTCGAAATGGGCTATAAGCGAGTAAATGGGACTGAATAAAGGAAATGCCTGAGTTCAACAAACCGATGTGCTGTGGACACAGATCATAGTATGACTAGCTTCCTGTCCTGTTGTTGACACATTTCTTCCCTCATGTCCATTTTTTAATTAATTTAAACTTGTCTAAAACAAAAAAAATTAGATTTTGGGAGACGAGCCCCAGTAAAATGGAGTCGCGACTGTCTGGGTTCACTTACAGCACCTAGCTTGTTTACTTACATCATCTGTTCAGAGTCAGTCTGAGCAACAAAAGATTAAATACTGTAGGAAAGTATGGGATAAACAACCGGGCACACGCTAAAACAACTGGTTTCCCAGACAATAGCCCATCACACTCCATCTGAACAGCTCATGCGTCTCTTGGCTTGCCAAAGTGGGCTCACTCACGTCAAATCAGCTTTACTGGTAGCAATTTCATTCTCTGAGCTGACAATGTAGCACACATTTAACTGCCTGGCAGCCCAGCAAACATCCAAACTGTGGTCGCTCCCCATTAATTTATTTTAATTTCACAATCCTCAGACAATAACAGGCACGTTCACGTTACGCAGCAGCTTGTACCGAGGCAGTAAACCAGGAGAGTGTCTCTAACAGAGACTCTAAAGGCTTCAGCAGCAGTACCTGCAGGAGGATCAGTATTTCAGTGAGTTATAAGCCCTTACAACAAACATTTCCTAATCAAAGTGTGCTATTAGTGCACCTCTTCAAACAATGAATGAGTGGGTTTGCTTATAATTGACGATGTATCCACTTTTCAGAGATGTACTCTACACAGTGTAATACTCTGTGTACTGGAAATTCTATAGACTCTACAAAAAAAATCATATCTCGGTACATTGTCATTCAAGGAGCCGCAACAGGTGTGAGGAGTCACAATTTTTAAACCAGAAAATCTTTCCAAAAAAACAACAATGTTGCCAGGATACAATCCAAAACCGTAAAGCAAAGAATCAGAACCAGAGAAGAAACATACAAAGAAACGTTCAGAACTGTAAGGCACACCAATACAAGACTCCACAGGAGACAAGGCGTAACATGGAGTATATAAATACAGAATGGCTGCTGATTACAATCAGGTGTGAAAAACAAGGGGTAGAATTCAGGAGACAGCGACCTCTGTGGGCGAGGAGGAGAAACAGCAGCAGTAGATGTGACATATGTAAAACCTTTGTGGACATCCAGGGAAATAACCTGAGTATCCTTGAGAAATATACTTCAACTTCATGTAGGTTCATATAAAAAATCAACTTTAATAAACTTGGTGGAGCTTCAGTAATGTCAGGGTCAGAGTCGGGCATTATGCTGTTCCTTAATGCTGAACAGCAGATGATTACCATCTCCTCTTAGAGAATGTCTGAAGAGATGGGACTGTTGTAGGGCTTGGAAGAGGTTCGCTGATGTCAAGGTCTAAGCTGACTGGTCCGGCCTGGTGGCCTTCTACAGAGCCACTATAGAGACTGAATGCACTGAGATGCTCTGGCTAATATATTTTATATATCTAGCATTCTTGAACGTATAGCTGCTGCTAGAATGTTGTCTCAACCAATACCAGACTCTACTACTGCTGTGTTCATAAACGCTATCCACTAATGGATAGGCAAACACCATAATTAGTCTATCCAACTGCGAGCACTGGAGATGAGATAGGAGTAACCAGGAGGAGAAATGTCATTGCGCCTTGAAATACTATTAGCCAGTGCTAACTCAATAGGTAGAGATAGCAAGTGTTAGCAAACTGTCACTCAGGAGGTCAGACATACGCTTTGTTGCCAAAAATATTCACTCCCCCATCCAAATAATTAAATTCAGGTGTTCCAATCACTTCCATGGCCACAGGTGTGTAAAATCAAACACCTAGGCATGCAGACATAACTAGCCAATTCATGGACAGGATTAAGATACCACTAGCCAGTCTCGGTGCGGAAAGCGAGATACCCATAGCCAAAACTAACTCAGCTGAGTATCCTCTCCGGTCACAGGAAGAGGGGCTCACATATGGCTGAAAACAGCATATCTACAAATCAGGCTAGCCAAACTTGGACTGACTTATCTTCTTCAGATGAAGGAAGACAAGATTTGGCCTGACTCAGGCCTATATGAGTCACTCGGCAGCTCAGCAAAGGGCCATTCGGGAGGAAGAGGAGGCAAGGAAGCAGCACGCTGAAGGGGGGGTGGAGCAGCCGTGCTGGCAGCCGCATGAGACCCCCTCCTCCTTTCCTCCCTCCAGAGCAGTGTTTAGAGGCCTGGTGCCTAATCTCTGATGAAACGTGTCCATTATCAGAGACTCAGCAGGAGAAAGTGGAGCAGAACAGATACGATGGAGAGCCGATTAGCTTCTGCCTCGCTGCCTCATGCTAACCCCTGCAGCTAGCATTAATGTGCACCTCCTATTGGACACGAACACAGAAAAGTCACCACAAAAAAGGGAAAAGTTTGGAGGAGGTCTGGGTGAAAGTGAATGCAGAAAGCAGAAATGCAGAGCTGGAACGGGATCAGCCGAACGCAGCCTGCAGCAAGGTGCGCTCCAAGTCTCTCGGAAGCGGCAGTGACTCAGGGGCGCCGTGTTTGTGGCACACAAGTATGAAAACACGTCTAATGTCTGGATGTAAACAGCAGCAGTGCTGGAGTCTGCGGAAAGAGGGAAAGACGCAAAGCTCTTCCAGGCGTTAGCGCTGACGTGACGCATGTCCAATCCTAGATCTCTCCCCACACGCACGGCTATGAAGTCATATTCGAAGGGGAGTCCCACCATATTTCAAAATTTCTGAATGGTAAAATGGTAAACGTGTGAGGAGTGGCCTGAGGTGAAACGTTCTGATCTAGGGAAACCTGCCAAGTCAGAACTGTTCCCTGTGGTGGTGATGGGACCCAGACATCCACCTTTAAAGGCTCCCTCACAGAAAGCCATTGGGTAAAGTACATACTAAACCGCTGCCTGAACACCAGACCTGAAACCGAGAAAAACAAGTATCTCCAAAAATGAAATCTCATTTATTTCCAGTCCTGTTGGTCCATTCATCATGAAATTCTCACACAGTGTAAACAGCAGATCATGTGATCAAATGATGCATAAAATAGAGATACATGTTTCTCGTCAGACAGCGGCGATATTTAGGCATTAGACATGGCGACCTCTGGTTCCCACTACCACCACTGTCATAGGCTGTGTTCAGGCCGCTCCCTGTGGATTCATTTCTGAAGCCAGATCTTTGGAGATGGCTGTCTGAAGTGTTAATTAAAGTGACCTGATCAGACTGGTGCGTGGAACCTGCATGGGATGCTGTGGTAATGACGTAGGCATCAGTAACTACACAACTACCGGGGACAGAAAGGCGGAGGTGCGTCTTCTGTAGTGTGTACGAGCAGAAATTCTCTGGCATTAGCATGAGCACTGGGGCTCGTGTTTAACCCCACTCTGGATGGGACTGTGTCACCGAGTGTGATTACATGCTTCAAAATCCCTACATAACAAGACTTTCCTTCCCGGTTCTGTGTGTTATATTCCAATTTCTTAGGTTTTAAACGTAAACATAAAGAACCACATCTGAGAGCAGGACAATGAAACATGTTACTCAGTCATGTGTAAGATATTACCACGCTGCAGGAAATGTATCCTGCACTGTAATATAGATTTTCCCAGAACATTAAATCTGTGTCCGGTTTCTCAATAACAGATTTTAAACTTTAATAAATCCTCTACAAAATAAACTCCATCTAAGTGAGCAGCGCTCGTTCTCCTGCAGTGCTCGCACGTGAAGTGAGGTGGCGCCGGTGTGTCCTGACCCCCGACAGGCATGCTGAAGGACGCTCTGTAGCCTCACTCATCTTAGCAGACGCCTTCCTGGAGTACTGTTACACTCTGGTCTGGATTGATTGGTCCACAGAGGGAGCAGAACCCATCTGCTGGACACTGCAGCCTGATGATGACCTCTAAATGACCTCTAGCTCTGAATCCACTGTCCACTCACTCAGCTGGAGCATCACCTGAAACGTCTGTGTAACACACCTGCTGTGTACACTACTGGACCGTCTCAGACAGTTCTAGATAGTTCTAAACAGTTCTCCAGAGTTCTAGAAAGTTCCAGACAGTTCTATAAACCTCTTCTGGGGGGTTCTCACAGTTCCAGACGCTACCTGAAGTCTACCCAGGACTGAATGTATCGCAGACCTTCTGGAGAATACAGAACTTCTCAAAACCATCCTGACCACTAGAGCAGAGTTTGGCCACTGTCTGTACATCTTAGGCCTGAGGATTTAGGAGAACACACTTAGAACCCAGGAACAAGAACAAAATGAACATCTGTATCGTTTATAACTGCAGTATCAGTAATCTGATCACCACGTTTACATGCACTCAGTAATCAGACAATGGGGAAATTCTGGGTCAGGCAGTAATCGGATTTCTGCTTTGCCAACACCCAATAAACTTCCAGAATAAAACGAGACGTACACGTGACGTAAAGAACAAAGTTCCAGTGGTCTGTGTTCACACAGGCACAGACTGATCCAAAAAACCTAAAGAACCCAGAGTAACCCCCATACACACACTGATGAATCCGACTTCTGAGCTAAAACCCAGCTCTCGTTATCTCCATTGGTCTGATCTAAAAAACTAAAGTATGCTGTGTACATGGCCACCTGAATAATCAGATAACTGCAGAAATCAGATTATTATAATCAGATTATTTAGCGCATGTAAACGCACTCATTGTCATAGAGCAAGGATGCAAAAGCACTTTGAATCCTGATCTGAGCCAGACGGAGACGCTTCTGTAAAATCTGATTGGAATTGTGTCTAATTTAAAAAAGATTGTCTTTTTTTTTTTTTTGCTTTTCAGACTATCAGAATCCAAACTGGACACAATACGGATACACCAAAAACTGGAAACAAGGTTTCAACTAGACAGCTGTGCAGAAATATTGAGAGAGGTGTAGAATACCACTTTTAAAAGTCCGGGATTTCGCTGATTTGGAATGTTATGGCAATCCATGCAATGGAAAACGAGTCCCGTCTGACGTGACTGACGTGAAGTGAGTTTTCTGATCTTTAATAAACGCGAGGGCCGGTGACATGTCTGATGTGTAAGTGTGCGAGACCCCGGAGGCAGAGAAGGGGGAGATGCCCGGACAAGCATGAGAAAGCAGGCGTCCCAGTACTCGCTGTGATTTCCATGATAATCAATCCGGCCCCTTTCAGTGAATCAAACTGAGCAAAGAGGCCCAAATTACTTCATTTAATACCTGATTTAATTCAGAAACATATATCACATTATTACTGACGGGTCTCGGCGAGCTGGACGGAGAGGCGGAGGGAGGGAGCAGGCGGAGCGCGCGAGCCGAGGGTGCATTAAAGAGCGCAGAAGCAGAGAGAGAGGAGAGAAACTGAATTAAAGAACATCAGGCCTGTCCCCACGGACCCGGCTCCAGAATCTGGAGAGAAAGAGCCTTTTTCCTCCCCCTCCTTATATAATGGAATTAATAACCAATTTTAAATTATGTCCCTGACATGTGACCCAAGATACGTTAATTATTGATCACCCATTTCTGTGAAGACGAGTTGTAATTACCTAGCATAATGTGACTCCTTCATCACATTTAAACATTTATATTGCTTATCTTTCCATGTAACCGCTGGCTAAGTTTTTCTAATTACGCTGATCAAATGGAGAATGTGAGGTAATTCGTCTTTTCTTCAGTTTGGACTATCTGCGGCGCGCATAATTTATGAAGTTCCAGTGCACCTTGATGATAGCAGAGCATGATAATGGTGACTATTCTTTCTAGCTGCTGAGGGGAAAAGATTTGTCCTTTCTTTGTCTTGGTCCTCTTTGTGCAGATGTGCACCAGGGTTTTGGCACATCTGGTGAAATGCCATGGTGTTGGTGTTCTCTAGGTAAACACATCCTCTATACTGAATGCACCGTTACTGTTGATGCGCTGAGTTATCATTCTGGGGAGTAATGTAAGGGATTAAATGTGGCCTGTGCTCGAGTTAAAATATTTTATGATTTATGTTTTCTATTTTATCCACTAAAGGAAACTGTCCACGAATAAGTTTGTTCTGAAGAGGACGTATTTGCAAAACATGTCACATGACTGCAGGTGTGACTATGTGTGCTGCAGGACCGTTATACACTATACTGCTGAAAGTATTCACTCCCCCATCCAAATCACTGAATTCAGGTGTTCCAGTCACTTCTATGGCCACAGGTGTATAAACAGAGCACCTAGACCTGCAGACTGCTCATACACACACTAGTGAGAGACTGTGTCGCTCTCAGGAGCTCAGTGAACTCCAGCTGTGATGGGATGCCACCTGTGCTACAAGTCCAGTCGTGAAATCTGTGGTGTAAGGCTCCACCACTGGACTCTAGAGCAGTGGAGGCGTGTTCTCTAGAGTGACCAATCACGCTTCTCCATCTGGTGATCCGATGGATGAGTCTGGGTTTGGCGGTACCAGGAGAACGGTACTGGTCTGACTGCACTGTGCCGAGTTTAGAGTTTGGTGGAGGGGGGATTATGGTGTGGGGGTGGTGTTCAGGAGTTGGGCTCCGCCCCTTAGTTCCAGTAGGAGGAACTCTTAATGCTTCAGCAGACCAAGAGACTCTGGACCATACCATGCTCCCAACTTTGTGGGACAGTTTGGGGACGGCCCCTTCCTGTTCCAACATGGCCGCACACCAGTGCACAGAGCAAGCTCCATAAAGACATGGAGGAGCGAGTCTGGTGTGGAGGAACTGGACTGGCCTGCACCCGATAGAACACCTTTGGGATGGATTAGAGCGGAGACTGAGAGCCAGGCCTTCTCGTCCAACATCAGTATCTGACCATCAGTATCAAATTCCCACCAACACATTCCTAACCCCTGTGGAGAGCCTTCCCAGGAGAGTTGGAGCTGTTCTAGCTGTAAAGGGTGGAACATCAGATTACACCCTATGGATTAAGAATGGGATGTCACTGAAGTTCATATGACTGTGAAGACAGACGAGCGAATGGTAATCTAGTGCAAGTACCTGGACATGCCTTCTAATATTAGAGTATGAGCGCTGGGCTGTGAAGTAGTGGAACTGCGTTCTCCTGAGTGAGAGAGCTCCATCTAATACCTCTGGAATGAACTGGAGTGTTCCAGAGCTGATCATCCAACAGACCTCCCTAATCTTCCTGGGAATGCTGCATGCAATCAAGTCCTCCTCCTGAGCAATGTTGCTGCAACAAAACGAAATAAACTCCATATTAATAACTTTCAGTAGACATGCTGGTGTCTATGAACCTTCATACGTACACTAAAGCAAAAAGCTCATTCAGAGTCAGATTGGCTGGATGTGAGATTATTTGTGGAAGGTGGGAGTGGGAATTCGATCCCCATTTTTCAAAACACTAGGGTGATACCCTACTGAGTTCCGGACATGTAGGAAGTGGTGTCTAAGAACGGATTGGCCCCTCTCTACCGTATGGCAATGTTAAAAACTTAATGTGTAGCTGGGGGCCTTCACTGACCCGCCATCAATCAAGACCACTGGTGTAGGATTGCATGGGGTTGGCAGGGACATGCTTTGGGACAGAATTATCCCTACCAATAATTGCATGAAGGTGTTTGCATGAGGAGCAAGACTTTCACAGCATGTGGAAATGATCTGATAAAGCTCCCTTTACGTTCCTAGAGGTGAACCAGCTCAGCAAATCTACTTTCACATAACTGCAACCTGTCCCTCTGACAACGCGTCAATTACACTCATCGTCAAGAAACAGCTGCACAAACAGCTGGACCCAGCCGGAATCAACCTACAGGAGTAACTTGGTGGGTCGGTTTGACACTGTCAGACACGCGGATGATTCAAGTACACATGTACGGCTGCACCACGCAGGACTACATGCACACAGACCGTTACCACGACTGTCCTTAACACCACGTCACCGTCACCAAAGACTGCAGTGGTGTCGTACCAGACTGTCATGGAGTGACTCAGAATGGCAGCGGGTCATCTTCAGTGACGAGTCTCGCTTTAGTCTTGGTGGAGACGCCCAACGAATCCGTGTGTGGAGGCACCGTGTTCAGCACCGAGATGAACGGTCTGTCATCACACGTCCAAAAGGCCTGGTGTCCCTCCACCTCCACCCCTACCGCACCATCTGCAGGAGCTGTGTGAGGATGTTCAAGCTGCATGGGATGGATTATCACAGGACTCCATCAGGAACCTCTACAGCTCCATACCGAGACGTCTGGCGTGTTGGGTTAGCGAACACGGCGGCCCGACGCCATACTGAGAGACAGACTTCTGTATGTGTAGCTCAATAAATATTAATCATATCAGTCTAAATTTATCATCAGTTATTGATCCTGGTCACCTTTATCTCCTTCTGGGTGCAGATATGACTGATGATGAGTGTCTCAGTCTCTGTCTCTGTCTCTCTCTCAAGCACTAGTCTAAGTACCTAGTAACGCTGAGTTTTAGGTCTGTATTCTTCTGTATTGTTTGAGTTGGATGGTAGATTTGGACTCCACTGTATGTAACCCATTTACATTCTCTGGGCAACAAAGCATTTTCATAAGCTGCTGTAGATAAGAGTCTGCTGAATGCTGCAAGAGGAAATGAAAATGTTTACACTGAAAAAAAATCTCCACTCTCTGAACTAATCCATATATGTTTCAGCTGGGGGCGGGGCCTGTGTGTTTAGTGGGAGGAACTGTGGTTCACTAATCCTATAAAAACACTGGGATATGACTGGGATATTTATATACTAACTCGCTTGGTCACAGTTTACGCTACAACACAAAGTGACATTTCGTGCTGCTTCCTTGCTAATTTAACTTGTGCTGCGTCTCCTCAGGGCTGCTGGCAGTTCTTCATTATGGAACGTTATGGAAACAAAGGACACGCCAGGAAGCCTTTACTTTTTTGGCACCACAGCTACAATTATAAAAGGCTTCGCCATTTAATTGGTGGATAGTTATAAATATCTGGGCACATTTATAGGTAACAGACCTAAGGTACAGCAGCGCCTGAGGAAGATGAATTATTTTCGTGTTTGTACTTATATGAACTCTCTCAGCTTTTTATACATTCCGCTTTAGCCTTCTGTATTGGGGTACGGCAGGCTGAGCTTTGGGATACAAGGCTACCAGGCAAAGGCTCCCTAGCAGCGTGTAACACCTCCACCAGCAACAGCTGGGACGATGTACTGGACGAGTTTCTGGATGTAGCCACATCAATGTTCATCAGAGAGGTGGTCAGGTGGTCCAGATGTGGTGGAGGCCTTCCCTGGCACAGTTCCGAGGAGAATTCCCTGTAGACTGGGATTGTATCCACTGCTGGTAGACCCGTATGACCGTACGCTTCCACACACCTGCAGATTCAGCTACTTCCTTCACACTATGGTCTTTGGCCACGCCCACATGCAGTCACTCCTTTTAGCCAATCATTAACATCTGCTCTGGAGCCATTTTCCACACATGGAACGAGACATTCCCTGCACTGTACCACCTCTTCCCAATCTATGGATCCCGTCACTTACACCCCGCAGGATTTATAGCCCTATCATCCTTGTGCAGCGCCACCTGCAGGAGCCGGAGTTACTACCAACTTAAACACACGAGGGGGGTCATTTTTTTTTGTCCGGGAGTTTTAGATAACAAGCAGGTTCTAAGGACAGCTAGCGCCATCTTGGCTGGTCTTTGGTGGTGGACACTAGAACCATTATTACTACCATTATTAACATGTACGCTGACTCGTGCGTCTGGTTGTGCTGTGCTGTTACATGAGTAGTTTTCAATGTTGTGTACAAAGTTGTAGGTCCACTGGTGGTTTAGACAGTAAACAAAATGTCTGTTTGTGTGTTCTAGACATGGAGAACCCTGGTACCCACCACCACCACTGTACTGAACATCTGAACCATCTCACACCACTCTGAATCAGTCTGCTTACATCACAGATGGTAAATAACGAGGACCGTTCTGAAAGCACTCTGTATTTAAGCATAGCGTATTTCACTCACACTGCGTAAACGAACCAGACCAAACTCCCTACTTAAGTACTCAAATAGGCCAAAATCACATCCCACCTATCAGATGGCTGGCTTTATGAGCTTTCTCTTTATCAAACTATGCCTGGCTGGGGATATGTTTCATAACCCCCATGTGCTG
Source organism: Prochilodus magdalenae (assembly GCA_024036415.1). Classification (NCBI taxonomy): domain Eukaryota; kingdom Metazoa; phylum Chordata; class Actinopteri; order Characiformes; family Prochilodontidae; genus Prochilodus; species Prochilodus magdalenae. Next base: position 537,618 of record JAMWET010001436.1, on the reverse strand, counting down.
GAAGTTTATCAGATTGTGGGGTTTCTTCTCGCCTCCACACGGAGAGGCGGCGCGCTCGAACCTGAGGGATGAGCGACTCGGTCCTGGAGGCATCAATTTTATTCCAACTCCTCGGAGATGATGGTTTCCCCTTTGCCTCGTGCCTTTAAACACAATTTAACTCAGGTAAATCAAATCAGAAGGAAAAACGCACTCCATCACCGGGAAACACGATCCACTCGGCTACATATACCACTTTATGAGAAGAGAGAAGGGAAGCGAAAAATAAAAATAAAAAAATTAAAAATAGAGCGAAAGAAAAAACCAGGCCACCACAATGTCTCCTTATCTTGAGAAACTTTATTGATGGTTACTGTTATGCGGATCATAGTGCATGCACATACAATGACAAGGAGAAGGCCTGTTCACAACACCTACTGGAAGCAGAAAGTATAGCAGAGTTACAGCAGTGGATACGATATTTTTGCCCAGTTGTGTGGTAGGACACACGGTACACAAGAGGATATTTGCAGCTGGGTAAATTTAAGCTGCTGTTTTTGTCGTATTTTATGCATTTTAACATTTTTTATAAATACAAAATAAGAACCGAAAAAATAAAGAGAGAAAAAAGAAAGAAGACAGAAAGAAAGAATGAGATATGTGACAAACACCTCTAAGTAGGCATACTGTAAACAACATGAAGGGAAGTTCTTCGCGAATGCACGGCGCGAGCCGCGACTCTTCAAGGACACCGCCACGGCTCGTCCGTGTAGCACTTGTAAATGACATATTTATCATTATTCATATTTACATATAGATATCTTTTTCACAAGTCCTATATTTCTCAGTTTCTCGATAATCAAACAGTTTCAAAGTGTAAAGGCTGTGTTTCTAAAAATAAACATAATATTACAAAGGATGTCACATTAAAAACGATGTTCCAACCGAAACGAGGCAAGGCAAAAAAAAAAATCAAATAATAAAAATAAAATAATAATAAAATAAGGCAAACCGACGATGTCATGTCCCACGAGCCGAGAAGTGATGAAAAACTGCAGGTCGTGTGTGCAAAATAGTACAGTTGACAAAAATACTATGATCATATCTACATAATGATTGCATTACTTGTAAAGTGTTGATATAAATCTGAGTATGATTCCATAAAAAATGAGACACCTTTCTCTAACAGTTGGTCTACCACACTAAATCTAAAACATTACACAGCTGTGTATTTCGTATAAGAGAACATTTCCACTGAACAGATCAAATTTAATACACTGTTGGTTTATTATTTTTCTTCTTCTTATTTTTTTTTTCACTTTCATCCGGTACAAATAATCATAGATTCATTACTTTTGAAAAAAAAAAAGAAAAAAGAAAGAAAGGAAAAAAAAAAAAAAAACTAAAACAAAATATAAAGGCGCTACTTTCGCCGTGTTTTTAAATTTTTTTAATTTTTATTTTTTTTTACTTATTCATCTCTCCTGGAATATAAAAGAGTCAGCAATTATATCAATCGATATACTGGAAGTACCGTAATATATAAAAAGAACATCTTGTGGTTGGCATCAACTAGTTAAGGGCCTGACCTACGTACTAGATAACAGGTAAACAGTAAAATACTGTCGTGGTGAAGTCTCGTGGAGTTTTTCTAAGAGCCGCTATGTAAAATTCCGAACACGTAGAACATCCCAGGAACGTAAACTTTGGCTTGGAGTGATGACTGATATCGGACGACTGGAATAATCAATGCCTCGGCCGCTTGCTTTCCTCTCTTCGCACCACCTTCTCCGCTGGCGTGCTGGCTTCACTCGGGCCCACCTCTGCTGCTGCCTGCTCCGCTGAGACGCGGGCGTCTACGCTTACCTACTGCCCACCTTCCTCCCTTCTTCCATCTCCCTCCGGCTCTCTCTCTCTCTCTCTTTCTCTCTCTCTCGCTCTCTCTATCTCTCTGTGTCTTTCAGGCATGGGTACCACAACCCAGAAAAACCAAGAAAAGAACTCAAAATAAAAACGAACGAAACAGAAAAAGCACTTGTAGTCACTTACACTCTTACAAAATATGATAACCCCAAGGGACTTAATATTTATCATACATAATTCATTTACATGATAAAGCCCTAACAATTTGTATCTGTAAGTGTTTTTTTATTTTATTCTTTTTAAAATCTAGCAGCTCTCTAGATCACCACAGAAACCTCTACAGCCAACAATCTATGTAATCTTTAGAAATTAAAAACCCACAATATTAAAATACACAGCACAAAATATCTGAGGTATAAGATGAAAAATATCCATTTTTGTCCTCTCTCTTAGGAGACGCCAAAATGATGCACTACTGCATGTATTGCAATACCCAGGCCTCTGAATTATTCTCTCTTTACCCCACAGGAAGATTCTCGTTAGTGTTTTTTTCTTGGTTTTGTGTTGTTGTTGTTTTGTTGTTGTTTTTTTTCTTAGTATGGAGCGAAACGACTGTATCCACCTCGGTATATACTAGCCTGCAATGAAGAAAGAACAAGACCCACGTCATCCGCGTGACTCCTGGTCTTGGCATCGGTCAGGGGTGCGAAAGCGTTCTGCGGAGAGAAGAAGTCACGGACGCAAACACGTTTAATCAGGGTGGCTCCGAGCACGGACGCTCAGACCCTCATACTTCCTGTACATACCCCCAGACGGAACCGAGCACCATCCTCATGCAGCAAGCACACCACCACAGCGCATGCCAGGAGTAATGAGCTTAGCTACTTAAAAAACACAAAGAGCAGAACAAGTGAGAGAGGAGGCGGAAGGTAAGGCGGTTTTAACCCCTAGAAGTCGCGTCATTCGGGACGTTTGCCCTTAAGCAGCCAACAAACAGATCCCTGCTCAGATCTAATGAGATCCGGGAACTTTAGCATTCCATGCCTGTATCCGTCTTAGCCCACCAGGAACTGATTTTCTCCCGCGGCGTCTCGATAGATGCAGTTAAGTCAGACCACGGCTGAAGAGCATTGTGTTAGGTTACCTATCAGCTTAACTCTGAAGTTTATTTACAGTGGAACCAAATTTCCCTTGAAGTATGTTCTAGATAAGCCAATGGCTGTGAATATGAGTGACAGCCTAATCAGCAGAGCTCTCTACTGAAAGGGTCACCATGAAGCTGACACCAGGAAAAATAAGCTGAGAGGTCCGTCACAAGTTCAACATGGAAGTCTAATAGAAGCTGTACATGTCCGGGTTTTATCTAGAACCGACAAATAAACGCTGACATGTTGAAAACATGACTGCAGACGTACCAACTTTTGGTCCTCTATGTTCTGATTTGCAGCCCCAGCTTGAAAAGGCAGGGTTCAGCACTGAGAACCTGCGGCTATTGGTGTGCATTCCACAGCAGAACATCCCACTGTTACAGTTCCATAATTCATTATATAGCTATGCACTACAGTAATAATAATAATAATAATAATAATAATACTTTATTCTTGTATAGCGCTTTTCACAAACCCAAAGTACAGTTATTTAGATTTATACCACTGAAAGGTTTATGATTACCTGTCCTATTAATATCTGTTATTCAATAAATACACAGGATAAAAAGGGGACGATCAGAAATCATATTTTAGGACACTTTAAAAATACACAATATTTTTAAGTTTTTCCTAAACTTAATAAATTGGAAAAGATTAAATAGAACCAGTAGTACCACATATAAATCTAATATACTAAAGTACTAATAATAATTATAATAATACAATAAATACAAACTGTGCTGCACTAATTCCAGCTAAACAGGTCAAATCATATTTACCATGTAAGGAAACAGCTGGTGTTCTCGTGGTGCTGATATCCATGATATAAGCGCACTGTGACATAATTTATAAAGATAATAATAAAGTATGGTTATATTACCCACACTTAGACTGAAACACTGTTAACCAGAAAATTAACTGAGGATTAATTCACAACTTAAAGTACTTAAACAAAAAAACTATTATACTGATAAACAACTGATAAACATCTATTCATGTCTACCTATAATCTGTTTATAATCTAGGCAATATCTTTTTATAATCTGTTTATATCCATTTATAATCCAAGTAAAATTATATATATATATGAATAGCTATTTGATCAGTGGGATTCAGTGACCTAATTATAGTCTAATGATAGAACTTAGACTATATCTTGGACTAAGTCTAAATATAAATGTTATTATTTACAGCTCTGCTCATCAGTTTTGAAAATATGCTGTTTTTACAGCTTCCTAAAAACTACAACCATCACAACTGTGTAAGAATCATTTTATACATGGACCAAAAACAAAAGAGCTGCAGTACTGAGGACACTGATTCAGACTTCTGAGTGGTAGTGAATGTACTGTATTGGCTTTGAATCAGCACCTCTGACCTTTCTCTTCTCTTTGATGTTTGAAGGTGTACATTATGAACTCTTTCCTCAAACTTAAACTTGAACGAGCGCACTGGAAGTTTCAGAGATATTAGAACAGTTCCCATCAAATTACACCCTACAGGCCACCACTGCGACTCCCGAGGGTTAAAGAGCACAACCCGACCCAGACGTCTCTGAGCGTTCATATTTATGTACAGCCTCCATGCACGGTGAAGATACGCGAATAAAGAAAGCACTGAAGTTGCAGGCTGATATCCGGCACTGCTGCCATCAGTCAGAGCCTCGAGCCGTCAGTGGGCCCTCCTCGTGCTCCTTTCTCCCCACCCGTGCTCCGGCTCTCTCCCCCTTTTAGCTGTTGCTACAGCACCACTTAGGTGATGGATTTAATTATCAAAATGACTAATTATTCCATTAAGGGGAGCGCTCGGCTAGGTGATATTCACAAAATTAGAAATATAATAACTAACATGCACTACACTGCCAAGAAATTAAGACATTTATCACGTTTACTGGGAGGATTAATGTGGCATTTCAGCTGCCGTTAGCACAAGAGACAAATTCAATTACGTTTAACCGAGGAGACGTCAGCCGTGCTAAAAACCAAGTGCGGGGAAACAGAGAGGCAGCCAATGAGGAGGGCACACGGAGGGGATAAACAAGGCAGAGAAACAGACAGGCCAAGAAAGGAGGGGTCCGTTTGCTCACCATGGCACCAACGCTGTATGTGGCTGCTGGAGCAAGTGCGTGGTTGTAGGGGTCGGCAGCATAAACTCGTCCGTAACTGTGGAGACAAAGAAAGATCACGTCACGCTGGAGGATACGGAGCAACTCTGGCTGTTCTTTACATAAACATAAACACCCGCCCCCCCAAAAAAACAGAACCCAGCCGTACAAGCCCACAGACCACCACAGAAACACAAGCATATACATGGTAATGAGATTTCAGAACGACATTCAGATGAAGACACACAGGAGGAAACCACAAGGCTTTTGCCATCATGCTGTAAGAGGCCAATGGACACATGACTACTCGGAATCTAGTGTTGCTTGGGCTTTTAAATAAAAATAAATAAATAAAACAAAATTTAATAAAATAATAATAATAATACAAATATTGTTATTAGTATTATTATGACAAATGATTAGATGCCAAAAAAAGAAAGCAGAGAGAAGCAGGGCCACTGCGTGTTCTAACAGTGTTCCAGTAATTGATGTGCAGTCGTGTGATTACGGGATGTAGGCTTTACTTGGATAATGTCTTCCAGACATATGGAGTAATACGTGTGTGACCAGAGAAAAGAAACTTGTGGGTTATTGTAATTATTGGCTCATTAAAAAAAAGCAAACACATTTTTCACTGAAAACATCTGGATAATTTGAACTAAATTGATAGATTTTGCCTTTAATTTGTGAAAAAGCATTATTATGGCATCACTTAATCTTAGGTAACTTATATTCAGAGTTTATTAATGTTTCGTTATTTAACAATACGTTATTTACTCAAATTACCCCAAACTGACCATTTCTATTATCCACTGTGCATTAAGCTCTACTCATTATGAGCCGTATTAGTCCGTAACTGGAGGTCTGTTATGTGAAATCACGGATAATTGCACTGCTAGCTGCTGATAATGCACAATAAACACTTTCAGACATTTAAATAAATTATAAGAAGTCAAAAGTTTAGGTCCATATCCTGATACACCACATCTACTCCTGATGTATGCAGTATGATACTCCTCCATATCTCCACCTCTAATATATATTTAGTGGTGTAGAAACTTTGATCTTTTTCTGCACAGTGTAAAAGCTCTAGTTCTCCTTTCAGGTTAGTGAATATTCATGATGGACCGACCAATAGAATCACTCCAAACCTGCTTAGTAATAAACCTTGTTCTATCAGCTCCACTGCAGGGTAAGGAAGCTGCTCCATCCTCCTGTACAGCTCCACTCTGGAGGGGTTTAAGGTGGACTGGATAATTCCATGAGAGGGTTTAAGGTGGACTGGATAATTCCATTCTGGAGGGGTTTAAGGTGGACTGGATAATTCCATGAGAGGGTTTAAGGTGGACTGGGATAATTCCATGAGGGCTAGTTTATAGTTTGGTGTCTTCACTTTTATTCTACAGTGAAGCTTTAAGATACACAGAATCTGCTATGAGGAGCTGTCTCTAAACTATTGACTGGATATATATATATATATATATATATATATATATATATATATATATATAAACCTACAGAAAATTAGAATAAATTGTGTTATTATACCGTGGCTCATTTCCCTTGTTTGTATCTGTACACATCTTTTCAAAATTGTACTTATATTTATGTGTAAAATCACAAATATATTAGAATTAAAATAAATAAAATAAAGTACTACATAAATACATGTTGTTTACTATTATTATTATTGTTGTATTATTATTATTATTATTATTATTATTATTATTATTATTATTATTATTATTATGCACTGCACTCCCATCACAACAATCAAACATAATAAACATGCGTCCTAGGCTGTGCTTGAGGAGGTCCGATTGAGCGAGCATGGAGGCTCCTGGGGCCAGGCTAGTGAAATAACCCCGGATTATCTGCTCCTTCGAGCCTTGTTATGCATGCATGGTGTTTGTGGACCTGATAAGGGCCAATCAGGAGGCCGGGCAAAGCCTGTAAATGAGGTAATTTACATATTCACTCACTCTGTGCGATTAAGAAGTTAATCCACTACAGATTAGTATGGACATTGTTATTCACTACACAGTCGACCTGTCTTCATATTTCATTGCCCTGCCAAGCGTTTTGTTTGACCTGTGTTATCTCTGTTTACAGGGGCTACTTTTAATGAGCATGCACTCGACTGTTCAGCCCCGGACTTCCCAAGCTCTGCCGGCCCCGAGATTGAAAAGGTGACCCTCAGGACACGGTGCCGGGCGAATTATCCTCCAAGCATTCCGGAATGGAAAGGCTGATGGAGTGACACTCGGGATGTTTAGGGAAGGATATGTTTTTTGTTTGTTTGTTATAAAGGAACATCGGAACATCTCCGGGCGCTCCGAAAAAGAGAGGGAAACATGAAAAGGGCTGGAGGGCATGTACAGAAACAGTGTTCTCTTATTAAAAGGGTTCCTGGGAGAGGACATGGTGGTTACATGGCTCGGTCTTGAAAAGGTAAATGAGATGTGACGGTGAAGGACAATGTTTAAAGAACATCTACATACACCGAAGGCCAATTACACAGCCTTCCAGAACTACAGGGTTCCATATTGTACCGAATAAAGGTTCTATGGACCATCTCTGTGTTTTTATAAGGTTCTTTAACCCTCTATTGCATGTACTATTATTTAACCATGACCAAACGTCTCATATGATTTATTAATATTTGACGGTGGACAAAAAGTGCTAAAAGAAAAATTGCGAAATTAAAAACAAATTTACAATTCTGAAACACTTTTACAAACTGTCAATCTTGAAGAAAGGGGCGGGTCTAACACACAGGAAGTGCTCTTTGTGGGCCCATTTCAATCCAAGTGTTTAGTGGTGGTAGAGTGGGTGGAGTTCTGTTGTGTTCTGTCCATTCGGTGGTGCGTGTTTTATCCAGCTGGCGCTTCTGTTTCTCCTGCTGAAGGTCTTTAGAGGTTTAAAGTTCAGACGGGAGAGAGAGATGAGCAGGCGACTCCAAACCACGTGGGCTGTAAAAGCTCTCGAGACGTTCTAAGCTAGCTAGCTGGTTCTCCTCTATAGCTAGCGTTACAGCCCATGTACCTTCGTTAACATCTCCAGCTCTGAGTGGTTTAGATGCCTGTTCATCTCTGTCTTCCACTCACTCTACCACCGTGAACAGTCTAACTGACAAGGGTCCGCAACAAGCACTTCCTGTGTGTTATTAAAAGTACTCATCCAAAAATGACTCCAGAGATGGGTGGGATATCACAGTCCCTTCAGTTAAAACTATGGTACCAAGTGGTGTAATCTACAATCTATACGTTACAGCTACAAAACATCTGAAATAAAAACTTGTGCTGTGTAAATTAACTACAGCCCAGCGGGTTGAATGTACGTGGCTCACTTCCATATTTACATATATTAAGTTTACCATTTAATCGCATCTAAATGGCTTCTAATATTAAAAATTAAGTGTTAACATTCCACAGGTACTATTTTAACTTTACCTTTTTATCCCTTATCCTCAAATAAACGGTTTTTATATCAGCCTTTTAGTAAACAAATAAAAGTCATGGTGGCACCATGCAATAGAGGGCTTAGGGAACCGTACAAGATCCCCTTTATAGACCTGAACCTCGTGTTGTCACCTTCACCTTTACTAAAGCAGCCTTTATTTTGATGAGCTGTTGTTATGCTGCTGTGCTTTGTGATTGTGCCGTCTTGCAATACATTAAAACAAGCCCATCGCTGAACTAATAATGTGGCATGACTAAAATGACCAAAGTAACCCTTTATTGCTGTACATGAACACCCTGATTGATGACAACACCCACTGGGACACTTATTTGCCTATTGCAGTCCTCTGTGATCTCAGCTCTGCACTAATATAACTATTGTCTAATGATACACTGTACAGGCCAAATATACACACACCGCTTATGCAACATGTCCAAATTGGGCGCGTATGCAGAAGGCACCTCCAAACGTTCTACAAATATCAGCAAAAGCATATGCAGCTCTGACAGTTCATTTCACGCTGCCACAGCAGACTTGGCGACTTTTCCCGCAGTCTACTGAGACCCGTCGGAGGCAAAACAGATTCATGAGCTCGGTAGGCTGTATGTTGGCTAATGAACAACAGCTACTCTAACATGGAACCAAATTAGATCCGGGTCTTAAGATACAGCTTAATAAATCTCCGATGGGTGGAGGGGCATATCTGCATTATTGACTGAGCGCTCGTTATTTTGGAAAATGTGCACCGATGTGCTGTTTCTCTACACGTATCGACTTTTTCCTTGCAGGAAGCTCATTTCTCTGCTCCCTTTAACAACGGATGCCTATCCCTCAGTTGCTTAGCATGAGGCCCTATGCATATAAAGCTCTGATGATGGAGTCTGCAAAGGGATGAACGTTCCCGGTCAGTCGACTTCCATATTCTCAGACACAGCTATTTTACACAAACTGCAGCTATCTTTAGGGCACAGTTTTGATTTACACTCATCATCAAAAGAATGGCTGCACCCAGAAGGATTCCGCCGACAGGAATGTCCTCCGAGCAGTGATGTCCTCCGAGCACTGGTGTCCTCCATGAGTCATCCAGTTAGTGGAGCACCATTGCCAGACGGCTGCACCACGCAGGACAACTACCATGTCACCATCACCAAAGACCACCCAGCGTCACCAAAGCAGCCACCCAGGTGCTCGTCCAGTCTCTGGTCATTTTGAGGCTAGACTACTGTAACTTGCATCTTCAATCTTCCCAAGTTCACCCACGTCACTCCACTGCTGCGCTCCCTCACTGGCTTATTATCTTATCTTTTAGACTCTAAGCTTCCTGTACTAGTCTCAGAATGGCAGCGGGTCATCTTCAGTGACGAGTCCCGCTTTAGTCTTGGTGGAGACGCCCAACGACTCCGTGTGTGGAGGCACCGTGGTCAGCACCAAGATGAACGGTTTGTCGTCACACGTCCAGAAGGCCTGGTGTCCCTCCACCTCCACCCCTACCGCACCATCTGCAGGAACTGTGTGAGGATGTTCAAGCTGCATGGGATGGATTATCACAGGACACCATCAGGAACCTCTACAGTTCCATACCGAGACGTCAGGCGTGTTGGGTTACCGAACACGGCGGCCCGACGCCATACTGAGAGACAGACTTCTGTATGTGTAGCTCAGTAAATATTGATCATATCAGTCTCAATTTATCATCAGTTATTGATCCTGGCCACCTCTATCTTCCTTCCCAACTGCACCTCAATCCCACACCTCCTCCTGGGTGTAGCTGGTCTTATGATGATGAGTGTATTTGCTGAATATCAGAAAAATATTGGAAAAGAAGAAAACTTAATTCATATTAAATGTTAAATTAAGTATTCAGTGTATTAAAGGGGCAGGAGTGTGTTCTCTGTAAAGGACGTGTGAACATATTTGTACATATAGTAGATTTGCAAGTAACATGCCAAATGACATTAGAAGTCTGGTTCTCCAGTTTAACCTAGCACAGTCTATATAAACATTAATAAACCAATGAGTTTAGGACGAACACGTTTTCATTTCATTAAACGCCAGTGTCTAATACAGACACATCACACTTTTAAGTGGCCTATTTGCCCCTAGCATAATGCTAATTTTACCAGTGGGATTTTATGTTAGCATCAAGCTAATGGTTATGTAGATGCACTGAATGTAATACTATTTATGGCAGATTTGACTTTTGAAGATTGTAAAGAAGACACAAAATTAGGGATAAAAATGATTGATTAATTAATTAACCAACAAATAAACAATGACAGCATATTAGCAATTAGGAGCTCCTACTTAAATAGTTCAGGAATGTTTTTGTGTGGTACACACGAGAGTGAAATGCACAGTACCTCAAGGCAGGCCAACTACAATACAGAGTGTGGCTAAAACGATAGTGTTTGGGAACTCTTCTTTACAAGCTACAGCGATGAAACATATTTACAGTAAACAATATGACTGCTTGGTCCATGTGCTTCTAGTAATCAGGTGTAAATATAACTTTAGAACTTAGAACATTTAGTAGAACATCTTTGTACTGTACACTTTGGTTTTATTTTAGTTTCTGGTAATATAATCACGTGCATATTCTCAAAACTGGGTTTATATATACAGTTTGGGGCTGTTCTCTTCTTAGACACATCAGCGCCTGCTTTCAGAATTCAGTTAATGTGTTCAAGCTTAAAACCTGTAAACACTGTTTCCCAGCGGTTGAAGTGGTGTTAGCCAATCAGCAGTGGCGGGCAACCGGTGGATTATAATAAATTCCTCAACAAGTGGCTGCTGCAGCTTGGCGTACAGACCAACTGAAGATGTTAGAAGACATGTTTGAAAAATGTTGAAAAAAGTATTTTTCTTTTTTTTAATCAGAAAGAAGACTGGTCCTTCACAGCGGGCTGAAGTTTTCAGGGCTAAAATTACTTTACAGCTCTTGTTCTAGAGCCCAGACTATAAATGAGCAGTTTTGGTCTCATCCTCAATTGGACTGAGCCTTGTTTGGGAGTAAGGTGGTCTTTGAGATTGGTGTTGAGACCAGTTGAGTATGAGAACTCTCTCTGAGGTATCTGGAAGCTGAATCATTAGCCATCAGCTTTCATTAAACATATTCGACAGAAGAGAGGACAACAAGCTAAAGTCGGCTTCTTTGTTCACCAGCTTCTTGTTCGGAGAACCTGTAACCGCTGCACCATTTAAGGTGGAACGGAACAGAAAGGAACCTCACTACTGATTCCAGTTACAATGCAAAGTTTGACTAAGACTAGGATAATAATAAGAAATAACTGGTATGGTAAATATCTAAAGATATTTATATATTTTATATATATTTATATAATTTATACTTAATAGAAATACTTTTATTTGGAGACATTCTTTTAGAGATACTTAAGTACACATTAAAGTACATTTGTACATTAAAATATATGTATATATACTTACTGAGTATACATCTATTAAGTGCACTAAAGTGTTACTGAGGTAAAATAAACTTATTTAATTATCATAATTGTAATATATACAGTTTGCAATAATGAGTCTGAAATGTACTTGCTGGTATTAAAGCACATTTGTAATGTTCTTATGTTGCAGTTTTACAGTGAATCCTTCAAAACCTACATAGCAGGCTGTTAGGCTAACCTGATCGTTATGTGATTATCTGTATGCATTTATTTGTGAAACATTCTCTGCTGATCTGTCTAGCCCACTTATTCAAAAGCCAATCCCCCCTCAGGAAGGGGTTTAAGGCCTCATGTAACCCATTCTTATGTATTATTATTATTATTATTATTATTATGAACCATTCTGTGGAAATGTAAGCTAATCGGAATGCTTTGTCTGCATGCACGTCTGCAGTGTGTGAGCTTTGGGTTAAATAGAATATTAACAATTATTAAAAACAGCTAATAATAATCAGCCGCTGGCCATTGTGTCTGTAAAGGACCTGCTATTGTAGTCGCCCATAAAAATGTATGACCTATGAATGTGAGCCACAAAGCCAGACATACCAGTAATTACTGAACTAGAACAATTAGCTAACAGCATGCAAGCCCGACTGACATATTCTGCTCATGTTTTACTGAAAACAGCTGACGTCTCCAAAAACCAGCCCACAGGCTCGTTAGCATATTCGCTTTCCCCTGGTGAAAAAAACCCAGATAAAAAGAGCCCCAAAATCAATACATGGATGGACAGCTTCAATTGCCTTTCCATACGCTGCCTCTGAAGCCAGCCGCTCACATACTACCATCATTCCGGCGGTCTAGCGAAACAGAGCAAACCAAGCCAACGACCTGACAAAACAACACGGCTGACACCATACGCCACAGACAGGACACACACATATGATCGTATGGAGCGGACAGAAAGCGAGCGGCGAACTCAAAATGAATGACCACATGGAAAGGAAGAGGAACGGAGAGGGAGGACGGGAAGGCACACAGACACACAGAATATCACACAAGCTCGTGACAGCGTGTTCATTTCACTCTTCAAGGGACACATGCCTGTTGGAAGCAGTGCCAATGGCGAGGGAAACAGAGGATGAGCAAAAAGGGGTGCAAATGCCTGCCAGCTACCCTCATGCAAGGTTCTAAACACACCTCCTCCCCTCTGAAGAAGAGCATTCAGAAACGTCATATAAAAAACAACCCAAAGAAACCAACAAAAGAAACATAATCTGCTAACTGAGGGGCAGAAATAAGAAGAGAGGCGAGCAATAAAAGCACTCACTGTCGAGGTGCATTAAAAAAGGATATGCCTGCTCCCTCGTGGGTGCATCAAGAAAGTGAGGGTGATCTGTTATTCATTTTCATATTTATTTATTTTACCTGAAGAGGTGTTACAAGAAATTTCATCGGCTGCAACGAGGACGAAATGATTTCTGCAAGAGAAGATAAAATTCACAATACCGCTTGCTGACTGGCTGTAGGGTGGTGGGGTTGTTATGGTGGTGGTGGTGGGGGTTGTGGGGTGGGGTTGTGAGGGAGGGGTGAGGGGGGTTGATTTACAGCAAATGAATTCAGTTCACAAGCAGAGCTCTCGGTGCAGTCCCACACTCGACATGGAAGAGTAACACACATGCTGGGAGGGGGGCGGAGATGTAAAACGTAAAGAGGGGAAAATCATATATATATATATTTATCTTTATATATAAATATATATATACATATACACACACACAGATGAGAGATGAGATTAAATCAGAAGTGAGGCACAGCACAGCACACATGGGTAAAGCTCGATCCACTCCTCTGACCGGGGCCGATTCAATGGAAGACTGGATGCTACAATGTCGTCTAAGCACTCGCACCGCGCTCCCCTACTCCTAAAGGCAGTCCCGCATACCTCACCGACCGCCATGAGCCAGGAGCAGCAGGAGGGAATGGCCTCTGCTATGCGAAAGCCAATTCTGCCTGCTCTCATGCCTTGGACTATAGACGCTACGGGCGTAACGGCGCAGATCGATGGCTGTATGCTCTGTTCTGCAGCACGGACTGACCTGGCTGAGGACACATTGAGCCATATTTCACAAAATGTGGAAAAAAGGATGCATTAAATTTACGTTTCTTTTAGATTAAAGTATGCACATCATTAATGCATATACTACTTAGTGGATCATTCAACACCAATTTCTCTTGATTGATATGTATTCCACTCAATGAATATATAGTAGAAAACGGGGTGCGGGACTGTTTATCGTAGGGTCAGTAATGTTCGGACAGTCATTTATATTTTTCATTATTTGTGTTTATGAGGTTTGAATTCACTCCTGACTCACTGTGAGTAAAAGCACTGTTTTAAATAACTGCATATCACTCTTGTCTAATGAAAACTATTTTAAAGCTAAATCAAAGATCATATTTTTATTTATTTATAATTAAAAAGAAATACCTATTGCTATTTACATTGTGTGTAAATTTAAAGTGGAGCAAATGACTTGAAAAGAAAGAAATCTGGTTTTATTGAATTGAAAAGGAAAGTATGTTTTATCCTTCTCCTGTGAGGTCATGGTTCCGGAGATGTGAGGTTTTGTTCCGTCAGCAGAGAGATATGTTTTATGTATTTAGGTTGAAAAGCTCACCTGCTTCTAACTAGACAGGACTGCGCTGATCTCAGTGTGTTTGTATGAATTTAGTTTTAGTTTTAAAATGTAATATGTGGCTGAACAGTTCACAAACAGCCGGTCCTGGAAACAAACCAGGAGTTTTTCATGTGCAGGTTTGTATATAAAATTAATTGTAGGGCCGAAACTAACAGTGCACGGTTGAGCCCTGTACTGTATCTATGTCTATGTTTAACCTTTCACTTTCTAATGCATGCATTACTACAATTTTGAATCACTTGCCATATTAACATTTTTATTCTATTCTATAGTAGATAGTCATATACCACTGCTGTCAGAACAAACACCTTATACCCATACGCAGTTTTTCTGTTTTGATATAACTAAATGTGAAAATGCCTGCCGCTTAAGGCTGGCCCAAAATGACTTGAGCAAAGTCTGGTTCCATTGACTTACATTAAAAATGACTTTTCCCAGAGATAAATTCTCAGAGATATATATTACGTATTTAGGTTGGAAAGCACATCTGTTTCAAATTAGATGCGACTGTATTAAATTCAGTGTGTCTGTATCAGTTTATATGTTGTTTTGGAAACTTATAGTTTGCCTGTGGGGCGAGTTGGAAAATGTAAACATGTGGCTGTGGTCCATACGTCTTTGTCAAGGTATCTGCTCTGAGATTTGATCTCATACATAATTAATTTTATTGTTTTAAAATAACTTAACCTTTTGACCTAATTCTCACTGTTGTGTTCTAATCTGGAACTTCAAAAGCCAAAGCTGAAAATATGACATCATTACCTGAACCTACATTTCTTTCATATCATAAATATTTAGCTAATTTTAATAAACATCCAACTGTAAAAACACAAAATGTACTTTAACACACAATATAACACAAACTGTTCAGGGGTTTTAAACGAATCGACGTTTAGAAAATATCCCTAACGGAGAACTCAGCGTCTACAGGTCTGAGTTAGCAGGGGCTCTGAGCGCCACGTAAACAAACACGACGCGCGCCAACCGTATCATTCGCTGCATTACCCAGTCTCCATGACTCACTGCACAGGTGTGACAAACGAGGTGTCACGGTCCGATCACGCGTCTAATTAGAGACATAGGTTGGCAGCCATCTTGCCTGGCCCCCTTTTAATTGGCGCTCGCAGCTATATTTAATAACTTAATGAATCATTCATTCCCACTAAGCGTTCAGATTGAATCGGCCCTCTTAATCACGTTAGGTGGCTTGTTTTGAATACAGACTCCAATTCGACATGACACTATTGACCAGTGTAACACGGTCTACTCTGGAGAAGGGGAAAGGAAAAACAGCTCGATGCACACATGCAAGAGAACCCATGCAACTACAGCCACACGTCTGCAGCACGTTACATCATCAGGACGAGAAGAAGACCATCTAATGCATACTCAAACAGAATGGTTCCAGAACTGAGGACGAGTGTTGGCTTCAGACAGCGCTCGCTACAGAGGCCATACCTTCAGCTTTTATAAATCAAAAACAGTCGAAGCTGATCGACATTCATGACCATTTTCCAACTTCCTTTATCCTTTACGATTCAGCAGGCTGACTTTGTATGACACACATTAAGATATACCTAAATTAGCTCTGCTCTGATTGGCTGTGACTTCATGGAGGTGGTAGGGCCAGACTGCTGTGGGCTGAATAGGTGAACACATGCATTGGCACTGTGTGTCCTATATGCACTGTTAAGACTTTCCATATAACATCAAACCGTTTATGAAGAAAGGCAAATATACGCTCTGTATAAAACCAACAAGGTCTCCGAGACCACTGTCGGAAATATTGGGGTAAATGCACACAGCAAAAAAAGAGTTTTCACAGGAAAGAAATTAAAAAAAAACTCATATCCACAAACATAACCATATATATATATATATAGTTGGTGATGTAGCAAAACCCTGTATCTCCAGATATTATTATTTGGGGGTGGGGGAGGCGGTCTGGGAAAATAAGACTTCTATTAAAAGTGAACAGCTACTGTCCTCAGGCCTTCACCTTCATAAACACCTGACCAGTCACATCAACTGGTGAACCAGTTACTCCTGTATCTCCATAGTGTTCACCGGCTTCACTCACATACCAGATCATACCCCACAGTCTCTTCACCGTACATGTACACTAACACAACCTCAACACTACCGCCTCTACCTCAACACTACTGCCTCTACCTCAACACTGCTGCTTTTACCTCAACACTACTGCATCTACCTCAACACTACTGCATCTACCTCAACAATACTACTTCTACCTCAACACTACTGCATCTACCTCAACACTACTGCATCTACCTCCACACTACCGCCTCTACCTCAACAATACTGCATCTCCCTCAACAATGCTGCCTCTACTTCAACACTACTGCCTCTACTTCGACACTACTGCTCCTACCTCAACACTACTGCTTCCTCCTCAACACTACTGCCTCTACTTCAACAATGCTGTCTCTACCTTAACACTACTGCATCTACCTCAACAATACCGCTTCTACCTCAACACTACCGCCTCTACCTCAACACTACTGCTTCTACCTCAACACTACTGCATCTACCTCCACACTACCGCCTCTACCTCAACAATACTGCCTCTACCTCAACACTACTGCTTCTACCTCAACACTACCGCTTCTACCTCAACACTACCGCCTCTACCTCAACACTACTGCTTCTACCTCAACACTACTGCATCTACCTCCACACTACCGCCTCTACCTCAACAATACTGCCTCTACCTTAACAATACTGCATCTACCTCAATAATACTGCTTCTACCTCAACACTACCGCCTCTACCTCAACAATACTGCATCTACCTTAACAATACTGCATCTACCTCAATAATACTGCTTCTACCTCAACACTACCGCCTCTACCTCAACAATACTGCTTCTACCTCAACACTACTGACTCTACTTCGACACTACTGCTCCTACCTCAACACTACTGCCTCTACTTCGACACTACTGCTCCTACCTCAACACTACTGCTTCCTCCTCAACACCACTGCCTCTACTTCAACACTACTGCCTCCACTTCTACACTACTGCATCTACCCCAACATTACTGACATGATGCAGCAGTATGAGCCAAGCAGAGCTCTCAGATTGTTAGGAACAGGTCAGTTAGTCCTGCCTAAGCTAAAGACTACACTTGGAGAGGCAGTGTTTAGCTACTATGCAGCTGTTAAATGGAATTAGCTGACAGAGTGTATTAGAGAAGCCCTGACGGTAGATAGTTTTAAATCCAGACTGAAGACATTCCTGTTTGATCAGCTCAGTTTAAAACACTGTTACTCTCCTGTAATGCCACTCTTTATCCCTCATTCTTATACTGACTTCTATTTATATTTTATTTAATGATTTAAATAATTAGCGCTATTAATAATATTTTAATGATTTTTAGTATTTATTTTGCTTTTATTTTTTTGTATTTTCTCCCTTTTATGTAAAGCACTTTAAATTACCCTTGTGTATGAAAGGTGCTATACAAATAAACTTGCCTCGCCTTGCCTTACTGCCTCTACCTCAACACAACTGCTTTTACCTCAACACTACAGCTTCTACTTTAACACTACGTCCTTATACTGTTTGTGAATAACGTGTAAGGTGTATATTATTTGTAGTTTGTTTATTAGTTGTATATTGTGAGGACTGTATATTGTAATTGTCTGTATGTATTGCGTATATGTGGAGTCATTGTGTATATGGTGGTCTGTCAGTACTACAGCGACACAAATAGAATAAACCAAATTCCTTGTGTGTGTCAACATACTTGGCCAATAAACCTGATTCTGGCGTATGTTTTCTCCTCCTGTAAAGATGGCATTTTTGGAGGTACAAGGTTTTGTTCTGACAGCAGCTTTACAGTGTTAGTTACAGTATATAATGAATACACCAAGCTACGGAGTCATGGCCATTTACTCCAAAATAGAAAACCTAAGATTTGCCCTGCATCCCAGAGAAAACTAAACAGCTTCCCATTTTAAAGATCATAGAAAGAATGTTAAAATACTTTTTAATTTGCCTGTTTATCTGTTTATCACATCCATAAAAAAACACTGATGTGTAGCTCTAGGCAGACAGAGAAAAAAGAATAGAACATATACCTATTTATAGATTTAAAATTATTAAAAAAACTAGACAGAGAAAAAATTCATTCATGAAGAAAATATCCAAAACTGAATGTTCTCATAGTTAAACTGTGTATATTGTTTTATTTATATATATATGTATATATATATATATATATATATATATATATATATATAGAGAGAGAGAGAGATAGATAGATAGATAGATAGATAGATAGATAGATAGATATACTGATCATATAATTAATTAAATCAGATCGTTTTATTCTGAGAGAGATACCCCAGCAAATCATCATCAGTGTAATTAATGTATCATATACTTTTCATTATGAGGTTATTCTGATTTAATCCTAACGGAAATCCTAATCCTCAACTGGCACCTTATTTAAAAGATTGAGAGCAGATGTTCTTTACAGTGGTGGTGATGGTTCTCCATGTCTAGAACAGACATATATACATTTTATATACTATCTAATGTTGATGATAAAGGTATATATCTATGATGGGAGGACTTTTTCTTGGTAACTATAACACCTTATACTCTCCATCATGAATTATTAAAAAATGTTTCTTCTCAAAAATCTGCGGCTCACACACAACAAGCTGCATATTCATAACCATTTCATGTACTGACTTTCTGTGTGAGGGATGTGGGCATCTGGTTCCAATCACCCCACTATAAGCAATTCTAACTTGGCAGGTTTCTGTAGAACGGGCACAGCAAACCACTCTGGAATAATCTTTCACAACAAACTCCTAATCAGAAATGTTTTAGCTACCTGGCTAAGCTAACTGCGTTAGCGCACCATCACCTATGTTCTTCCTGAACGCTCTGGCACTAAGGTGCTACTGGCACAAAAACACAGCTGGTGTGTTAGCCTGAGGGCCTCCGCGCGGTACACAGAGCGGCTGAGAGCCTGCATATGGTGCCCCTCAGCCCGGGCCTGAACATGCCTGACTGGGACACAGGTCGGCAGGCTAATGCAGGCGCCGGGGCAGGGCTGCAGGGCTTTGTGGGGGCAGGAAGGCCAGTGCGCTTTCCTGACCATTTGCCCCTGCCTGCAGCAGCCCAGATGGGGCCGACTGAGCTGCGGGCAGCATCAGTGATGCAGACAGTAGGGCTGCACAATATGGATAAAACACTGAGTGAATACGGTATTCTGATCATACGGCAAATGTGTTATATTAAAACCATGACGGTGAATCAACAATAACTGACATGTCATAGCAACTGTAGGTTAGACGGAGCCCTAGCAAAATCCCATTTGACCTAAGAAAGAAAAAAGTGCTGCAGATTCTTATCAGTGGCATCTTTAAAGTGGACCGTTCAACTGCATACCTGTAAACGCTGAGGATACTTACATAGGGTCTCATATAGAGTAGTAGGTTTCTGTATAATTCAGTGTTTGAACTCAGATTTCAGCTGTAATGATGGAAACTAGATGTCACAATGTCTCCAACCCACATATAGTCATTTAATTTACTATCTAAAACACTGATAAATCTGAAAAGATATGTATTTTGCACGGAATGGTAATCTCACTGGATAAAAATTAGTTGCTTCGTGAGTTTAAGGGCGTAGTTGGTGCTACACGAGGATGGTGGGGCTAAAAAATCCTGCGGGGTGTGAGTGACGGGACCCATAGATTGGGAAGAGGTGCTACAGTGCAGGGAATGTCTCGTTCCATGTGTGGAAAATGGCTTCAGAGCAGATGTTAATGATTGGCTAAAAGGAGGGACTGCATGTGGGCGTGGTCAAAGACCATAGTGTGAAGGAAGTAGCTGAATCTGCAGGTGTATGGAAGCGTACGGTCATACGGGTCTACCAGCAGTGGATACAATCCCAGTCTACAGGGAATTCTCCTCGGAACTGTGCCAGGGAAGGCCTCCACCACATCTGGACCACCTGACCAGTTCTCTGATGTGAGAGAGTCTGAAAATTGATGTGGCTACATCCAGAACCTCGTCCAGTATAGGCCCAATCCAGTCCCAGCTGATACTGGTGCTGGTGGAGGGATTACACACTGTCAGGTACGTGTCAGTCACGGGGACTCGAAGGATTTTTGTGGTTATTTTACGTATTAAAAATGAAGCAATGTATTTAGAATTATTGTGTACAATCACTTTACACTGGGGAGCCATTAAACTTTACACACATCTGGTTCTTTCAGCAACACTGCTAACACTTGGACCCAAGGCTATGTTCCCATTTGCTTGTTAAGCTGTTCACAGTAACTTTTCAAATGTGATGTACGTCTGACATAGGTCTGAACAGATCACCTCCTAGACTGAACCTCACACGCAAAAGAACAATGCCTAACATGGGACACACACTTATTCAGATGTAAACAGTGACTGCTGACAGATGTACAAAGACCCACCAATTAAAAATGTCTAATTATAAAAAAAAAGAATTGGCAAATTTAGATCGATTGGTTGGCTATAAAGCAGGAAATGTGCAGCTGAAAGTGTTGGTAGTAGACTCACCTAGGAGGATAAAACTATACTAACAGCTGTAACTATGTAAGATATAGTAGGTTGTAGGTTGTAGGTTGTTTAGACTGAGTCCCGTGGCCACAAATCTCAGGTTTTACTTCATGAGAAAGCGTCCAGAGGCAGAATTAAAAGTGTCAGATGTGGTTTTCACTATTTACACTGCCACACAGGCACACATCACAACTGGAGAAAGCTATTGACTTGGGCAGCTTTGCCTGCAGAATAAACACAGCCCATAGAAGTTCAGTGTACATTTTCTCCAGGGCTGCCCAGATGGTCATGTTTTCCTATCTGGCCAGTTTGAATGGCTTTGTTTACACCTAAGTGATTTATTTATGCCAATGGTCCTCGATGCTGGGCCAGGAGTACCACTATTCTGCACATGTTCGAGCTGCTCCTCCCCCAAAAACACCTGATGCAATCAAGGAACTAATTCATAAGCACTTCCTGAGACGAGCTAGAAAAACACTCCACCCTGCGGTGCAGCGGTACTGCCACTGATATACGAGATGGGTCTGTTTCCCTGCCGGTGTCAGGGTTAAAGATTATTCTTACTATTACAGATCATTTGATAAAGCTAAACACATACAGAAACTTATCCTGAGCTGTGATTGGACAGGACACTCATCTGCCTTTGGTAAGCTACTGCAATATCAGTATTACAGGAGCCTGTATTACAACAGCAGGTAAACATGGTGATATATTGTGCAGCCCTAGCAGAGAAAAAGAAAGACAGGCCTAGCTTCTTTCACTGACCACCAGGTGCCAGACGGTGTTAGCCACCAGAATAGTTCTTTAAGAGCAACAGATCAACAGACGCACAAACATACTGACTAAGGATAGATATATACTGCTGTGTGGTCATGCTATCACATCAATAACTGCATCATGAACATATCTGTTCACATACTTGCCAATTTTGCTACATGTGTTACTGGAGGCTTCCTCTAGGGGGCAGACTACTCCGTTTCTCAAGTGTTTTTTTTTATAGTGCAATGACATAACGGTCTCGGATTTGGTTCCACATTGACTTTGTGCAGTTGTGCATCGGCCAGGACGCATCATACAGATGCGGATAATTGCTGACCTGGTCACATGGCTAACATGGTTCTGTTGTTTTGATACAACTGAGTGCTGCACTGCCCCCTAGTGTTTCTACATGCAAAACCAACACAAAATGGCGCAGGATACGTGAGGCAGCCATGATGCGTATGCCAAACAGTAAGTGTAAACAGCAGGTATATCTCTACCCTCAGGGTCAGTCAGAAAGGCTACATACTGAGAAGACTCTATCAGGCTTAGAGTCAGTATTGCATAACATCTAATTACGCAGCCAGTTTCACTGAGAGGTTAATTTTAACTTCTCAGCACTTTACCCAGTGGAACATGCACCATTCATTCTGAAATCACAGCGCTAACTAACCTGTTTAAATTATTAACACCTATGTGTACAGATTATATTTAATAAAGTGATTTTGCTTATTCTTACAGGCACCACAATCTATTCAATCTATTGCACTGAGACAAACTAATCTTGCAGCTGTTTCTTAGAATTCATTGCCTGAGATCCTGTGGCAGTTTCATTTTCTAAAAACTATTCTTATTCACAACCAGCATCCACAAACAATATAACCCAATTGTTATGGAGAGCCTCGGCATTTGCATAATCAGAGTGATCACAGAGCTTTGGTTTTACAGGAGGATGCCGAGTCTCAGGCTTTCCACACTGAGTCATGAAGGTGCCTTTCGGGGGGGTAACTGCGGTAGGCTGGAGGGGGGTGGCGTGCCATCCAGTGCTGTACAAAGTCTTAGGGTGTTCTCACACGAGGCGATCGGTACCATGGCCAATCATGTTTGGCCCCCGAAGTTTGTTGGACTAGTGTGATCGCTCCGTACTGTGCCTGGGTGCCTGGGAGACGGTGACCTGGGCACGGTTCCCGTGGACACGAGGATAGTACACATTCAGTGTGATTGCTAATTGTGTAGTAAGGAGCTAGAACATGTACATGACTTAAAGGGAACAATGGGATTACTACAGCATCAGAATGTATAGTGGCCTAAAATAATTTGGCCTAAAACGTCATCAGATTTTCAGACGAGTCCTGAAAGTAGATAAGGAGAACCAACTTTAACAATTGAGACATTTTTAGACCTGGTCAGTAATTTATTGAGGAAAGTGATCCAGTATTACATATCTGAGAGTGAATCTTTAGCATTAGACAGGTGTTACACATACGGTGGTCACCGTGTTTTCTTATGTGGAACATGGTGGTGGTAGTATCATGGTTTGGGCCTGTTTAGCTTTATCATCATTGATGGAACAATGAATTATAAATCTTTAGATAACTTTGGTCATGCAGCAAGGACAACGACCCGTTCTATAGAAGAATAAAGCTAACGCGTTGGATGGCCATGTCTATGTTCTGACCTTAATCCAACAGAAATGTAATTAAGTGAGTTTTTTTGTATGAAGGAATGGGCTCAAATTCCTTCAAGCTGATGTGCAGGACTAATTAACAAGTACCAGAAAGGTTGTAGAGTCCACCACAGTACAGGTTCACATACATACCGCATGTAATATTGGATCATTAATAAATGAATGGCCGAGTCTAATATTTCTGTCCGGTTTGTTTAACTTTGTTTTTCCTTTATGTGAGAATCTGGTGAAGTTATAGACCACATTTATGCAGCTATATAGAACAGTCTAAAGGGTGCAAGCACCACTGTAACTGCCGCACCTTTTAAGGTGGAATTAGAAAAATGCACAAGAAGCTGCAAATAGCAAGCCGACTTCAGCCTCGTTTGAGATCAGAGCATTAGAGCGCTGGGTAATTCAGCTCTACGGCTCAGAGGAACCGGGGCAGTGAATGCACGTGAGCCTGTTTATAGTAGCTCCTTTCTGTAAAATGATAAACCTCTCTCACCATGCGGTGAACACCAAGTGTAGGTGCTTGGCCGTGTGCTGGGACATTGCGTTGGGTAGGTGCTGCCATTCAGGCATTTTTGGCATCCTACAGTTCTACAAGTACAAACCTAGATTATGGCTATAATGGCCTTAAGGCGATGACTTGAGTGTGCTCGAGCCTGGAACATTAAGCACAATGTGAGCGCAGCCCGGCAGGGGAGTTGCTGGGGGGATTGGGCAATTGTGTTTCAGCATGGTACAAGGCATCCGGACCTTGTGTGAGTACACTCTAACAGGGTTTTGAGTACCTATTGTTTTCAGCGAGAGACACAGGTGTTGCCTGCTCTTCTTGTGGACCAGATGTCTCATGTTCCACACGCTCTGCAAGGCTCTTTTTGTAGAGCGGACCTGAGTTAAATTTTTCTGAGCTGACCATTCAGTAGGGGAAGCAACATTTCCAGTTAAGGGGGAATTAGCGGCTACAGTCCTTCATAGACCGATATCACAACAAACAGAAAGCAGTCTGAGTTAGAAGCAGCAGAAGCAGAAGGGACTGTACAAACTAGTTAGGAGGAAATCAAAAACGAAATTAAAAACAGACAGCAATAATCTGAAAATCCCTTTAGACCAGCCGTCAGCTGAAAACAGTACAAAGCCAAGATATTTCCAGTTTCAGCTCATGAAATGTATTGTTGTTTGTGTGTATACTCTTATAAAAGGTACGAGGCCTGCAACATGTTTCAAAACAGCTGGGGCAGGACGCGTTCGCCATATTTCCATGTCTAGAAATCAGCACCAGTTCTTGTGCTGGTGACAGTGGAAGTCTTGACCTGCTTAGAAGCTGTGACCCTGGCAAGGGTCTCTGATGTGTTCCTGATCCCATGTGATTAAATGCCTTTTTTAGGTTTATACAGATTTATAGATTATGTTTTAGATTGTTTATAGTAATGCAGGAGCCAAAAGTCATGGGTATTCAGTACTGGTTTTCAGCCCTGTCCTTTATGTATATCTTTCATTAATGTTTTGGCCTGTTGGTGGTGAAATCTCTAAACTCCTTTCCATCAAGTGCTGGGTAATCATTATTTTTAAACCACTGGACTATTTGTTTATGTAGTTTTTAGAAAATCAAACATTTCCCAATGCTTCTTTTATATTCAACCAATATTAGCATCACCTGTTACCTACTCACCTGTTTACCTATGGATTTTTTTTTAATAAAACAGGTGATTTTACTGATTCCACACATTTTTTAGTCTCACTGTATATACACACTAACAGTAAGTATAGTTTGTCTCTTGTTGCAGGTGTGGGCGTGTACATGGTTGACCTTTTAAAGAAACTATGAAGATATGTATTATTTACATATTGGTGTGAAACACACTTGTAGGTTAATGAAGTTCCAGATTTTGAGTAATATTATTATTAGTAATAAGAAGTAAATGGCAGTAGGAACAAAAAAAATAGGTTGAGGACATTTCAGTTCTACTTGCGGCTGGTCACTAAAACTCGGCTACAAATCCAGTACTCCCCTAGGAAGTGCCTGGACACCTGCCTCTTTGCTGTCTGGTAGTGTGAACATCTGGTTAAATGGCTCCTGTTCCAGCATTTTGTGGAATGTGCTGCAGGCACCAAAAATCTATGGAGCTGATATAGTTGCTATATCTATTATAATATATGAACTATAATACTAATATTATTAGTCTTTTTTTAATTAATGCTTCCATTTTTATTAAACATTTTTTGGAAGGAACCTTTTTATTAGCCCATCAGGAGCACCAACCTGCCAGCATATAAATTCAGAGACTCACTGCAGATACGATACGATGAACCTGATGGTGGTCCAGGAGGCGGAGTCAGATGCTGTTATTGTAAATTACAGACTCTACAAAACCCACACCATCCCCTGAACGGCACAGAAAGCGAGTGAGCAAGCTACTAGTCTATTAGCTAATAGAAACGAAGACAATGAGGTCAGCTCTGTGGGATTAACCACACAACTTTATATAAGCTTGTGTTGCACTAAATGTCTTTGGATGCAGGCACAATGACAATAACAGGACTATAGTCTATTCTATTTTGTGTGCTTGTTTTTAAACAAAGTTTGGGATTTAAACTTTCAGGCTGTTAAATATGAAAACAATAGCTTTCCACCACAAATAACTGACAGATAGTTTAACATTAATTAACACATAAACAGTTTTACATACACTAGATTTTTCCAAAGTACTGCATATAAAAATATCAGATATCAAAGCAGTTGCACACCAGCCTGAAAACGCATTGACTGTTGAAAGTATCTTATTCCCGGACTCTTTATTTATGTATCTATTTATATATATGTATATATGCACAATTTATTTGTGTTTAATTCTGTTTAACTGTAGGTCTGAACACCTTTAGGAACATTAGCAGCTTTAGACAGTAATTACAGCCCAAGGGCCCAGAAATAACCGATAATTGAAAAAGTACTGAAGTGCACATGATATTAATATGAACTCATAACTAAGTTAGGGAAGTTATAATTCGAACAGGGAGCCATTTTTCTTTTTTCTGAAACTAATAACACCATGGTTAAATCCAGATCCCAATCGATTTATCCGCCAGTACTGATGACCTTCTATTTTATTGGTATTGGCAATGTAGTAGAGACTTTCTCGGTAGCAGGACTAAAACTTGCCATGACTCGATAATAAGAGGAACGTTTCGAGATGTGGTGAAACTGTGGAACCTATTTAACTATATGTCATAATAATATAACAGAAAAACCTGTTTTCTATTTAAGAAATGATGAAAAGCAATAAAATAAAGGGTGATTAACAGAAAACAAACCTGCTGAGGATTGTGGGTAATCAGTTCTATCATATTTATAAAGTTATCCCCACCAAGGCCTACAAAATCGAACTATACGTGTTATCATAACAGTACAGTTTTCAGGATCCTTTAACATGAACTCTATAGAAATTGTCTCAGTTCCATGTGAACAAGGCCAGGACGTGATGTGCGTTAAAGTGCTCTTTACTTTCACCAAACAACAGTTTCACTCAAGTTACCTACGGCTAAACGTCCATACAGCTACGCTCGATTCAACCTGCTGTCTACAATCTACGGGGCATTCACCCGGAGACGCCACAGAGCACACAAAGAACAAACGCATGATAAATGACTGACCAGGTTCATGCCATAGCTTCCTTTGGAGAGTGTGAACACGTTAGGAAGGTGTGCGTTGTGAAAAGACAGGAAACGGAAGAGTGGGAACACTTCTCAATCCAAACCAATGAGCTGTCTCTGTGTGTACTGAAGGCAACACGCTACAACGGCCCACGATGCTCACAGAAGGGTGACGACACCATTCACGATTAGTCAGCACGACGTTTCACAGCACAGCACAGACTTGTCAGTGGCATGCAGAGAAATAAAATAATATAGAAATAACATCGACAGATTATGACAGAGCTCCTAAGATGACAGGATACTGCTTGGTCTTGCGAATCAATCACCACATGTTTGATGATACTGGTATGAGGTTAGCCATTAGCTGTCAAGAGGGCATCTGTGGTCTCATGTCATGCTTGGGGGGGTTTCACACTGCAAAATATGACACCTCGGCAAGCGGAAGCATCTTAAATCTAGGCATCATGGATCATAAGATCATAAGAATATTATATGATTTTTCAGATTATTTTAGAAATATAGACATATAACCTACAGGATTCAGGCGGAATGCTGACTGGTGAGCTCATGGCAAGTCAACATGCATTACTGGAATTCGGGCGAGGCATGGTAGTGGGTGCTGGACATCCCATTTCTGAAGTTTAGTTGGCATTTAACGTTCCTCGATCCACGTGCGTCATGTGTGTACTGGGAATGCATCATAGGAAGCATTACCACCCACAGCGGACAGCACAGTCCACGGTTAATGATCGTGACTGACAGAATCTGGATAGAATTGTCGATCGCGCACAGACAAGCCATTCTGTCAGACATCACATCCACATTCAACACAGGGGCCGCCACACGCATATCCCACAGGCCAGTGCAGCGTTCTTTAGCTTCCATGGGAGACAGGAGCAAAAGACCCTCTGGAGCTCTGGAGTTAACACCACCACACCAGACACAAAGTTCTGACAAATGGTGTGGCAAGATCGGCCAACATAAGCCCAGTCGAGCCTTTATGGGATGTGGTAAAGATGGCTCATTTGCATCTGAGATCCTGCACCTACAAAACCACAGGGCTGTGGGTATCCAGACAGCATGGCTCGACAACCCTCCAGGGCTAAAGGGGGTCGCTCTCAGGAGCTAGGTGAATTCCAGCGTGGTGCCGTGATAGGATGACACCTGTGCAACTCCAGTCATGAAATTCTCTCACTTCTAGATATTCCACAGTCCACTGTCTGACCTCAACCTGATAGAACACCTTTGGGATGAATCAGAGCAGAGACTACATGTCAGGCCTTCTTGTCCAACATCTTTGTCTGACCTCACAAAGAGCTCAGAGCGGGTTAAGGCATCCAGCAGAAGCTGCACGTCACACGTCTTCCATCAGCTCGTGCTTTTCACAGTGCATCCTGGTATTGCCTATTCCCCAGGTCAATGGCGCACATGTACTTCCTATCCACGTGATGTAAAAGAAAATGAGTTTCGTTGAACAATGAGGTTTTCTCCACCGGTTCAACGTCCAGTTTTCACACAGGTGTGCCCATTGCTTTTTTGAGGTTGCACAGAGGTCAGGATTTTCCAGGCTGCGGCTATGCGGTCCTATACGCAGCAGGGCAACACACTCCTACTGCAACCATGAACATTCTGTTTGGACCACTGTCGAAAGGTAGTCACCACAAGTCAACCCAGTCATCCATCAGGTTGGTCAGGTCTTCCTACCTGGCCATTTCTTCTGCATTCAGTAGTCAGCTATGATAACGGACTGCTCACCTACCATCTAGTATATCCCAGACTTTCAAATGTGCCCTTGTTAAGTTAATCAACATTCTTTGGTTCATCTGTGACCAGTCATAATGTTTTAGCTCACAGGAGGTTATGTCTGATGTAGCAGGGGTGAGGTGGAGTCGCTGAAGTGAGTCGCCCTCCAGAAGTGGGCAGGTGCTCCCCACTGATCATGCACAAGTGTCAGGGTTTAGAAGACGGGCCCTTATAAACTGGCCCTCTGTGGGAAGGGAGGACATGTGGCTTACACGCCACACACTGGAGAGCCGGAGAGAGACTGAGGGGTGAAGTGTCCATAGAGAGGGCTGAGTAAGTCCTTAAGTTACATTTTGGGTTGCTGGTTCACTCATGCTGGATGTTTCAGTGCGACTCTTTGGGTCTTGTTAAGGTTTTCCTGGTCCGTGCGCTCGGCCCGTCCCCCTGGCCAAGCTACGCTACCTATAGATGGGAAGCAGCAGCTCTGTCCAACCGACTAAATCTCTTACTATTAGAAATATATGAGATTTAAGATGCTTCCATTTGCCAGGGTGTCATTTTGTGCAGTGCAGAAACACGGCAATGCGCTGATGCACACTCACAGTGGCGTGCTATCTACAATAATGCGATATGCACTCATGGTTGAGAAGATGGAAGAAAAAATAAGGGAGTTAAAATCAGCCGATTGCCTCTCGTCTGACAAAGAGCCCTCGCCTCTGATCTCTTGAGGACTGTCAAGCCTATCCCACTTAATTCTCCAGTTCCAGTCCACCATTCCAGCACGCACGCCTCTTACCATTACGTTTGCAGTGACATCTCATTTGATTTAATTTGCCAATTACTGCGCCGCTCGCCGTCCACGCAGGAGGAGGGAATTAGACTAATAAATCTGCGTGGCCTTTTCCGAGGCTGCCGCTGCTCGTGTGGAAGGGAGGGAGTTTGACCCCGGAGAAGTAAGTGTGAGCGGAGGCGGCGGTTTGGTGGAGTGCCATGTCAATGATCAGTGCTGTGCAGAAGTCAGAGACCATCCTTCGTTTACTCAACTCCCTGTCAAAACGGCCATCAACAGCAAGGTACTCATTTTTACAGAGTCAGGAAACATGCTTAATGAAAGCGACCTAGACGCCTCAGTGACCTAATATACTCACAGATAACCAAGATACAACAGCAGCCCATTTTAAAGGTGCTATAGAACGAATGTGTGTTTACACTTGTAGTTAAAAAGGAGAGGTCAGAACTGACACACCGTGACCCTCAGACACTGCTGTTCCTCCTTCAAATACAAATCCTGCATTTCCAAACGAGGACGGGAATCGGGCCCATTCCAAAATACTAAACTGTTACAGAACAGACTCATTAATATTCACACCCCCAACATTTACATACAACCACACCGGAGCTACAGAACCAACATGGTGGAGTATATGGAGAACTCCAGCGTTCCAGACTGGGAACTTTCCATTCCCTTCCCAAGGATCCCAACTGTCAGCGGTACATGGTGGATGTCCATCTTTAAACCAGACTGAAGTTGCTTCCTATTCACCAGCTTCCTAATCCAATGTTCCAATCCACCTTAACTGCTGCAGTTTATACAGGTGACAGAGCATAACTGCGGTACCATTTAAGGTGGGATGGAACAGGAGAACAGGAACTCCAGCTCCCACATCTTTAACAGGATCCCGGAACAACGTTAACCCTGCAGTCTGCACATTCCACGGAGCAGCTCCGCTCAGCGTCTGACCCTGACGAGACTGAAGAGAGGAGCAGCTCCACCGTTCTTAGCACCACCACCCCAACAGCAGCCTGTATATTCCAGCCATGCTGTGTGAGTTTCACGACCTTTCCATTTTTACTCTATGATCTTGTCCTTGAATGAAACTAGCTATTTCCCCCTTTTTGTGAGGTCATGAATAGGTAGATGAGCTCTGCTCTGATTGGTTGGTTTACAGCGAGACCCCGCCCCCAATCCTGACGATCACACCAAAACACTATGTGAAAATGGAATAAATAAAATAAGTCTCTATGTAAATAAGCTCCGCCCTCATACTATTTAATTAGCTAAGCTAGTTACTTGGAGCTAATGCTAGTAGCTAATGTTCGCTGTACTAGCTACTGGCTCCATCTGGACACCAACACACACTAGATTAAAACTGATCCTCACTATGGAGCACCTACTGAGTGTTCTAAACTGTTCTCTGATGTTCTTTATGGAAGGTATGTGACTTTGGTCAGCACCAGGATACAGAGATGTTGGAAACCGGTCATGCAAAAACAGATAATGATGTTTTTGAGTGTCCTTCTCATTTTTCTCCAAAGCCTCTTTAAAAATGGATAACTTGTGAAGAGCAGCTGCTTTGATTGGGAATGAAGTAACTGAAGGGTGGTCTCTGACTTGTGCTCAGTCCTGCATGTGTCTCAGCGCGAAGGCAGCGGAGCGTGTCTTACCTGTCACTGTAGGCAGCGGCGGTGGCGGTGGCAGGCTGGGCGTATCGGTAGGCAGCGTATCCGCCCTAGAACATAGCACACGCACACAGAAACAGATAGGGACGATTGCAAGGGCTGCTTCACTGCCGCAACAACATCTGTTTGGAATCGTTTGTTTGTTTGTTTGTTTATTTATTTACTTGTTTTTTTCAGAAAGGGCTGTTTTGATTTTGGGGATTATGCACAGTGACAGATGATGGAGGCTCATGGAGCTGAAAAAGTCATGGAGTGGTTGCATAGATATACGCACAATGGGATGTGACAACCGCTGTTGCCGTGGCGTTCAGATCCTGGCGATGAGTTCACAATGTAAACCAGGCTAATTCAGTGAATGAGCGCTGCACTTAAGCCATGCTCGATAAGAGTGGGAATGCATATCGTAATCACTGTTATTAAATATGCATGATCTAATTACCAACAGCAGCAGCAGCAGCATTGTACGGCCGCTCAGTGAAAGCTAAGCCACTTCCTCATTCCGCTCATGTGGCGGCGGAGGATTAATTATGTATCGCTGTCATACTACATGGGACCGCTCTCTCTCCCTCTCTCTCTCTCTCTCTCTCTTTCTCTCTCTCTACCATCCTCTCTCTCTCTCTACCATCCTCTCTCTCTCTCTCTCTCTCTCTACCATCCTCTCTCTCTCTCTCTCTCTCTCTCCCATCCTCTCTCTCTCTCTCTCTCTCTCTCTCTCCCTCTCTCTCTCTCTCTCTCTCTCTCTCTCTACCATCCTCTCTCTCCCTCTCTCTCTCTCTCCCATCCTCTCTCTCTCTCTCTCTCTCTCTCTCTCTCTCTCTCTCTCTCTCTCTCTCTCTCTCTATCTCTCTCTCTCTCTCTCTCTCTCTCTCTCTCTCTCTCTACCATCCTCTCTCTCTCTCTCTCTCTCTCTACCATCCTCTCTCTCTCTCTTTCTCTCTCCCATCCTCTCTCTCTCTCTCTCTCTCTCTCTCTCTCTCTCTCTCTCTCTCTCTCTCTCTCTCTCTCTCTCTACCATCCTCTCTCTCTCTCTCTCTCTCTCTACCATCCTCTCTCTCTCTCTCTCTCTCTCTCTCTCTCTCTCTAAACAACAACAAAATGCTAATTCGAACATGCGGAACAGAAACATCCCGAAACATCAGCTGTTCAATTAAGCAAACGGACCAGACGAACGCGTCCTGGCAGCGGCCCATGTGCACTGATGCACTCAATCTCAAACTGGGCGGACGGCGGGGGTCCATGTGAAATGAACCGGGGCGTGAGAAAACTACAGCATCCCCCGCGCCCGTCCGCGCGCCCCACAAACGATAGAGCCATCTGCCCTTCTGCTGCTCCATCGTGTGCCATTCTTCTCTTTCTCCTGCGCTTGTCTTTCTGCTCCCCCTTCGTTCCTTCTCGTTTACGCTCTTCCACTGCTTCTCTATCTCTTTTCTGATGTCCACTCTGTCCTATCGTTCCCTCTGCTCTCTCTCCTTTTTTCTTCCCAAGTTCTTCTTTCTTTTCTTTGCTTTGCTTTTTCCTCTTTTCTTCTTTGTCTCTGTCACACTGTCCCTCTCTCTCACGTCCTCTTTTCCTGTCTTCCTTTGCTTCTATCTTTCCCTTCTGGTGTCTCTCCTTTTCTTTCTTTCTATGCGCTTCTTTTTTCCTTTGCTTCTCATTTTGTTTTGTTTTTCCCCATCTTGACTTTTCTCTCTCCTCCCCACCGTTCTCCCTTGTGTTCTTCTTTTTTTTCTTTTCCTTCCTTTCCATTGTTATTTATCTGTTTTTTTCTTTCTCTCCCTTATGCCTCTGCTTCCCTCACTCACTTCTGCTTGTTTTCCTTTTCTTTCTCTCTAAGCTTTTCTTTCTTGTCTTTACTTCTACCTCTCTCTTGCTCCGTTCTGCTTTCCTTTCTCTCGATGCTCTTCTTTATTCTTTTCTTTTTTCTCTGTCCCCTTAGACCTCTTTCTCCCCCTCTCTTTCTCTTCTTCATCCTTATCTTCCCTCCTTTTTTTCTTTCCTGATCTCTTATTGTATATCGCTCCGTTTCTTCTTCCCCTCTAACTCTCTCTCATCCTCTTCACAAGGAAGTGCTTTTCTTTTTTCTCTGTCCCTCTCTCTTACACCCCCTCTTCTTTTTTCTTTCTCCTGCTTGTCCTCTTTTACTCTTTTCCTTGTCCTCCTCCTCCTCCTCTCTCTCTCTTCTGCTCTGGGCCGTCACGCCCCAGCTCTGCTCCTCTTCCCCCCCTCTGGTTAAGATGGGATTTTCCTGTGTGATGACTCGCTCCTTAAAATTCATACCCCCGCTCCCCTACACCCACCCCCCGACCCCCCCACCCAACACACATTCACTTCACTCTTATGATGTGTGGGGGGAAGCAGGGGCAGCATTTTACCCCTAGAAGACCCTCATGCTTATCAGTAACAGCCTCTAGTCTCCTGGGAAAGCTTTACACTAGATGATGGAACATTGCTGCGAGGACTTGATTGAGTGTTAGTGAGGTCAGGTACTGATGTTAAACATAGCTGTGAGGAGCAGATTGAGCATTAGTAAGGTCAGGTACTAGTGTTGGAACATTGCTGTGAGGGTTTGATTGAGTATTGGTGAGGTTAGGTACTCGGTCATGTGACGGGCTGTCTGGGCTCTTTGCATATACAGCGTATGCACTTAAACTGGATCATGTATTACAGTTCAGCTACACAGCAAAACGACAACAACCATCAACTTCTCAGGGCCTTTAGCGCTCCTGTCCAGCGGGAGGAAATGGCGTGCATCTGCATGGACCCCTGCCTCCATCAGGCTTGGTCAACTAAGCTCTGCAGAAGACTGACAGCTTGCAGGACGGTGTGTGAACAGTGGTCAGGAGTTTAATACTGAGCCATGCAGCTGCAGGGAGGCCATCATTTATCTTTATGACTCTCGGCAAGGAGAGAGACAGGAGCGAGGGTGGGAGGGAGGGAGAGTGCGGAGGCCTGTGTGCCTATGTGAGAGAGGAAGAAGGTGAAGAGGGGCTCCACTGGTTCTGTTTATACCCCGACTGCTCCCATCTATCTGCAGCGAGCGTGGACACAGGACGCTTATCGGGCCCAGTGAAGCGCGCGGCTCGGCTCGAGCGCTCCTGCGTGGGTGCGCGTTTGTCTGCCCGCTCGCAGAACGCCTGTAAAAGAGACAATAATTGATGCGGGCGCTGCACTCTTCCTCTTCGAGCGCTCGTTATTGCTTTCATAACAGCCGTTCTCACTATGCTCAACAAAGCCATTTATTAGCGGCTATGCGAGAGAGAGAGCAACACCGTCTTCTGGTTTCCGTGCTGCTTTTTAATTGAAACCTCTTATTCGGAGGCAAATGTTTTGATTTCCCAAATGGATTTGACAGTTACGTATTAAAGCATCTCCGGAATTTCCCAAAATGTGCTTTTTCTCCCCCTCCCCGTCTCGCGGCGGCCTATTTAGCCGAATTACATTGGTTTCTGACGGGTGGGCTGTTGCCAGTTTAATTTCCCGGCTCTTTCCCCTACGGTAGTCGCTGGGTTATTGCAGCAGCGTTGCGCGTGGCTTTGCGCCCCTCGCTTTGTTTAACTGGCACGTCTTGGCGCCTTGGCACACGCTTGTCTATTTTATGCTAGTGCAGACTCATTCCGCACACCTCGTGGTCCAACCTTCTCAAAAATTTCCACCGCGCCCTGCAAACGATGCTGAGTGATAAACACAAATACAGTTCTCGACTAGTTTCTAATGAATATTAAATGAACTTAGCGCGGCGGTGTAATCAATCGGAGGCGCGGTGGCGCTCGGGCTAATGGCAGGAGAACAGAGGGTTCGTTAGCGCGGCCCTAACGCCATTTCCACGCACATTTGTCACCCTGCACCATTTGTCCGGTCCCAGAGAAGGGCAAGCTGGGCAGGTTCATCAGGCTGCTTCGTGGTGAAGACAAATACTGATGCACAATCACTGAGTTTAGTTTAATTAGCCAAAAAGACAAACTATGACTCCTCAGTGGAGCGTTCCACCGGGAAATCTTAAAAGGCACCGTAAAATATTTAACATAAACAATTACTCTAATTCGTGACAAACAATTAAGTTTTAGTCTATTATTACTCAACTCAAAAAACTGAAAATCGTTTGTTCAAAGTCTTTTTTAGGTTGCACCAACAAAAACACTTTTCACAGTTTCACTAAAAGGAATGCTACTAATGCTAGCTATGGTAGCTGACGTTAGCTAGGACTGACACTGACAGGTTAGGGCAAGGTTATTTGAAAAAGCAGTGATAGCTGCACGGTACACTGTAAAAAGTGTTTTGTGGGTCCAGTCTTAAAAACAACACCCTACACCCCACCCTACAACCTAAATTGATCAATTCAATTTCAATCAGTCGTTTTTCTGAGTTGAGTGAAACTTGTTTAATAGCTTGTAACAAACGGAAGCAATGTTTTAGGTTGCACGTGTGTTTACGTGTGTTGGCCCTCAGGCCATAAGACTGTTCAACTCCTCTCAGTACAGGAAACGAAAAACTCTGGACACTCTTTCATTCCGGTCACTCCAACGGACACACCCCCATCTCTGCACACACTCCCTCCTAAATGCCCTATTTCTATTTATATTCTATTATTCTAGTCCATTCTGTACTGTTTACACATTTTGCACTGATAAATTATTTATATTACTGCGTATTTGCACTGTCTGTATGGCTGACAACAGCCATCTTCTTAATTTGCTCAGCAAATGGTTTACCACTACCTCCATTTATACTTTATACTTTACACAGACACTAAGGACTCTATTTTTATACTTTCATACTTTACATTGTATCTCTGTCTCTATCTGTAGACCTCTCTTGTGCTTCTGTTGTTACTTCTGTATAGTTTGTATATCTGCTACTGGATGCCTTGAACTTCCCTCTGGGATCAATAAAGTATCTATCTATCTATCTATCTATCTATCTATCTATCTATCTATCTATCTATCTATCTGTCTGTCTGTCTATCTGTCTATCTGTCTATCTATCTATCTATCTATCTATCTATCTATCTATCTATCTATCTATCTATCTGTCTATCTGTCTATCTATAGTGTGCTCTGAGTTAAAATGTATTATGTTGGTCCAACCTACCTGTTACAGGTAAGAAAATAAGTTCATCCAACATTAAAAAAAAAAAAAAAAACTTTGACTGAGTCTTTTAGTGAAAGCTATTCGATTGAGGAGTTGAGTAAAACTTATTCAATTGCTTGTAACAAATTAGGGTCATGTTTAAGGTTGCACTTTTTACAGTGTATATGTAGCCATGTGTTCTATAATAAGCACCACATTAATAATATATTTAGAGCTGATATTGTTACAGTACATAAAAAAGCATAACACTTTACATGGTTACATTTATAACTTCTTACACTGTAAAATGTGCAATCAGAAACCGTTTCAGTTTACTCAACTCAACAAAAACTAAGACTTATTTGAAATGTCCTGTTCAGGCATGTTTCAAAACGGAAGTCCTCATTTATTATGTTTAAATTGAAATTATTATCAGTGAAATGTCTCACTTCTGGTCTCGTTTACACCATAAGCACAGAACAAGCAAACTGTAGCGAAAGTGTGAGGTAAGGCTTACGCTTCGGCTTCAGCCTCATCCTGCTTACTGTGTTTTGGGAGTGTACTGTGTGTACGTGTGCATGAAGTGATTCTCACATTTGTTCGAGATCATGCTGCGGTCAGTCTTTAAGGTCAGGTGACTGAACTGTTTTCACAGTTCTGAACTGGAGATAAAAGCTGGAAGTAGAACAGCCTGTTCCGCAGAGATTATTGCAAGTCTGAATATTAAATCAAAACAAAAGAAGTGAATCTTGGTCGAGTAATAAGAAAGTTATGGCCATTTGAACCGTGAGAACTCAGATCATCTCTCAGCACACGTGTAGCAGGTCTGGACTGATCCAACTCGGAGGCTGTGCACCTCCAATAGAGAACAATGGACTATTTTTCTATCTATGGTTTAGGCTGCCTCCTCATCCCTGAAAGGTAAACCAGCTGAACCCGCAGTGGCTAAACGAATTCGGTTATTTAGCATTTTTAGCCTGTTAGCTCTAGAACTGCCTACAACAGTACGTGTGCAGCCCTGGATCTGATGGGAGGTCCAGTGTGAGGTCCTTTCTGTCTGCTGACCAGTCCACTCCAACTCCAGAGACACCTGTTCACAGTGCAGAGCTCCCCAGCCTCACTGACTACCTACAACCCTTTCTCTCTCTCTCTCTCTTTCTCTTCTGCTCTCCTTTGCCTTCTCTATATTTCTGCCCTTCAGCTCTTGTTCTATTCCTCCCTTAGTGCTTCTCTTTCTCTCTTGCCCTTTTCCTTCTTTTCCTTCCTCCCTCTGTCTCTCTCTCTTCTGCCTTTCTACCGCCAAACTCTTCCGCTCTGCTCTCCCCGTATTCTTTTTAAACTGGCTCAGGTAGCCGTCTGCCCTGCAGCCAGAGGAGAGAACGAGAGAGCGTGAGAGAGAGAGAGAGATAGAGGGGCTCACTGAGCATGTTGCCAGCCCCCACTGCTGAATAATGGCATATTGTGCCTAAGGCTGTTTGGCTCTGCTGTTTGGTAAAAACATCTCGGACTCCAGTCCCAGGGTCACTTGACATAATGACAAATCTAACAGATAAAAGCTTGAATTAAGATACAGTCGATAACCCCTGAATAAGGGATGAGGTGGAAACGTGTGGCTATGAATCAGGCTGGGGTGTTTACAGTCAGTGGGATGGGGGATGGACACTTAAGGACAGCATGCAATATCAGTTTATACTTACATAAATATCTGCACCATAAAATCCGTCCTGGTACACAACGCTGGAGGGATACACACACAAGAACACAGATAGTCAGTGCTGTTGGTTCATGTGCCTTTCAAAATGGTAAACTATTATATTTTATTCATGTGCAGCACATTTAAATCAAGTACAGGACTGTACACAAGTCAGAGACCACCCATCATGTATCATATTTAACAGAACACTTGGTAGAAGCCTGTAACATAATAATATTTACACTTATCAAAAAACGCTGCACAACTACCTGCACCCGGAAGGAATCGACCCACATGCTAATGATTCCAGTTTCACGCTCAGACGTGCATGACGTAACCAAGGACGGGCCTTATCTCTGTACCTGACTGACCCAACACCACCATTACAGACCTCCAGCGAGCAGTGGTGTCCTCCATGAGTCCTCCTGTTAGTGCAGCACCATCGGCAGACGGCTGCACCACGCAGGACTACATGCACACAGACCGTTACCACGACTGTCCTTAACACCACGTCACCGTCACCAAAGACTGCAGTGGTGTCGTACCAGACTGTCATGGAGGGACTCAGAATGGCAGCGGGTCATCTTCAGTGACGAGTCCCGCTTTAGTCTTGGTGGAGACGCCCAACGAATCCGTGTGTGGAGGCACCGTGGTCAGCACCAAGATGAACGGTGTTGTCACACGTCCGGGAGGCCTGGTGTCCCTCCACCTCCACCCCCACCGCACCATCTGCAGGAACTGTGTGAGGATGTTCAAGCTGCATGGGATGGATTATCACAGGACTCCATTAGGAACCTCTACAGCTCCATACCGAGACGTCTGGCGTGTTGGGTTAGCGAACACGGCGGCCCGACGCCATACTGAGAGACAGACTTCTGTATGTGTAGCTCAATAAATATTGATCATATCAGTCTAAATTTATCATCAGTTATATAATCCATCACCTTCTTCTGAGTGCAGCTGTTCATTTGATGATGAGGGTACAATAGTTGTGACAGTGGGCGGTTGCAAGCTGGAGGTTAGTGAACCAGTCTTGTGTCCGGATGGTTGTTGGTTCAGTTTACTGAGCCCACTCTTTTCCTTTCCTTAACTCCCCTTCACAGTGGAAGGATGGACAGAAACACCTGTGAATGTTTTCAGATCTGAAGCAGGCATGGAGCTTGTTGAAAGTGCTGTTTATCTTAGGGGGGAGAGTGTTGGTGGGTCTACCAGGTCTTTCAGGTGGTTATTAGGAGTCCTATTTTCTCTGAAGCTTCCAAAAATGAATCCTAGTTAAAAGAGGAATGGTCTCTGACTTTTGCACAATACCTTAACATCAGGGATGCACTGACACCACTTTTCCCTGACACCTGATCTGTACATACAGGCTAGCACAGAGTACGACACTGGTACTAACTCTTACCCAACTAACCTGGTATTTATGTAGCCACACTTGTAAGATATTTATATTTGGTAAAGGCCTGACTGAGTGACACTTACTTGTTGCATTATATGTATTAGAGATTAAAACTACATTCGTTTATTTACTGTATAAATATTTAGTATGTATCGTTATGTAATCAGGAATAAGTGTAGGTGGAGGTAAAGTATCTGTATGGTGTAAAACAGGTGTAACCAGAGCTGAACAGTATGTAGAACCTGTGGTGTGTACGTGTGAGCAGCTTCTCCGGATGTAAAAATGGGAGCTGAATGTTTCCTAATTTTTTTGCATCCAAAGTCGTTTGTCTTGCATGCGTGTCTTGTTCACTCGCGCTGCGTCTCTGAGTGTCAGACTGGAGTTTGGTAAATATCACCGCGCTCAGGCTGTCGGTAGCAGAGAGAGTAGTTAAAGCGACAGGTCAGATCTGCTTTTAGCTTTGGATTTCACCGATTTGAGGAACCCCTGGTTTTTATTTTATTTCCTCAACAGCTTGTTACTGCGAGCTTTACGGGGGAATGTAATCAGATATGGGTGTTTACATGGCTATTACTCTTCTGATGAACAAATAATTACTCACTCTCTCGTTCAGTCAGACAGAAATTGTATTCAGAATGGCCTCAACTAGACGGGCAGATACTATTCCGATCTACTTGGACATTTCTATTCTCAGCCACATTAATCGATCCTCAGCGCGGTTAAAAAATGGCCTAGATCGTTTAACAACACAAAGTTAAACAAGCCAGAGATTTAGCAGAGGGCTCATTTGCATTCTAAAGAGGGCTCATTTGCATACTGCAGCCTTCTGGGCTATTAGCATATTAAAGGACAGTATCGCGATTAGCAAACGAGACATTGATTGTGCAGCTTCATACATCGGCCCTGGCCATGCGGACGGACCACTCATCCGGCCCGTATACTCGTAAAGGCACTGTAGCTTGAGTGAACCACTTATACAGACGGCTGTCCTGCTGAATCGTGCTCGTGAAAAATGACAAAGATCTCCCCACATGAACGCGGAGCAAAACTCAATCAAAGAAAGCAGAAGGCTTTTAAATGTCCTTCAATCGAATGAAGGGATTCAGTTCCACGGCAGGACAGGTTCATGTTTGGTATTTATTCAGTTTCATTTCAATCATTAAACGCGTTATTGATTTAGCGACTGTTGTGTGTTTTTTCAGGCGCCCGTAAGGATTCAGCTCTCCAGGAGAGCCTCGCTCTCACGCCAGACTGCAGCCACCCTTCATAATCTGCAATAAGTTCAAATCAGTAATTTAAGATAGAGCCTCATACGGGATAACAGCGTTAGTAGAACGACGTTAGTGGAAACAAGTTTTGGAATGCCGCGCGTCTCCATAATCGTCTCTGGCAGTTTATAAAGGTAGCGCCGAAGAGCAGTCAGTAGGAGGGCTTGTGGCTACTGAGCCTCATGAGATTCTCCATGAGCATCCGACGCTTACAGTCACAAAGAGAAACAGATCAAAACGATCAGTCAAGCTGCCTGCTTGCAGTCCAGAATATTGATGCTGTCATATCAATAAACTCCATTTGAGTTTCTCTCTTTCCGTCGTGTGAAGGTTCCATGATGAATGGACCAATAAGAACGACTTAGAATAAAATCTTGTTACATTAGGCTATGTTAACACTTAGGAATGATAGATCCAGTCGGAGGCTGCTATCCTTTTATTTTCAGGCAGTTAAGGTCATTAACCTGCATGCAAGTCCATCTTCAGGTCAGTGTGAAGTAATGGTGGCGTAGACTTCATGGCTCGGTGATAAATCTTTATGCTTGATGTTGACTAGTCACCGATCACATGATTATGAGCATCACAGCATGGACGCCTCAGAGAAGACAACCGGTAAGGAGCCTGGTGATTTAAGGGTCCATGTCTTTGATTTCTGAAAGGCTAGCATTGAGATCCAGTTGGATCCTCATTGGAAAGGTTGTGTCATGCTCTAATCACCTGTGCTGTTTGGCTTTGTTCTAAGGTTTCTCCTGATCTACAGTGCTTCAAAAACCAGTCTTCTCCAGTTCTTCAAACCACTGTGTGGTTGGAGAAGGATCATGAGTTTAAAG
Source organism: Prochilodus magdalenae (assembly GCA_024036415.1). NCBI lineage: Eukaryota > Metazoa > Chordata > Actinopteri > Characiformes > Prochilodontidae > Prochilodus > Prochilodus magdalenae. The sequence goes on along the minus strand of JAMWET010001436.1, from coordinate 495,838 downwards.
TCTGTTACAGGTACAGGACTCTACATCGCTACATGCGGTCGAGCATCTCCGCAGGGCTGCCCACAGTGCATATACATCGCATACAAATTAGCGAGTTCCGTAATTTGATCCGTATCTCCAGTTCCTCGAAGGTAAGTAATGTGATCCAGTGTTGGACAGGGCACAGCATGCTCTACTGACCTGTGGAGTTCGGAAAATTCTGTGCTCATCTAGAATGCTTCAGATTCGGATACCGAGTTGTTATCTCTGGTTTTCTGAAGACCATGTTAAAAAGCCATGTGTTGTTACAGACGGAGCACTAGTTTGAAGTTGGTGACTCCTATTTTTTGACACGTTACGACTCTTTAAATTTCCCCTGGTCCCTGCATCACCGCTGTCGTCCTGGCATTGGCCAAGCCTGCCTAGGGTCCGCACAAGTCAGATGCAAGTTAGTGAGATTCTGGAATTTTAATCGTATCTCTGGTCCTTTGAAGTCAAGTAGTGTGATCCAGGGCTTGTGGGACCTGCGGTTTTGTCACGATCGATAATTCCAAAGCGCATTTTATTATATCCTGTGGTTTAATCCACGGCATCAACAGCGATTAGTCAACACTGACTTAACTTTGGAATCTGTACCGTAAGGTATTAGTGAGTGAAACAGGGAGGGTCTCTGAGATATCGACATCGAGTTGAAAAAAATTTGGACATAATTAAAAATCAGAAGACGTTGTAGAGGTTTGGCTAAAGACACTACCTTTTGGTGGACGATTAGTGGATCATTAGGATTTTGTGTTTAAAATGATCTTATGTGATGAATAAGATGTGACACAAACGAATTTAAGTCAGAATGGCTTCCATATGGATCCCACTGATGCAGTAGTAATAAATAGCTTGCTTTAAACAGTTAAGAAAATCTCTAAGGAGCCTATAAGGAGAATTCCTCATTTCTAAGGATTTTACTGGCTTTATGATGGGTTCCTTACGCAAAGCTTTATACTTTTTAGGTTGTTCCTCTACCATTATTACTACTGTATTACATTATATCACAGATATTACCTTTATTACAGCATTACAGTCTAAAACCATGTTTATAAAGCAAAACAACCCAAATAAAAAACAGATATGAAAAAAAGCAAATGTGCCTGATTATAACTCATAGTTGGTCATACATACGATTTTCTAAACCACAATAAGTCTGAGTGGCCTTAATGACGGCCCGGGTGCAGTTAGAGACGTGTTGGGATGCATTTATGGAGAAGATTTGGGTGACTACTGACTAGTGTTTGTTAGTGTCTTGTGCCGCCAGCGCTGAACTAAAGAACCAAAGGGGTCACCGGTTTGATCCTGTCTGATCCAACCACATCTAAGGTAAGTGGAAAACACTATGCGCTTGCTCCTCTGTGGGACAGCTAAGATTTTAAATCCAGAATACTGTGCGGTTCTGGGTTTTTTCTCCCACACACAGTGTGCCTGAACTCACCCTCCGTACGCTGGGATGTGTGGTGGAGGAGCAGCTGCCCGGAACGTGTTGTAGACGGTACGTCCTCTCCCTCTTAAGTGTGCCCCTCTGTATGCTGCAGCCGCCGTGGCAGCTGGGTATGGAAAACCTGGCACTGTCCACAGAGAGAGAGAGAGAGAGAGAGAGAGAGAGAGAGAGAGAGAGAGAGAGAGAGATGTAAAACACGTATTTCAACACGGCAGGAGTGTAAGTTAAAAATGTAAACAGCGGATTCCTATTGGTCCATTCATAGTAAAATCTTCACGCATTGTAAATGACAGCTGATTTTATTATATTAAATCAAAAGATAAATAAACACATCATAGACAAAGACATATGTTTGCTGCTGTTGGAACAAAACTTGGCATTTCCTTCTTCACAACTTCACAATAGTAGGAATAAACACACTCTACTGATAGCCTGTAACTCCTCCACCAGCACCAGTAACAGCTGAGACTGGATTGGGCATGTACTGGACAGTTGATCCAGATTTGGTGGATGCCTTCCCTGGCAAAATTCCGAGGAGAATTCCCTGTAGACTGGGATTTTATCCACTACTGGTAGACCCGTATGACCTGGATGGTTGACATGTCAAACACAGACTCTATGTGGCATGAGCATCCTTCTAGTGGGGCCACCAGACATTGGATGTGCTAGCCATTAACACATACAGTGACCCCAAATGGGTCAAAAATCAGATCAGCCACCGTCAATAAAGCATCACTACTAAAACAGCATGATACACCTGTTACCCTGGACAGCGTCTTTAATGTGAAGTGCCTCTTACTGTGTGTAATATACATCCTGCATGTACATCTCCAACCTGAATGGGCTTCGATTAATTCATGTAGTAACTTTCTGCGAGGGAGCTTTTAGTGGTGGAGGTCTGGTTCCATTCACCACCACTCTAAACAGTCCTGACTTAGCAATACTCTTTATAAATAAAAAAAAAATCCACAGAAGCAGGAGGAATTCCCCTTTAAGCAGCCTACACACTTCTGGATCTACTGCTCAGGCAAAATGGAATTTCTTTGGTGGCAAACTCAGCGTTCCAGAGCACAGAACTACTGAGAGAGAAAACACAATCCCATTTATATTTATGAGGAAAAAAATCATTTTTATTTATTTTTTATCAACAAACAAACAAAACAAAGCGATAAATCAGACACCAGCGTGTCTGGCGGGCGTCTTCATGAGTAAACCCATGTCGCGAGTGGCCGCGCTCTACAGCGCATGTCCCAAAGAGACACATATAACCTCCAATTAAACTCACAATTAGGCCCAAATCTCAGCCCTGAGAGGCGCATGGGCCTGAGAGCGCTGGTGCGAAGCAGACAACTGTTTTTACCATTACTCTTAAAAGGTGGACGACTGTGGACTTGGAAGAGGTGTCATTTGAAATGGTGGGGAGAGCAGGCTGTAAATGAGGAGAGGTTCTTTAACTATTCAGTTTTAAAAAAATAACCTGGGGTCCAATAAACGTGTAATAGAAACACTGAATCATTCATTCGGCTTTATGAAATATTGAGAATGGGCAGGAAAGAGGGCCGGGGTAAGGGGTCAACACAATAAGTGTTCTGTTTCATCCTCTGTCACCTGGTCATCAACCCTCAGGTGAGGGTTACAGCTACACAGGTCTGTCTTTTCATTTGAAAGAGAGAGAACGTTCCTGTCGTTTAATTAGTGACATGATCGGAACGAGGGGAAACAGGGTCAGCACACGTGGCTTAAAGGCAAGTGTCTATTGTAGTACCATTTTGACTGGACTCTAAAAAAAAAGGAATTTGATGACCTAGTCCAACTCACCTGACTGTATGTCTTTGGACTGTGGGAGGAGGACACCCACACAGATACAGGGAGAACATGTAAACTACACACAGAAAGGACCTCTAATCAAACCCAGACCCTATACGTGCCTAAATTGGGGTTATACACATACCGGGTTTAACTAATTAGACATGCTAATGATTTCACGTTCGGCCGTGGTCGGCGCAAGATATACTAGGTTTTTGCCACACGTCCAGAAGGCCTGGTGTCCCTCCACCTCCACCCCTACCGCACCATCTGCAGGAACTGTGTGAGGATGTTCAAGCTGCATGCGATGGATTATCACAGGACACCATTAGGAACCTCTACAGCTCCATACCGAGACGTCTGGCGTGTTGGGTTAGCAAAATTCTGTATGTGTAGCTCAATAAATATTGATCATATCAGTCTAAATTTATCATCAGTTATTGATCCTGGTCACCTTTATCTTCCTTCCCAACACACCTGCACTCCCACACCTCCTTTTGGGGTATAAAGCTCCCTCCCAGCACCGGGCTGTGGAGCTGTGGGACCGTGTTCTCTGGAGTGATGGAGCTCCATTCAGTACCTTTGGGATGAGCTGGAGTGTTTCTGGTCACCCAGCATATGGTGATGAAATACAGTGCAGCCGTCTTTAAGATTAATGATGTTTGTGTTGATGTACCTGATTTGGGTCAGGTTTTATTTTAACTTATATAAATCAGGAATAAAGCCTGATAAACTCCACTGCTTATTAAAACCTGAAGGTACAGTAAGCTCTTTTGTTCTGTAAGCCATCTGACAGCCAGGTACGTGTTGTTCGGCTGTAGAGGGAAAGTACATTCCTGATGTTCTTACCATTTATATTTACAGACTGTATATGACTAACATCATATACATCATTAATGAATAACATCAAGGATGTAGAGGCACAGGGGGGGAACGAGAGACAGAGAATGAATCAGAGAACGAGGACCAGAGAGACTCAATGAAAGGAGGAGGAGTGGAAGAGACAGAAAAAATAGAGAGCCGACATAGTGAGAGAGAGAGAGAGAGCAAAAGAGGGAGATAGCATAAGAGAGTGTGAGAGAGACAGAGAGAGAGTGAAAGCGAGAGAGAGAAAGTGTGAGAGAGAGAGAGTGAAAGAGAGAGAGACAGAGAGCAAGAGAGACTGTGAGAGAGAGAGAGAGAGAGAGAGAGAGAGAGAGAGAGAGAGAGAGAGAGACGGAGGGAGAGAAAGAGAGAAAGCAAGAGAGAGAGGGTGTGAGAGAGAGAGAGAAAGAGTGAGAGAGACAGAGGGAGTGAGAGGGAGAGAGTCAGAGAGAGAGAGAGAGAGAGAGAGAAAGTGTGAGAGAGAGGGAGAGAGAGGGGGAGAGAGTCAGGGAGAGAGAGAAAGTGTAAGAGAGAGAGAGAGAGAGTCAGGGAGAGAGAGAAAGTGTGAGAGAGAGAGTGAGAGAGTCAGGGAGAGAGAGAGAGAGAGAGACAGAGTGTGAGAGACAGACAGACACAGAGTGGTGCTGAAGCAGATGCTCACTCAGGCAGGAGGCAGCTCCTCATCAAAGCCATAAAAATGCACAACTGCTTTGTAGCGTAATTATTCCTCTCGTTAGCTTTGGCATGGGGAGCATTTTTGGGGAGTGCTGAGGGGCGGGGCAGGAACGTATGGAAAACACAAACAAACAAACAAACAAAACAAACTATAATGACCTTAGTGTGTACTGCATTCATAGGAATATGATACATTAACACAACACAGACGACCAGAGGGAGAGAACTCTACAGAGGGGGTTACACACATCAGAGAACCCACCTGCATGTCTGCTCATATAGACGTATACCCGTGTTTCAGAGTGTGGAACTGCTGTATCGGAAAACAACACTAACGTATCTGTACACTTAAACACACCGCACACGGGAATGGAGCGGACAGCAATGCCAAACTCCCTGGCAGTAGATGGAGATGTAAAAATGAGAAACCGCAATGGATATGAAAAAGGAAATGGAATCTGAAAGAGCTCCTGTTTTCCTTTTCTTCATTTAGAGGCTACTTGTAATTTGCTTTCTAAGCTTAAGACAATGGAGGCGGTTCCATCCAACACAAACTTCTCCCCCCCCCCCTCGTTTTTCTGTCATTAGTGGCTTTGTAATCCAAATGGTGTTTTATCTCAAAGTGAGCACACTGTTCAAATGCATTTACAAAAAGAGACTTAATTAATGTACATGTTTAATCATCCCATTACACATGTCAGGGTCATTCCCCATTGTTCCTCCCCGCCAAGCAATCTCCTGCTTTCACCGCCCAATAATGAAACAGCCAAGCGGCACACTTCCCATCCCCAACAGTCCCCATTCTCTCCACCCAAAGCTGCACGCTGCCTTCTGTGATAGCGTATCTGCATTAGGTGATTCGGTAGGCTGGATGTTTTCTAGCTTGTTTGAATGTTCTGTGGATGTGGAAGTGCGGAATGTTCTGTGGAAGTGCGGAACGTTCTGTGGATGTGGAAGTGCGGAACGTTCTGTGGATGTGGAAGTGCGGAACGTTCTGTGGATGTGGAAGTGCGGAACGTTCTGTGGATGTAGAAGTGCGGAACGTTCTGTGGATGTGGAAGTGCAGAACGTTCTGTGGATGTGGAAGTGCGGAACGTTCTGTGGATGTAGAAGTGCGGAACGTTCTGTGGATGTGGAAGTGCGGAACGTTCTGTGGATGTGGAAGTGCGGAACGTTCTGTTGATGTAGAAGTGCGGAACGTTCTGTGGATGTGGAAGTGCGGAACGTTCTGTGGATGTGGAAGTGCGGAACGTTCTGTGGATGTGGAAGTGCGGAACGTTCTGTGGATGTGGAAGTGCGGAACGTTCTGTGGATGTGGAAGTGCGGAACGTTCTGTGGATGTGGAAGTGCGGAACGTTCTGTGGATGTGGAAGTGCGGAACGTTCTGTGGATGTGGAAGTGCGGAACGTTCTGTGGATGTGGAAGTGCGGAACGTTCTGTGGATGTGGAAGTGCGGAACGTTCTGTGGATGTGGAAGTGCGGAACGTTCTGTGGATGTGGAAGTGCGGAGCGTTCTGTGGATGTGGAAGTGCGGAACGTTCTGTGGATGTGGAGGTGCGGAACGTTCTGTGGATGTGGAGGTGCGGAACGTTCTGTGGATGTGGAGGTGCGGAACGTTTTGTGGATGTGGAAGTGCGGAACGTTCTGTGGATGTGGAGGTGCGGAACGTTCTGTGGATGTGGAAGTGCGGAACGTTCTGTGGATGTGGAAGTGCGGAACGTTCTGTGGATGTGGAAGTGCGGAACGTTCTGTGGATGGGAGATGGGTGGTAGTCGCGGTGGCGGTGGTCACACACCATGAGCTTCAGCCATGGTTATGTTTACCCTTGGCTACCTGCCCCTAAATGATCTAACCGGGAGCAGAGGTTAGAATACACAGTCGGGGCAGCAGAGCTACTTCTCCATCCTCTCATGTTGGACTGATCCCACTCCTACAGAACTACCGTGACTCACTATCACCTCTTCAGGTACCCGATGGTATAACGAGACAGGATGGGATGGGGCTAGCTGGTTAGCATGCTAACTTCAGTAGATATCTGATAGACCATACACAGGTGTCTGACATTCAGGCAACACTGTTATTCATTCATATCCTGTTAATGATTTTAGTTCATTTTGGAATGTTTCTCGTTTCTCAGTATAACCTAATTTAATGTTTGGCTATGTGTTAAAGTATGTACAGTATAAGAAGCGTGCATGTTCAAAGTTGGCTGGTGGTGTAGCGGTGAACCAACAATCAGAATGCCATAGATTCAAATCCCTTTACTGACTGGACACTTATTGTTGTGCCATACAGCAAATGATCCACCAGGTGCTTAACCTGGCGTCTGCTCCTAGGCTGGGTGTAGTTATGAGCACCTCCCCCCAGCATCAAGACCAATAAAGTATCATTCATGTGAGAAGTTCTTAGGTAGTGCATGCTGGTTCTTTAAACGCGCTGCGTCTTTTTATGTGTTGACTGTGTTGCACATTGGGTTCGGTTCAGTGTACCAGGTGAGGAAGTTAAAAGTTTATAACTTCAGGAGCTAAGTGTACATGTTCAAAGACTGCCAGTAGCCTGTGGTAAGATGGGCTAAACCAGAGGGTCGCAGACTCGAATCCCAAGACTGACTGGCCACTCCTGGTCTTAACCCAAGGCACTTAACTCCTTCTGCTGCTGCCTCCAGACAGGGCACGGTTCAAAGATTAAAAAGTCAGTTTGAAGCTTTAAAGTCTTCATGTTCAAAGCTTAAAATGTGCCCAGAACGTTCAGACAGGCTGCACATTCTCAGTTAAATGAAGACTGCAGGGTCACAGCTTATAAAACATGCATGAAGCTCATATCGAGTGAGTGTTATAAGCAAGGCAGCCAAGGCAGCCAATTTGGACGTCCACTCTGGGGGTGCTGGGTTTATACCTGTACATTAAGGGCAGACTTGCGTATCACGAAAGCTGCCCATGTACTGTACCCAGATACATCTATTTATCATTTCTTGTTTTTTTTTGTTGGTCACAGCTATAAACAAAACTGTCTGCTCTGACTGTTTCTCGCCTGTCTCTCAAGGCTTCTGCTGAGTCTGCTCTGAAGTGACCATGCAGAGGGTGCACAGACAGGCCCCCGGTGGCCTTACAGTCCTTACATACAGGCGCAAATGAGGACCACAAGGCTCGATCAAGGCCAACGCAAAGATGAAGCAAACAAACAGGAATACCCCTGAACTTGTTGGAGCTGGAAGTTTAAACAGTACACAGTTAATAAACGTCAAACACAACGTGGCGTCTGGAGAGAGACAGAATACACACATCAAACTGCTGAGGCAGACACGTCTGCTTTGAGCAAAAGTGAGCAGCAACCAATCAGATTGTTGATATTCAATGATGCCAGTGCTCAGGTCATGCCAGTAACGCTCAGTGCTGCACACACACTAGGGGGCAGTGAGCACACTTGCCCGTAGAGGTGGGTAGCCCTCTCCATGGTGTCCAGGGGTTAGGGGCCTTGCTGAAGGGCACTTCAGTTGTTGTTGCTGTCAGCTCAGGGAAACCAGTGACCCTCTGGTCACGGGCCCAGTTCCCTTACCGCCAGCCCATGACTGACTGTATGCACCATTCCTGTTTGATGTCATCTTGTGATTGCCTTTGTCCCTTTGTGCCTGCTCAGACCAGTACGGCATGCCTAGTGTAAAAGTAAACTAGCCTAACACCACAGCATGATGTGAGCGATTCAGCATCTTATCAAAAAGCAGGGTAATGCTACCGATGCAGGGTAACACTAGTGACAGCATATACCGTAAATCAGAATGATCGGTAGTTAGTAGGAAGGCTGGAAGCCATATGTCAGCTAGTTATGATGTCCATAGCTATGCCTAACATTGGTGCTAATATTAAGACCACACAAGACCATGCACTCCGCACACACACCTGCTTTCCTCACAGTGCACAATTAGGCATTTTCACTTTCCTTTACAGCATTGGTGAAAATGGTTACAATGGTCCGATCTGAAGAATGGTTAAAAAATAAAAGGGAACCTTTAAATAAATATTGTGAAACATTCAATCAGATGTAATTAGTTTAGACGGGGAATGCTGGGAACCCCCTGGTCCGCAAATCTGGGAAAGCTGATATCCCTCCAGCACCCACACAGCCTTGCTCCCCAATTCCCTTTTGCCACCTCATTTGACACCTCCTCAATTAATTACCAAGCCCTTTGTGAGGTGTACCAGCAGAGCACGACTCTGAAGGCCAGTGCAAGACCCATGCACTACTCTACTGAGGCTGCTTCCAAGTGAAACACATGCCGGACTACCAGTGTCTTTACAGCCGCCCCTAGTTTTCTTCCAGGCCTTTGTTCCTCGCGGGGAGAAAAGATGGTGAAAGGGTTTATTTCACCCACATATGTGGACCACGCTTGTATAATCTCCGGGAACCAAGTGGTGAAAGTGTAATTTTCACGTAGCAGCTGAATCTAATGCTCAACCGTAACACTTAATCAGCGATCGCGGCAGCAGACTAGCGGGGTCCCACTCACCGGCCGCACTTTCACACCCCCGCCCTCCATCCTGCACACAAGCTGCTAATGAGAATCGAAGGCGTCGTAAACCAACAGCCACGCCTCAGGTTAGCTCTGGATCAAGTGGCAGCCGTGCTAGCCTCATTTAACCCTGAGCATCACGGGCAGCCCGTGAATCAAAGGCCTACAAAAAGGCTGCTGCTCCTCTGCAGAACCGATTCATTTGCCCGGTTGGCTTTCTAGCTCGACTGAAGTCTGCAGCTCTAGATGGAGCTTAGTCACTCTATGTGCTCGCCAGCACCCCCTGTGGTGCTCAGCTTTCCATCTGCAACCAGCCTGCAACAGCCTGCCAGCCCCTATTTTTAGCTCCAAGCAAAACGATCGGAGGCGTTTTCCAGCATCAGCACAATCATGGCATATTAATGACACACTGATTATAATTAAAACAGGAGGGGAAAAGAAGTGGCGCGGTGTTCGATGGGCCCGAACGTACACGCTCTAATGGGATGCGAGGCCGTTCGGAGACTTTGAAAGGTGAGGCGAAAGCAAATCGATTTCCGAGCCATTTCGTAATTAACGGAATGTGCACTGAATTAGGGTAAACGACTGTCTGGAGAAATTGAAAATATTGATTTTAATTTACAAAACATATTTCAGCCCCTCGGTGCCCTCGCCAAAGACGGACCATTTAGGTCCCGCCACCACCTACGGTTTCCTTTCTCCCCGTCTCGCACCGCTCCTATTATCATAAAATCATGCTATTTTTTATCGTAATGGTGACAGGAAGGTCACGGCTGGGACAGGCAAGGTTGATGACGACTGGGAAGAGGAAGTGAAAGAGTTCTGTTCTTTTTTTCAAGGCCTATAAAATGAAAGGGCCCCTCCCCCGAGACCTGCAGCCTCGCTTGATCATGCTGTTTTCATTGATGTGCTCTGTGTTTGTGCTCAGGATAACGGAGCCCACAAGCCCCCCGTCGTTGGGGTAACATACGCAGACACCTACTGGACTGCCGGGCTCTTTGGGCGGCTGGAGTAATGGCTCTGCGCCGGCTCTGCCAGCGGTCTGAGCCCGTGCCAAGGACCGTCCCGCAGAAGCCCAGAGATTAAGGTCACTCTTTATACACTCCAAAACCACTGAAGCCGACAAGCGGCAACCTTTTCATCCAGTGCTTTTTTAAAGTCTCAAATGATACGGCGGTTTAAAGCCAGCCCTCCTCTGTTTTCCCCTCGTTTTTCTCCTTTGTTTAAGCACTGTATTTTTGGGGTTTGTGTCTCTACGCAGCTGAAGTGCTGTATGCCAGCTTTAGTCCACTCAAATAAATGAACCAGAAGGGTTGTTTGACTAACTGACTCAAAACATGTCAACATTAATTGCAATTGCATTGTTTGTATATGCTGGCTCGAAGGCCCGCAGTCCACAGTACTTCGCATGTGATCTCTCTGAGGGAAACTGGTTCGAGTTTGTTTGGTAACTGTAGTGGTCTTCACCGCTGAGCTAGTGCCGCCTGATTTCATCCAATCTGAAATACGTCATAAGGTCCCAGCTATATTGGTAATCATGTTTTTAAGGTTTTATTTAAGACGTTGTTTCATAAACTGCCCTGTTCGGGCAGTGTCTGAGCTCGTGGTGAGTTTTAGGCTCTAAAACTTCCTCTACTAACTGGAATATTATCCAACAGATCACTAAGCACGGTTGTAAGTCGCTCTGGATAAGAGCGTCTGCTAAATGCCTTAAACGTAAATGTAAATGTAAACTGATATAAGAAACAGGGTAGCACCAGAAGAGTAACATCTGAGTAAGCTAGCTATCATTTTTTCACAGTGCATTCTTAATAATCATTAAAATGTTTCTCAGTCTCTAATTTTCATATTCCATACAGAAATCTGATTGTGTATATATATATATATATAAAAATATATATATAAAAAAAAATGTAAGAGCCCCCCTGTAAGTGATCAGGGTCTCTAGGTGTGCAGGTTCTGGGTTGGTGTTGGTTCTGTTTGATTCTCTACACTACTGGAACCATGTCTCCCAAACTCCAGATCAGATATTGTATTAGATCTGTTTATTTAGAAAATCACTAATGACCTCCAGAAGCCTGTTTTTAGAACCATGCTCGCTGTGCGTCTCACCCCAGCCGCCGCTCGCCAGTCTCTCTGTAGGTCACTCGAGGTCATCTTACGATGTGTTGGTGTGTGTTGTGATGGTGTGAGTGGATTAAACAATCCACATTAATCAACATTAATCACAACTGTATCTAAGCTGAGGTTATGGAGTCTGTATACCCTGCCTCTGGTCTGTTTGACTGAATGGCGTAATTAAATTAATACCTTCTTATCGCTGCTCTCGGATTAATTACCGTGTTCCCACCTTGTGTGTGACATATGTGAATAAGATAACCAAGCTCCTCCCACAAATGTGCTCCTTGTGAGGCTGAACAAGCTCTACAGTAATCCCATTCAGACTATTACTCAGCAGAGACCAGCTGTAATAGGAGTTTACCGTTTCAGATGTATAGGACAGTTATGTGATGGAGGTTGAGTCAACAGACAAGTGCTCCGAATGTATCACCCACAGCACGTTAGGTAAGTTAGGGTTATCCATACGATGCTTTGAAGTTTCGGATGCACTCACCTGCATAGAATTCTGGGCTGTAGACTGCACCCACAACAGGATTCAACTTCCAGCCTAAACGAAGAGACAGAGAGAAAGAGAGAGATGGAGAAGGGATATTAGCATGTTGGGAGTGCTAGACCCTTCCCAGGTATCTGCTCGATCCCACGCGGGAGAAGAAGTGGAGAAGAAGTTCTGGTTAACTAGAAGCAGTGAGGCGGCCGCTGGGCACTGTTTTAATGATGCCAGCGGAGGGTCCACTGCAGCGGCCTGCTGCTGTCATGCAGAGCGTGAGTTGGACACTCAGGCTGACAGAACTCTCTCAGGCTCTAACTCCTACAAATGGGCTGTCAGTGGAAAACCACCACAAGACGTCTCAGAGGTCGTCTCAGTTTTCATCTTCCATTCAAACTTTGAAAAGAGGACTGCTTCGCCATGTGAACACGCCGGAGCTCTTTGTCTGTGTACTCTCACTGAACTGTGCTTAGAGAGAGCGATGGTAAATTGAATCTGAGATTATAGGGGAATCGCTGAAGGGCGATTCAAAGGGCCAATTAAAGGGACAATACAATGTAAATATCCCTCTCTTATTTGAATGAAAGAGTCTTGTGCGGTTACATCATCAGAGCATCCCATATTATATGGAAACGAAAATGCAAAATCAGTCCGGCTTGAAACCAATGTTTTTGTGATGTCACAAAAACCAACACATTTGCATATATTTACCTAGCAGTTTAGCTCCACTTATTAGTATTGGGCCAGCGAATCAGAATTAGTGCTATAGGTCTGAAATACAGGTGGTCCTGTGGGCCTCAGAAATTGACCCCTGAAAACCTTTACCCCTGAAATTATGGGGTCTCCCTGATAATAAACACAAACAATGACATCATGCTGCTTGTTATGGCTAAAAATAGATGCTCAAATTCGGGGAATGCTTCTTGTTTAGCCGGAGAGCTTCCATTTTTGGTGTTTTGAAACAAGTACAGCAGCAGCAGTGATCTGCCTCAGGGTGGCGCTGTAGGAAACTGCTTTACCCAGCTGGTCCTTCGTTACCTACACACTGTAACTATCACTGTAACACCCCATGAACTTGGTGGAAAGAGTGAACTATTAATCGTTGAGCACAGAGGCGGAGATGATGAGTGAGATCTCAGCTAATATGTGGAGGACCTACCAAACTATAATCTCCACAGGAAGAACTGGTCAACCAAACTCTTTCCTGGCTTTGAAGCAGCCAGTCAGTGTTGGAGAAGCCAGCCAACATGGGACCCCCTAAATACCAGGGGGCATTTCAAACATCACATAGAACCACACAAACCTAGTAAGTTTGCAGTGAGCAGATAAAGTCACAACACTGTTGTCCTTACACACGTAACTGTAAAATAATATTAAGGGATCATGATGGAAAACAGCCACCACAAACCCCCAGTAGGTTCAGCCTTCCTTCGTGTTTCATACGACTGGCTGTCTTTAAATTATGCTTTTATGTGCCCTTACATGAGGAATAATTACAGACGGAGTATCTTAACCTGCACCGTAGAATTACAGTGATTACTGCATTACTTATGCCAATGCAATAATTATTTTAATTATTTAACTCCACAGTATTTGAATGTACCATATTAAAGGTAGTAACAGTAAAACTGCAACTGTGGTGGTGACTGTAGCGTGTAGGTTTTCCTTTTGTGTCACCATGTTATGCGCTGTATATGGACGTATATTCTCTACTGCGTGTTCAGTAATACCTTTACTTCCACTCAGGTACATTAGTGGGAAAAAGAATCCCTTACTACCATTTCAGCTGTTCATATTTAGTTACTAATTAGCTTTACTAAGTAGTGTTGTTAAAGAGTCAGCAAGGTAAAAGCCTCCTCAAGTGTCAGTAGAAGCTCCTCCTTTTAGTCCTCCACTGGAGTAACAGTACTAAAGTACCTTCAGATGTACTTCAGTATGGAGAGTACCAGTACTAAAGTATGTACCTTCAGATGTACTTAAGTATGGAGAGTACCAGTACTAAAGTACCTTCAGATGTACTTAAGTATGGAGAGTACCAGTACTAAAGTATGTACCTCCAGATGTACTTAAGTATGGAGAGTACCAGTACTAAAGTATGTACCTCCAGATGTACTTAAGTATGGAGAGTAACAGTACTAAAGTATGTACCTTCAGATGTACTTAAGTATGGAGAGTAACAGTACTAAAGTATGTACCTCCAGATGTACTTAAGTATGGAGAGTAACAGTACTAAAGTATGTACCTTCAGATGTACTTGAGTATGGAGAGTAACAGTACTAAAGTATGTACCTTCAGATGTACTTAAGTATGGAGAGTAACAGTACTAAAGTATGTACCTTCAGATGTACTTAAGTATGGAGAGTAACAGTACTAAAGTATGTACTTCAGATGTACTTAAGTATGGAGAGTAACAGTACTAAAGTATGTACTTCAGATGTACTTAAGTATGGAGAGTAACAGTACTAAAGTATGTACCTTCAGATGTACTTAAGTATGGAGAGTAACAGTACTAAAGTATGTATCTTCAGATGTACTTAAGTATGGAGAGTAACAGTACTAAAGTATGTACTTCAGATGTACTTAAGTATGGAGAGTAACAGTACTAAAGTATGTACCTTCAGATGTACTTAAGTATGGAGAGTAACAGTACTAAAGTATGTACCTTCAGATGTACTTAAGTATGGAGAGTAACAGGAGCATGGTTTATTAGGGCTCTAATGTTCTATTATCATTTCTGGAACAGGACTCTTCATCAGCTCAGTGTAGGTGAAGAGACTCTAGTGTCTCTCAGTCTTTAATAGAAGCTCCTTCATTAGTCTGAAACTGACGTCTATTCACATCATCATCAGCACAGAACACTGAAGGAAAACAGGTTCCGTTAGCTAGAACCAAGCTCTGTCTAACAACTTCAAAACAAAGTGGCTGCTGTGCCCTGATTGGTGGGCTCACTTCACACTTCTCTCGTTTGGACATGTGACGTTTATATGGACACATGAGCCAAAAGGAGGGACAGATTTGACTGTAATGTAGTGGAGTATCCAATCAGATATTAGACTCTGAAATGGGGTGGAGTTACAGTAAAGAGACCCCTCAGGCTGGAAACCCCTCAGTACAGATGCACCAAACCATATGCTACTTGTGTAACTATAAATGGAGCACCCTGAATCTGCTAATGTAAATTAATGTTACGACTACACCACAGCGACTTGCTTGTAATTTGTACCCACCACAGCGACTACGAGGCTCTTACCGTTTGCATATGGGTTGACCGTCTTTTTGTTTGTCATTACTCGTGCTGTCGCATTGTTAACCTGAGCACAAAGAGGACAAAGTCAGCACAACTGACACTCGACGCGACCGGCTCAAATATTTTTAAAGAGTATTTCAAAATGAATTTGGATTCGCATGCATTACAGTAAGTATATGAACACTGTCCGAATAATTACAGTAGTCATAACAGACAGTTGACTTAAAGAAATCTCATTCGTCAATACTAGAAAAAGGACATACAAAGCAAATCAAAAGAGATTTACACAACAGTGTCATCATGAAGAGAGTCTTCAGCATGCGTCATCAGAGTTATGACCGAGTTGAAAGAAAACGTGGAAAAGAAACGAGAACAAAAACAAAAGGAAACACACAAAATGCACTCAACAAACAAAACGCTTATCTTCCATGAAAGGACATGCAGTGGAAAGGGGAGGAACGACTGGGTTAAAGGAAAAGAGGAGGATGTCAGAAGGGAAAACCAAAGAAAAGAAAACGAGAAGGACAAACAAGTTAGGCATTGTGCAACATACACTAAACCTCGAGAGTAGGTAGGTACCGTTGGAAAAAAAAAGAAAGAAAATAAATAAAATAAAGCAACATTTAGCATTCAAACACTCGGGCCAAGAGCCTTTCGTTTCATCGCAAGAAGAAGAACCCAAAAGAAAAGGAAGAACGAAAGAATAAAAGTCATTCCAGCTCGAACGACAGCTAACAAAAGGATCAAAAACAGGGTGCATTGTTTAACACAATAATGGAGTTAACAATCTGAGTAAGATGTGCACGAGTCAGTCCAGTCCAATCAGTGCCTCGCACGCAGCTAAACGTACACTCAAGTACACGTGTACCAAGAGAAAATAGCATCAAGGAACTCAATAACAAGTCAAAAAAAAGGTCACGTGGTTTCAGCGCGGAGTACGTGAGATGGCAGATGGATCTCTCCACTTACCATTCGGAACCACCGCCCCGCGCGAGAGTGTATTGCTACCATGGTTATTGAGAGTTTGGTGAGGGCTCTACGAGCTACCGTAGGAGAAGGAGGAGGGGGGGAAATGAGAAGCAAAATATGCAATATCTTACTAAAAGGCCACGTCATATCGGAATTATTAAATAAACAAAAAAGAAATGAGTATATCAACAAAGAAACCAACAGAAAAAGAGAGAGAGTCTTTAAAAGTGGAGACAGTGCTGAGTGGGAATCAGTGGCGACAATACTCATTGGTTCTACACAGTTGCATTTACGCAGTTCCTCCCTTAACCCATTCCTGCCCGACCCCGTTCACGCCGGCGTTGGTTTGAACACGGTCACCTACAGTAGCACGCCCTTTTACACAGTAACCGCATCACCAGGTAATAATAGTGTCCTAATAGAACTTTACCTTAAAGAAACGGAGAACCTGAATCTGTGGGTTCTATCGGTGTTACTGTTGTTCCTGCAGGTGAGTAGTAAACCCAATAAGGTTCCACTGACCAATAACTGACCCAACACTCCACCATATTCCTCTCCTCTCCATGTGAACTGGGCGGTCCTAATCTGGGGTAACGCTTTTGTAAGCATTCCCCCGGCCAATCACAAGGCTGAAATCTCTTGCCCCTCCCAAACAGACTAGTTTCAGAGAGAGTCAGAGAAACTTAGTGAGCTAAAGCTAACCAGTATAGCCAAAAGCTAGCAAGCTTTAGCTAGCAAACCCCCTGTCTGTAGCTGCCCGTCACACCCCTATTATTTAATGGACACACTTTTGTCGTTGTTGCTTCCCTCATCCCTCAGTTCATCCTTTCATTCAGGTGTTTGTTCATGTGTTCGTCAGCACCTCAGTTAATCCATTCCTTTATACTCGTTTCATCAGGTTTCCACATCTGTCCGTCTGTTAGTCCGTCCATCTGCAAGTCTGTTTCTCTATTCCTTTGCGCATCACTTTGTCCATCTGTCCATCCGTCCATTCGTTTTCACGTCTGTCGGCCTCCGGCTTTTTTCAGTTCTGTATGAGGGGCGGAGCAGCCTAGGAGAATTGTTCCAAGCTGCCAATCAGGCTGCTCTTTAGCCACGCCCTCACATATACTGTGGGTTTATTGACTAATAGCTTCTAACTTCTTTAGTTTTCTAACAAATATTTAGTTGCCTTAGTTTTAATTATAGTTTTAGTTATTTGATACTGATACAATTCAAATGGGCATTTTTTGTAATCACAAATATATAATCATTATATACATTCAGTACAGTAAATAAATAAAACAAGAACTGTCGACATAATAACTAATATTATTAACTATTATTAGATAATGATTTGGTAGCTGTTTATTAGGGCAGGCTATCATAAAGTGGTACCGCTATATTGTATATATGAGATATATAATCGGTGTCTGCACAAAACGTCTCCTTTTCATTTTTTGTTTTTTTATATAATTTGAAAACCACAAGTGCCCACTGGTTATGTTCACGCCCAGTGAAAGGCTATCTTCCCTTTTGTCTTGGAGATAGGAGGTTTTGCTTGGACAGCGAACATATGGCAAAACCACACATCGAGTTTCAGGCCAGCTTGGCGAACCTATGAGCCAGACATTAATGGGTTAAGTTGTTTTTTCCTCTTTTTGTTCTAGTTTTTTTTTTGGTCTATGCCTTGCGGTTGCAAGATGAGTGGAATGGGGAGTTGAGCTAGAGGAGGCTGGAGCAGCCGTAGGGGCCTTAATCACCTCCTCCTCCTCGGCGAGGCCGTAGCAGCCCAATTAGGGCTTGGGCAGGATTTAGCCTGCTTAGTTTCAAGCCACCGTGTATCCCTCATCAACCCTGCAATAAGGTCTCATCACACAATAGCTGTCTGCTCTCTGGCTGACGACTTACTGCACCCATTTGCTTGTTAAGCCAACATATGTTCTTAAGGAAAAGGAAAAAAAAACAAAAAAAGAAAAACAATAAAGAAAAAAAGAAAACAAAAAAGAAGGAGAGAGATAAATTGATAACACAAGTGAACGCCAACTTAAGGAAACTAATTAGGTAATAGAGAGGGACCATATGCACTGACTGCAGGTTTTTGACAGTAACTGAAATATATTACAGCGATACAACTGTCAGAGTTCAATGAGTGTAGAACGTGAGGTGAAACCAAACAGGGAGGGAGGAAGGGAGGGAGGGGATGGGCTGGGGGAGGGGGGGCGTGGATGGGGTTGGGGGGGCTGGAGGGAGTAAGGGGAGGGGGCACGCACATACGAAAAGAGGAGCGATGCGTCACGACACAGTGAGATGAGAGTGAAGCAGACACAGAGAAAACACACGGAAACAGGAACGAAAAAAACAGAGAAGAGTCAAAAAAAGACAGGAAAAGAAAAGAAAAGCAACGAAGAGCGAAAGAAACAAGAGCTGCTGTTTCGAGAAGGGAAATATTTGTTACATGCACCTCTATTTTACGGCCTTCTACCACCGTGCCGTGTAATTTCTCCCTCGCCCTGTCCGCATCGGCACTACTTTCGAAAGTTACGAAACCAAAACCCTGCATGCAGGTGGGAGAAGGGGGGAGAACAACATGCACATCATTAATTCAGTCAGAAAAACGCCCCAGGACAAAAAAAATATCTAATAATAATAATAATAATAATAAAACCACCTGAGCTCTACATCACTCCCAGTCTCTTACACACTACTGCTGTTGCTGCTCTGTTTTAAAGAGCTCCCTGCTCCTGTAATATGCCCCTGCACCATGCAAGCATCGAGATGGGCATTCATTAAGCCAAAGGCGTGAACAGTATGGCTATTTATGTATTTAATGTATTTATATATTTAACTGGTAACACTTCCTGTAAATCATGTATCCATAATGCATTATAAGTGCATACATAAAGATCTATAAAGCATTCATAATGTTTTATAATGTCTGACATCAGCTTTTGTAACTGAACATTGATATTCATAATCACACACATAAACTGGTATAACGCGTTATAAGACTTCAAAGCACAAAGAGATATAATATGTTCAAATGTATGTTATAGATTGTTCCTGTTCTTGACATTATTGTTAAGATCCATAAGACATTCATACATAGAGCTGATTAACACCACACAACAAGGCTTATAAGTGTTCATTACATGTTATGTCCACATTATTTTGGAGGTACTGAGGAACATGTGGCCTTATAAAGCATTATGCAAATGAACACACTGGTTATTAAGCTTTATGATTATGTTAATAACAAGAAACATATGCATTATAATGTGTTATGTCACTGTATGTGCTATGAAGCCTTATACTGTAGTGTCAGTTTATGTGCGTGATTATGAACACTGATGCACAGTTATAAAGCTTTATGCCTAGAATTATGAAGCGTTATAAGGACTTTGTAGATCTTTATCAATGCACTTATAATGCATTATATTACCGGATTCATAGAAAGTGCTACCATTTAGTTATTTAATTTATTCAGCTAATATTTCTAAGGAACACACGGAAATGAACAAACCCCAAAAAAAGTCAAAGCGGAAAATAAAAGAGAGAATACCTTCATAACAGTTCATAACAGAGGAATTTAACTGTACTGAAAGAAGACAACAAAATAAATAAATAAATCAAATCAAGGCTGTAAATCAACCCAACGTCAGAGGACAAATGATAAAGTAAAGTGAACTACAGAACTTGTTAGCATGCATCATTATCTCCCCCAGCTGGAACAGGAGAACATCAGTCATATCCGAGTAAAGAGAACTGGCGCTAAATGCCAGAACTCCTTCATTAGGGGGATGTTCTTGGCGTCACACTAGGGATGCGTGACTTCAGATGTCATTTTTAAACTACTCAGCCTCTGATTCAGATGAGGGACTATTAAACACCAGGTGCCGGTGTATGTGTATGTGTTGGAAGAGGGAGTTAACAGCAGGTCTACAGCAGTTATTCTCTGAACATTGAACTTATTAAATGTTTAATAGACACAGATGCAGCTTTCACAATAGTCAGACACATTATTCATTTATCAGCTGTTCTAAACCATATAGCATTTAAGAGTAAGGGAGAGCAGGGCACGACCCAACTAACACAGCGGTACAGTGTAGATAAACAGGCTCAGGTAGAACACGGCTTCTTCCTCTCCGAGTTCCTCTATTCGTACTGCACAAGTACCTTATCGATACAAGCATCTGACTAAATTATCCGTATACTGTAAGTATCTGAATTCACTTCTACATTATAATCTCAGTCTCACTGTTAGAGTAAACTAGCCAGGCTAGCCAAAGTACAGCCTCCACATCACAGATAAGACCCCACTAAACAGTGGGTGTGTTTACATGCAGGTAATAATCTGATCATAATCAGTCATACAAATAGCGTTTCTGAGATCAGGTAAATGCCTTGAAATCCCAATCTGATAAAGAGAGCTGGATTTTAGCTCAGCAATCAGGATCCCCCGTTCATGCAGACCCTTACTCTGATTTCTTTTATATCTCCACTCCATATCTCCTCATACAGATTCAAAACTGTTCATTTATGCGCAGGTTCACCCAAACACACTATACAGTAAATAAAACATATCCTACTGTTGTTGAGGAGAAATTAATGTGCCTGGATCTTTATTTATACATACACATTGCTAGATATTTAGGTTAAATTTATTCTCGTCCCATCTATAGGATGAGCTATAACTTCTGCACTCAAGCCTCTTTCAGCTGAACTGTTCATAGAGAGGTTTCCCGTATCACCTGTACAGGTGCGTTGTATAAAGCAGGTATAAGTGTTAAGGGAAAAGCTGAATGTGCTAGGCTGTGCCCTGCACTTCCTTACTACCAATACAAAGCTACTGTTCCTTTACATATACATATATAAGTACATTCATATATTCTACAGAACTCATGCAGAGAAAAGAGATTTGTGTACGTACCTTAGATCCTCTCTCATTAAAAATGATCTCAACATCTAAGATTTTACCAAATTGCTGGAAGAAAAAAAAAACATGAGTCAGAATAAGCATTCCTGTTTAAAATTCTTTAAGTTTGAATGCCTTTAAGTTTTTAAAGGCATTAAAATGACACAGACTACATGCAAAAATCTCCAATCAGGAAACTGGAACATCATAATAAACGTAACATGATAAACATACACCCGCATACCCCCGACACAAGCGCTGCCACTAAGGTGGTACCTTTAGAGCATAGCTATATAGACAGTATGGGCTGATGTCATTTCCCTCTGGAACACACCCGCTCAGTCTGGCTGAGTGGCAGAACATTCTGCATTTATTAGGGGAAACGGTGAAAGCAGGAATAACAGGAATAGCAGGAAGTGATTATCTGTTTAAATTAAAGGCAGCTGGACTCGGTATAAATTCCTGTGGTCACTGTAATGCTTTACGGGATTGTTCTAGCTAATACTGTCTAACACCCACCCCACCTGTAGAAGATGATTATATTTATGGATGGTTTTTTATTAAGTGAACTTTTATTAAATGAACTTGCTGAATATAAATGGATAAGAAATATGCGGAATATTTAATTTACGAGTCTCAATGCAGGAATGATTCTCCCACAAAATCCAGCAAATCTGGCACAAAATGGTGACTGCAAATTCACACTGGGTGCCTGGATTTCAGTTCTTTCTACTAACTCGACCAAAAGCTGAAGTGGGCTTCCTATTCACCAGTTTCACAGTTTGCTCAAATGTTCCAATTACACCTGAATTGATGGTGCAGATGGAACAGGAAGATTCTGACAGGACTCAGGAAAAGTAAGCTGATTGCAGTGACTCCCTCCAGGTGTAAACCCTCTGTTTAACTGTTGCAACTATTTTGTGAAGCTGCTCTGACTGGATTCACCTCATATTGACTCCAGGCTTTCTATTAATTGGAGTGACACTGACGTGGTGGTGGTGTGTTAGTGTGTGTGGTGCTGGTGTGAGTGGATCAGACACAGCAGTGCTGCTGATGAAGGACTAGAGGATGACCAACACTGCACTGTGCAGCAGCAGATGAGCTATCGTCTCTGACTGTCCATCTACAAGGTGGACCAGCAAGGTAGGAGTGTCTAATAGAGTGGACAGTGAGTGGACACAGTGTCTCAACACTCCAGCAGCACTGTTGTGTCTGATCCACTCACACCAGCACCACACACACTAACTCAGCACTAATGCAGTGCTGATAATGATCCACCACCCACAAGTCCAGAACTACAGAGTGCACCTACGTGTTTAGTGGAGCTGATAGAATGGAGTGTAGATACACGGCTGGTGTTCTGGCTGATCAGTGTATATGCCAGCATGAAAAGGTACATGTATGAGTCTTCCTCTGGAGAAAGTGAACGTAGTGCACTCGTTAAGGTACTGAAGGCTCACTGCGAAGGGTACGTTTACATTGTCCGTGGGGACTAACAGTATCTAAGGGCCTGTGTGTTCTTGTGGTCAGTTTGTTGTTTGGAAGCTTGCGATGCTCGAGTGCTTGCATGCGGCAGCGATATTCTTTGTGCTGTTGTTGTTACGGCATGTCAGCTGTAACGCATCTCAACTCGCTTATCTGAGGATAAAAGTCTCTGAACCTCACATCCATTTACAGACCAACATTTTCTACTGAATAAGCCTCCACGTCTTCTCTGGTGGAGCGATGGCACAGCAGTGTAGTCTAGGAGCCAACAAACGTACTAGATAACAACTGCATTTAGAGGCGCAGGACGTGTGGGAGCTGATGCAAAAAAAATAAAAAATAATAATAATTCAGATTATTAAAATAAAAAATCTGAGGGTCGTACAGACCTGCGTCTGCGTGCATAGTATAGGTTGCAGCTTCACTGTAGGTTTCATGATGTTTTCAGAAATTAGCATTAGCGTTTGTCGTTATACTTTTTTTCAGTGCAGTGTTACAAGTTAAAGACGACCAGGGCAGTGATTTGGGTGGAAGGGCCTATGTAGGGTCCTTAACTTATAAATAATGAAGCTCACTGGACAAAATTGTACGCTTCCATACACCTGCAGATTCAGCTACTTCCTTCAGACTATGGTCTTTGGCCACGCCCACATGCAGTCCCTCCTTTTAGCCAATCATTAACATCTGCTCTGGAGCCATTTTCCCTGCACTGTAGCACCTCTTCCCAATCTATGGATCCCATCACTCACACCCCACAGGGGTTTATAGCCCCATCATCCTCGTGCAGCGCCATCTGCAGGAGCCTGACGGTACTACCACCTTAAACACACACAGGGACTCATTAACTGTCGGGTGAGCTTGTTATTTATTTGCATGCTGTGGAGGATCTGTTTATAGCAGGTGAGCTGAGCTGAGACAGATAAACAGACACCAGATCTGTCTGTGTAGAGATGATAGAAGCTAACTGGTGAGGGACATTGGTGAGAAATTGGATATACTTGTGAGTCAGGGGTGAAGAGTTGTGACAGTATCGATCTGAGAGGTCAGACAAAGATTTTATTATGGATCCCTGTGCGATTAGCCTCCTAACGCTGCTGCCTCTGGGTTAGTTAGGCCTAAAACAGCGAGTCCTGTCAGAGCAGCTACAGAGGGAGAGATTGACAAAGATGACTCAGCACAGCATTGAGGTGCCTGTCTGTAATCTGCATCCTGTTTTAGTTGCATCACTAATAAATTTTAAGATGCGGAAATAGGGCATTACATTTATGATCAGCGGATCCCTAGCACTTCTGTCTTCACCTACTTTCAACCTACTACTGAACTCTGATGGTGGCCCATCGCTGCCAAGCATACTTAAAAAGAAACCCTATTTCTGTTTATTTACAGAAAATATTTCATAAGAATTATTTATTGTCAATATTGAAACAATGTCTTGTTATTATTTTGAAAAATATGCTGTAAAAATTAAATTATGAGAAAGATCTTACTGCATGCTTGGCTCAAATCACCCGAGTAGCATAGCTGGTATTTCCAGATACTCAAACACTGCATAAATATAAATGTAAATATAATAAACACTGTCCTCATACAGGCGGACAGGTCAGCCCTCCTGGACAGAGGGTTAATTCTAACCGAGCATCCTGAATGACACTGAAAACCTAATGGTTACAAACTACACCATCTTAAAGGGTTTGGTATCAAACAGGACTCAATCAGGCTTTTATTAAAACCTTAACGTCCACTGGAAGCTAGCGGAGACGCAGAAGTCTGCAGTGTCCGCTGAATTTAAGATTTTACCGATTTTAACCAAACAAAGTTATAAAGAGATGTCAAAAACAGCATCCAGTCTGCTGAGTAGCAATCTGGTATTAACTTTAATCATATTAAAAAGATCGCTGACATCCCAATAATGAGATGCTCTCCCAAAGTGATGGCATTCTGCAGTTTTTGCCACATTTTTTTTTATTAAGTTTTTGTTTTTCAAATTCATAATAAACAAGTGTTTAAATCTGACAGGGATGCTTTTTTCTAGCAAATAACATACGCTGAGATCCTACTGGCTAAAAAAAAACATTATAATAAAAAAAAAATATATATATATATATATATATATACTTTATACTAAGTATATATATATATATATATTTTTTTTATTATAATGTTTTTTTTCCCCTAAGCATTTATATATAATACTGGCTTGCATTATGATGCCGTGCTAGTGGAATATTCTGCCACTGCAGGGCTCTAAGCATCTTTTAAATTAAATTAAAAGTTCAGTCAAGTGTGGCCAAACTTTTGACTGGTAAATCCTCAGAACTTTCGCTTAAACCAATTTAGATCTCTAAGAGTGGCCTTTGGTTTAATCCTGTATAAATCTCAGAACAGAGGGTTTGTAACCACAAGTGTACCCGTAATTATGACAATTTTTCTGTGGTCCAATCAGAGATGAATAAGAGTCTGTCTTTTATTACAGGTCTTGCTGTTGCACCAGTTTGTGTCCAGTTTGGAGAATACAGCCTAGGTTTACCCTAGCTCCAAGGCCTGTGCGCTTTTATTGCTCATGTAAACAAAATGAATATGTGGACGTTTCCAACTCTTTTCATCTCTGGAAATCGATCCAAAACGGAATTGGCAGCGCTTTTCTGCCGCGCTAATACGTGTAGTTGAGAGAAGAACAGCTGGCGTGAACGCGGCCTTGTTTAGGTGAATAGGACTGATAAAACAAGTGTTTTGCTGTTACGTGAAAAATCATTTAGTCTATATACAATTCCTATGCCAACCAGATGCGCCCAGCAGGATTAACTGGATGGGCACAGCCCCCTGAGGTCCATGCACAGCAATGGGACAGTCTATTCTGCTGAAAGTTTCGGCCCCTGTAAGCCCCGCCTCCCTGCCTGCGCCGAGATGAGCACGTGGTGTAGGAGTGGATACTCACGCCAAACATTTGCCTGAGGTCTGGATCTCTGAACCTGAAAGGGATGTTGGAGACGTGAAGCCGCTTCGGCTGCGTCTTGTTTTCCGTGTTTTCGGATGACTGTGTCTGTTGCTGGCTGTCTGTCTGTGCTGCGTCGTCTGTCTGCTGAGAGAGAAAGAGGGAAGAGAGAGAGAGAGAGAGAGAGAGAGAATCAGTTCCACATGCTAAACTGTACCCTGTAAACTGTGCTGATGTTTTCAGGGCTGTTTTGACGTGTGCACATTTAGCTGAATCGTAGCTCACTGAAACAGGTGGAGAGATGCTGGAGCAGAAAGGTAAAAGGCTTAGGCTACTAGGTGCATGCTCCTTTTCAGGCACCGTGTGGTTTCTTTTCTAGTTCGCTGACCCGGTAAAACACATGGATCTGAAATTATGCTGTGGACACGATCACCTGCTGAGTTATTGATGTTTAAACGGCTTGTTTACAAGTTAACACACCTGATTTTGGAGGAGTTGCAGCATGCCTAACGTCATGTCACTTAGTTTCACGCAGGTCTCAAGCAAACTAAATTGCATAAGAGTTTCAGCATCCAAAACCGGCACCAAGCAGAAGAGAAGACACTGTGAGTGTGTTCTGACTAAAATCTGAGTAAAGTGGTATCGCTGTGTGCACAGTGGCCAGCGCTGCTGCCTCACAGCAAGCTGGGTCCGGGTTTGATTCCCAGCTGGGACATTTGGGATCCTTTCTGTGTGGAGTTTGGATGTTCTCCCTGTGTCTGACATGCTGTCAGGTGAACCGAAGATGCTAAATTGCCCGCTAGGTGTAAGTCCGGGTATCTGCCCTTTGATGGCCTGTCCAGGGTGTTTCCTGCCTTCTGCCCAGTGAACCATGAGAAACGCCAGCACCCCCATGACCCACAAGAATAAGCAGCAGAAGATGAATGAATGAATGTGTGGGAAAAAAGCCAAAAGTCAGAAGTACAGACTCCAACCTACTGACACAGAATGTACATCAACTGAAATATAGTTTACCATGTGACTGTACATATACATGTAATGATACAGGGCACGTTTAAACCAGGTGCCTGTTCCCTGGGCTGCAGCGAGAGCCGGGAGAAGCGTGGAAACGCGGTGTCCGCGTTGTATATGAGAGTCGCCAGAGACTATAGTCACCAGAGATGGCAGGAGGAGGAACGTGAGCCATTAGGAACGTCAGGAGAAGGACAGTTACAAAAGAAAGCCGGAGGAGATGCTGAGAAGTATGGTGTCTGTGCCTCAGACTCTGCCTCCAGTCCACGGCCTCCTGTTCCACAGTGAGGCTACAGCTGTCCTGCAGTCTACTGTAACACTCAAACCAGTGAAGGGGCATGAGGGCCGCGTAGAGTTTGAATCTTACGGATTATGTCATCTAACATATTGTTCTTCTAAGACTTTGTAGAATGAGAAATTAAGCCTTCCTTATAAGGACCTCTGGCTTCTGTAAATGTGCTTCCTATCTGTGTACGGTTCTCATTAGTGTCGGATATCCAGAAAAATAAAACAACTGGCCTTATTAACTTTATTAATTACGCAAACTTAAATATATAATTATCACTGATAGTGGTACACTGAAAAATACTGCAATGATCGAATTTTATTAATTGAGTTGTATGTAAAATCCCCTGTGTGCCTTTTCCTCCATGAGGCCCAGTGGAGCCCGGATCTGTTTTAACAGCCCAGTCAGTAGAAGTTCTCTTTACCACCTGCTCGTTCTCCTGCTCCTCCGTCCTGAGTCCTGTCCTACACACAGCACAATATGAAAAACACATGTACAACACACACACACACACCACACACGCACACACACACACTCACAGACACACACACACACCACACACACACACACTCACTCTCACACACACACACACACACACACACACACACACACACACACACACACACACACACACACTCACACTCACACACACACACTCACACACACACACACACACATACCACACACACACACACACACACACACACACACGCACACACACACACTCACACTCACACTCACACTCACACACACACACACATACCACACACACACACACACACACACACACACACACCACACACACACACACGCACACACACACTCACACGCGCACACGCGCGCGCGCACGCACACACACTCACACTCACACTCACACACACATACCACACACACACACACACACACCACACACACACACACGCACACACACACACACACATACCACACACACACACCACACACACACGCACACACACACACACACTCACACGCGCACATGCACACGCACACACACCACACATGCTCCTGCTCAAGCACACTCTGTGTGTGTCTATGGCACCGTGGTGGGAGGGGTTAGGATCTAGGAGTAAGGCTGACAGGGCTACCTCCAATGCTCTCTCTCTCTCTCTCTCTCTCTCTCCCTCTCACATACATTTCACAAATCTCTCTCTCTCTGTCTCTCTCATACACACACACACATATACACTCCGCATCTCTCTCTCTCTCTCACTCTGCCCCAAAGCAGCTCAGACTGGACTAAACATCAGGGTTTATAGTGAAACAACTTAAAGTTTTAGCTTCTGATTGTCTAATAAAGCTCCTCATGCTTCTCTCCCTTCTGTAGTAGCCCAGTGTCACAGTTTGTTCATTCCACAAAGAACGTTTGGTGGAGCTGCATCTAAACACCAGCTTGGACTCTGAGACCCCCCGGCTGCCAATGAAAGCACTCCCAAAGTTTCAGCTCCTGAAACGAGGTGGAGGAACTCCCACTCTGTATCACTAAGGCCGCTGTCATACCTCTCTTTGTTCTGGGCCCAGGACTGACTGTTCTGTGAGTTCAGCACAAGTGTGATCTCTGCTCTTCCTCCTGAAATCAGCAGTCTGGAGTTCACTTCCAGTGAGCACATTCCTCTGTTCAGGTTCAAAGTTTGGTGATGGCAGAGGGAGAGGAGGATTGGTGCGGATGGCTGAGCGTCTGCGTCCAAGGTAAATGATAAAAAGAAGATACGGATGAAGCTGGCGTATTTTGCAGACCTGCTTGCAGAAAGTTGCCCGGTTAGGAAGTGTGGGCAGACTCCAGGCATGCAGGACAAGTGTGAAAAGCCGCTTGCACCATGTACACCAGCTCACACAGTGGCTGCGGTGAACAACTTCCCACAGGCAACAGTTTTTACAGTTAGTAACATACGCAACTGAACAGGCTCAGTGCACACTCGCACCACGGGGTCTGCATCCAGGGGCATCAGTCAACGCCAAACCCTTTCAGCATGCAGTACGGCAGCAAAGGAAATTACACTGTGAGCGTGTGGTCTGTGCATGTGTTGGTATGCGAATGCGAGCGCGTGGTATTATCAGAGGGAGCGCTCTGGGCGATTCTGACAACAGCCTCAACAGCGCCATTCATATAGCCGCTCTGGAACCCAGAAAAAATGACTGGCTGCCTACTTGAATATGTAGATCACGTCATCATAATGATTACACAAGCCACGCCGTAAAACCCACCAGCTAAAAATGAGAAAAAGAGAGAGCGAGGGCTTGAAGAATTGCTCCAGTAGTCTTTCAAGACATGAAAGGCGTGGGGGAAGAAAAAAAGAGAGAGAAAGCTGTCGTGTGTTATTACAAGTCATAAACAAAAGAACGCCCACTCCCGAACGCAAAGCACGGAGAACAAAGGGAGATAAAACACCAAAGCAGCGCAGTAAACTATCAAATGTAAAAGTGACAAGATGGGCTTTTATTGCGTTCGCAAAATTGCACTTTTTCCCATCGCACGAGGCTCGGCTTTAATGACGGAGAGAGAAGCCCTCCGGAAGAGACAACGGTGGGATTATAATTGGAAATATGTGCTTTCTGCTTTATAGCTCTTCCAATAAAACAGTGGGGAAGGAATGCGGAGGGTCTTTAGGTGAGCCTCATAATGCAGTCCGCTGCCATACGTCTCATCTTAAATATCTCATTTCATGCCCCGTGCGTGCAGCCGCCGTAATGGCTCAATTAATTGATTTCGGAATCAATTAATTGATCGGGCCATGAGCGGGGTGCGTGGCGAGCGCCGGGGGGGCGGGGGCGCAGTGACTGATCCGCGGGAGATGAGATGAGACAGAAAGGCGGAGGAGAAATCTATAGGGCTTTAAAATAAGGTCCCTTTGTTTCGCTGTGGGCTGCCAGGCGCTCGCCGATGAAGCACGGAAAAGTTTCTCAGGGTGACTGTACGTGTATATTTAGCAGGTATATACGTTTTAGCAGCACGCTGTTTTTATTTCTCTTCAGGGAGAAACTCCACATATGACCAACCACAGCCAGGAGCAGCCCAACATGCAGTACAACCACTCTAATCAGGAAAAAGCTTGACTGATTCCACAGAACATAAAACACCTGATGGATATAATGGGGTCTTTAAAGAGTGAGCGAGGGAGAGAGGTTAGGGGAGAGAGAGGAATAGAGGGAGAAAGAGAGAGAGAGGTTAGAGGTACAGGGAGCGAATAAAGGTAGAGAATGTAGAGGTAGAGAGAGACGTAGAGAAGAAGTAGAGAGACTGTAAGAAAGAGAGAGAATAAAGGCAGAGAGAAAGTGGAGGTAGAGAGAGAGTAGAGGCAGAGATAGAGTGAGAGGGAAAAGAGAGAAGAGGCTAGAAGGGAGTGGAGAGAATAAAGGCAGAGAGAAAGTGGAGGTAGGTGGAGAGTAGAGGTAGAGATAGAGTGACAGGGAAAAAGAGAAGAGGCTAAGAGGCAGTGGAGAGAATAAAGGCAGAGAGAAAGTAGAGGTAGAGAGAGAGTAAAGAAGAAGTAGAGAGACAGAAAGAAAGAGGGAATAAAGGAAGAG
The DNA here is from genome assembly GCA_024036415.1 of Prochilodus magdalenae. NCBI lineage: Eukaryota > Metazoa > Chordata > Actinopteri > Characiformes > Prochilodontidae > Prochilodus > Prochilodus magdalenae. The sequence continues at coordinate 465,546 of JAMWET010001436.1, read as the reverse complement.
AGAGAGTGGAGGTAGAGAGAGTAGAGGTAGAGATAGAGTGAGAGGGAAAAAGAGAAGAGGCTAAGAGGCAGTGGAGAGAATAAAGGCAGAGAGAAAGTGGAGGTAGAGAGAGAGTAGAGGTAGAGATAGAGGGAAAAAGAGAAGAGGCTAAGAGGCAGTGGAGAGAATAAAGTCAGAGAGAGAGTGGAGGCAGAGAGAGAGTAGAGGTAGAGATAGAGTGAGAGGGAAAAAGAGAAGAGGCTAAGAGGCAGTGGAGAGAATAAAGGCAGAGAGAAAGTGGAGGTAGAGAGAGAGTAGAGAAGTAATAGAGAGACAGAAAGAAAGAGGGAATAAAGGCAGAGAGAAAGTGGAGGTAGAGAGAGTAGAGGTAGAGATAGAGTGTGAGGGAAAAAGAGAAGAGGCTAAGAGGCAGTGGAGAGAATAAAGGCAGAGAGAAAGTGGAGGTAGAGAGAGAGTAGAGAAGTAATAGAGAGACAGAAAGAAAGAGGGAATAAAGGCAGAGAGAAAGTGGAGGCAGAGAGAGAGTAGAGGTAGAGATAGAGTGAGAGGGAAAAAGAGAGAGTACGCTAAGAGGCAGTGGAGAGAATAAAGGCAGAGAGAGAGTGGAGGCAGAGAGAGAGTAGAGGTAGAGATAGAGTGAGAGGGAAAAAGAGAAGAGGCTAAGAGGCAGTGGAGAGAATAAAGGCAGAGAGAGAGACAGTAGTGTGGAGGTAGAGAGAGATAAGGACGTTGTCTCTGACAGGACAGAGGGGATCAGTCTAAGAGAGCTTCTCAGTTACTGATCGAGGATGCTGGACTCGAGAGTGTTTACCATTCACTGATCTCACGCTGAGCACTAAACACCACACACCCCGTGCTGAGTGCTGCTGGGGCGAGAGAGCCCCACTTACACTGAGAGTGACAGGGATTTCACACTACAGCCTGAACTGCCTGCCTGAACCCGGCAGAGCCCACTGCACACTGCACACTCAGGTTCAAACCTCTGCACTCTCTACTCTGGGAACCTCTATATAAATATCCGCTCATTTGTGATACTTTGGATGATGTTCCAGCTCAGGTGAGGTCCGGACAGAACACTGTCAGGCTCAGGTACGTTTCTAATTCAAGCATGGTTCTGTGGATCAGGTTCTGACCATTGTTGTCCAGGTTAGGGTTTGGACTCAAAAGGTGCTGTGGATTAGGCTGGATCGCTATGCAAAAAGAATTTAGGGTCAGGTGGGGTTCTGATCACTTCTGGGCTGGAGTTAAGGTTCAAACTACACATGTGGTGCTGTGGGTCAGGTTCTGAGAAACAGGTTTGGAAGCAAAGGTTGGTGCAGTGGAATGGGGTGGATTTTAAAAAATGATCAGGCTCGGGTTCGGATGCAGTCTGAAAACGTAAGAGGTATGGGTCGGGTCAGGTTCAGGGAGGTTTCCAATTCAAAACATGGTTCTGTGGATCAGGTTCTGACGATGTCTTTGTTGTTTGGTCAGGTTTGGACTCAAAGGTTGGTGCTTTGGATGGGGTTGGATTAGGATCGATGTAGAGATTGTTTCAGGCTCAGATCAAACACTCGCTTTGGGTCGGGTGGGGTTTGGACAAAATTTGACCAGGTACAGGTTTAAAATGTGGCCTGTGGGTCAGGCTGGGTTCTGACAGATATTTGCTGGGCTCAGACTAAATATGTATTTGGTCAGAACTGGACTCAGCCGTTGGTGGTGCTGTATGGGCTGGATTGGCCCAGGCTCAGGTCGAGTTCAGACCGAGGGAAGGTTGGTGCCGTAGGTCAGATTGGGTCACTTTCAGCAAAAAGAGTTCTTGAGTTGCACACGTCTGCACACTGAAGTTTCAAACCTGATTAAAGCTCTGGCTCAGGCACGCACAAGCACATGGCAGGCCCGGTCGGAAAATAGCTGTACATCACACAAGCACACAGGCTATTAAACACTACACCTCCCAGCGGACGGAGAGGTGAAAGGAAACCTGGCCTAATTAAATTCCTCCCAGCTGATTGGTCTGTTTTGTTTAATCAGCTGATTGGTCTGTTTGTTTAATCACGGCTTTCGAATTAAGGAGCTTCTGTAAGCTGATCCACAACAGAGGGAAGACGTGAACGCCGGCCATCCACTAAATATACATCTCAGCTCTTTCATAGAGCAGAGGAAAAAAAAACAACTCCTGCCAAGGACGACAGAATACTGCCAGGACCGTAAATCCAGCTCCGGCTCGATACTTAACCTAGTTAAAAGCGGAGGAATATCTCTCGCTGCTTTCTCAAACAATCCTGGGCTGTGTGCCAAGTTAAAATACAGTCTGTGTGTGTATATAGCATGCAAACAGCTGACACTTCATACCGCATGCCATCTGTGTTGCATTTTTCCCACTGGCAGAGGACTCTGCCACTTCAAACGTGACAATAAACAAATACAAAAAATAAAGAAAAGAAAACACACTTATTCACATCCTGATTTTATCTAGACTCATCTAACAGGAGCGGAGAGACACAGAGACACAGATAGGCATTTAGTTGCATTTGCTTATCCTGCACAGGTTGCGGGAAAAAAAATAAGATTTGTGAAAAATAAGCCTCAACAGGCGCACACACCCGCACACACACACACACACAGACACCCGCACACACACACACACACTCACACACACACACACACACAGACACATACTGACATACACACACACACACACACACACACACACACACACATACTGACATACACACACACACATACTGACATACACACACACACACACACATATATACACACACACACACACACAGACACCCGCACGCACACACACACACACTAACACTCACACACACACACACACACACACACACACACACACAGACACCCGCACGCACACACACACACACTAACACTCACACACACACACACACACACACACACACACACACACACACACACACACACAGACACACAAACAGACATGGACAGACACCTGAACACACACATACACACACATATACACACACACAGATACAGACACACACATGTACATACACACACAGACACACACACACACACACACACACACACACACACAGATACAGACACACACATGTACATACACACACACACACAGACACACAAACAGACATGGACAGACACATGAACACACACATACACAGACAGACACACACACGCGTGTCCAGAACTTGGGTTTGGATTTCAAAATTGGTGCTATGGCTCAGGACAGATTCTGACAAAAATGTGTCAGTATTGGGTTGGTTTCGGACTGAAAACGTGGTGGTGCTGGTCAGGGCTAGACTCGAAATTTGGTGCTGTGGGTTGGGCCAGATTGAGTTAAAAAAAAAAAACACGATGAGACAAAAATCTTGGTGCTGTATGTCAGACTGGGTTTAGATGAAACTTGTTCCTGTGGGAATATAAACGTAACTGCACTACAGCCAATTGATGACCATGGTTTCTTGTTTAAAATGGCAGCTTGGGATGCCCCTGTAGCAACCACGCTACCATGTAGCAAAGACACGTATCATTTATTTGGCATTTACCACACTGGAAAGATGAATTATTGAAGACGGCTTAGTCAGAAACAGACACGTTTTGGGCATTAAAGGGTTAATAATGGAACAACAAGCCCGTAATTAAACTGGGTTAAGAATTTAACTACTTAGACCACTTGGTCCTCAGTGTCCCAGCGAGCCACCAACTGTGTGATCCAGCACGCATCTACAGTGGCGTTCCAGACCTGGAGCTGATCTAAGCTGGAAGAAGCTCCACTGGCCTGTTTCGGCGATCTGCAGGGCCGAGCCGGGCCGCCACAGGCCCGAGCAAAAGAGCCGCATGTGTGTGTGTGCTCCCTGCGGAAAACACGAGTCTCACTCTCCCAGGACGAGGATGAGTATGGCAGAGGCGTTTCTCTCGAGAGCGTGCGGTGTGGAAGGCCAGCGGAGCGAGACTGCCAGCAGGACAGCATACAAACACACTGACCTCCAGACAGGCCAGTCCAGCGGCTCTGGGAGCAGATGAGCTTTATTCCGTCACTGACCATTGAAGCCAGAGAAACAGCTAAAGTCTGTCTTCATCCGGAAGCAGCGCAGGTGTAAATCTCTGACCTTAGATCAGATCATGCGGCGCACCAGCCTTAACCATTTGATTCCATTAGGACACTTTGACAGAGTATTGGAAATGACAGAGGCGTTCACAGCTCACTTCATCGCGGCTCGAATCTTTGGTTTACATTCACTGCACTGTAAAAAGTGAACACCTACTGAATACACAGCTTTAAGTACAAGGCTTCCATCCTGCATTTTAACTGGCTCCATCACCACCTGGTATGGGAACTGCACTGCTATCGAGCGGAAGGTTTTGCAGAGGGTGGTGCGGGCAGCTCAGTGCATCACCGGGGTTCAGCTTCCAAACCTCCTGGATTTATACACCAGCCGCTGCCTGAGGAAAACCAGGAGGGTTCTAAAGGACTCCACCCACCCAAGCCACTGTCTGTTCTCACAGCTGCCCAGTGGGAGGAGGTTCTGAACCATAAAGTCCAGGATTAGGTCCAAGATAGTTTCCTCCCCCGAGTCGTCAGGCTACTGAACAGCCAGTATATGCACCTGGTTCAGCACATCTCACCAAAACCTCTAAATGATGATCTCCATGGACAATCATCACTCTGCACTTTACATTATCATATTTACACTTACACATATAGACTGACCTACTGTTACCCTCCATCCATAGTGTATACCTGTAGTGTATATATATGTATATACATGTATAATATAATATTCCATGTCCTGTATGCACTGGTAAGAGTGGCCTGTTTTAGGCTGGACCGTCTGGTTTTTCAACTCCCACCCCTTCGTACAGTGCGATACCTGGACGGCCTCCTATCTGTCCTCTTTTCGAGATGAACTGTTTAAAATGTTTACTCACCAACAATATTCTGTGTGCCACTGGCTCACATACAGGTCAGAAGACATGCCTTGCATTTCAGTGGTTTACCAAGGTCCTCTAAATGCTAGTCATATTGTAAGCTCCAGTCTGAATCACAAGTGTCATCCATTCCACCTGACTAGGAGAGAAAGAAGCATGTATGTGTTCTATAGGTTAGGCTATGATTTTTTGGAGGTGGGGTGTCCTCCTTTTTTGGGGTTATAAAAGTGGCCAACCTAGAATAGCCACTGAACTAGCCAGCACACCTGCCATTCACTCTATACACCAGTTGTTTTAGGTAGGCTTTGGTTTAGACACAGCAATCACTGCATGTAGGGGATCAGTACACTAGTCCAGAAGTTTCGCTTAAATGAAATCCCTGTACAAGTCACACAGGACAGTCAAAGCCAGACAGTGTTAGAAATAAAATTTAGGTGTTGTTTCCCAGATTAACTTTCACAAGTCTCAGGTCAAAGTCAGCTAACAAACAAGTGAACATGTGACTTGAGTCCTGACTCTCACACCAATCTCACATTTCACCATGACTCTTTAGAAGACAACTTACTGCATCAGAATCTCCAATTTCACCACAATCCAATTGTACAAATACACTGAATCCACAGGAATTGGTCACCCCATGGCTGAATAAACCATACACACAACACACCAAGCTTTGGGAAGCATTTTGTTTGGCAAAGGTCAAGAACTGAACTTTTAAAAGGGTCTCAATTAAATATTATTATAATAATCCTAATAATAAAAAAAATATTGCGGCTGAACTGCAAACATCACTTATTAAATGCTCAGCTAATGAAACCAGTCTATAGGAAGCATGTCCACAGTGGTGTGAATTCCATAGCAGTGCAAATGCTCACTGCGCTGATCCATTTTACTGACCAATATGGACATGCGTGCTCACCAACGACGAACACGAACACTCTGAGCCGATCACCTAATTATCTTCCATAGGGTTAATAAACATCACGCAAACAAACAAGAGTCTGGATATCCACGTATTAGGATAACCCCATCCAAGACTACGGTCGTCCTAAGACACCACCACCCAGACCACATGAGCAGAAAGAGAGGTAAACTGTGAAAGGTGCTGAGACTTTTGTGGCACAGAGGAAGAACCACTAGCGAGAAAAGACATCGCTCTGAAAACAACTCCAGCCAGATGAGGTCATAGCTCTGGATGGTGTCGTTTAGCCCTCTCCATATAACCATACAGCCTGAAAGTGAGGGGAAAAGTAGAGGGGGGCGAGAGGGAGAGAGGGAAAAGAAAAGGAAAGGAAAGGAGGAGGAGGAAGAGGGGGGTGTAATGACTTTTCCAGATGTGGTTTTGCTCCCTTTCTGCCTGCCACCAAAAAGAAAGGTAGAATATGCAGTCCCATCTGGCCCTGGAAACTCAGACTTTCCCTCCTAATAAAACAGGAGGGTTGGAAGGTTTTATCTGTTTTAGGAATATACTTCCACAATCTGCACCTCGAGCGCTTCTTTACAGAACCAGAAAGGGCACATCTTGATGGAACAGACACGTTAAACACTTTCTAGCTCCTAACAAACACAATCTAAGCACCAAATGTGCTTTGGTTGAGATTACTAAGAACTTAGCGGAAATTCCAGTAACGCTAGTCGTGTATTAAAAGACCTTCTCACATCTGACAGTGTTTCAGAACAGAGAGCACAGTCACAAATGTGCAGGGCGTGGAGAACAGCACGGGTACCTAAACACAAAAGGCGGAGGCAGCGTGAACGTGGTACCCCAGCGTTATTCAGTTGGGTACCTATTAGCTCTTTTCCACCAACAAAGTGCTGGTGATGGTTCCTAGGCCCTACTGAACCCGTTAAGGACGGAGTTCTACCGGTTTATGAGCCGAGTGGTTACGTATCTAGAGGTGGGCGGTCCAGAGTCCAGAAACAGAAGTCAGCACATAAAAACAACATGGTGGAACATGTTCTACGAGTACAGACTGTACTTCCAGCTTGGAAGGCGTATACCTCACCCTCCAGAACCAGCTCTTTTGGCATCTGTGCTCAGTCCAGAGGGGCCGTCATAGACAGCGATTACACGCAGGAGGACTCGGACGTGCTTCCTCTGTCTGTTATGAAGGTGGCCTATTATACAGCAGCATGTTAAGGTTCTTAGCTATCTGTAGTGGTTCCCACATTACGGATCTCCAGCAAGGATTAAACAGAAGATGTTTTTAATGCTTCCCGTTCTAGCTCATCAGAAGACGGACATCTCCTGTTGAATGCACTCCTCCACAAGCACATCACCAGTGGGATACGATTGTTCCCGAGTTCAGCTCAGTGCAGCACCACGGCCCTTTGCCGCTATGCCGTCACGCGTTCCGCGGTTCCAGAGTTCACGGTGGAATGGCATGGCAGAAGGTGGAAAAGGCCTGTGTGTTAGCTCTGAGGACTAAAACATGCCTGTATGCAGAAAAACGTAGAAAAGTTAAAGGTGGAGCCCTGTCAACCTATAGAGACGTGGACGGGCAGGAACAGGAAGAAGACAGATTAAATTCAAGACAGGCTAAGCAGTTCTACAGGGCTTCCTAGCCTTGGTGGCAGCTCTCTCTGCTTGGCTGTTTTAAGACAGTCTCTTTCGGTGGGCCATATTTTTCTCTGTGGTCCAAATGTTTTCATTTCTGAACTCGCCCCCTGCTCCGGCCGTCTGCATGCTGTCTACACGGACAAGACCTGCATGCGTACACACCTACTGCCCCTAAATGTGCTTTAAGGGGTTTCATTAAGAGTAACTTCATTAAGAGGTGCTCCTGTAGTAGTGCTGCTGGGCAGTAGAAAGAGAGAGAGGGAGAGAGAGAGAGAGAGAGAGAGAGTGTTTGTACTGTACACTGACCACTGAACTTTCCTCTTTCACCTCTTCCTTTTCCACAAGGCTTTGGCCTGCTTTTATTTCACGTATGAACGGACAGACGAAGCCATGGGACCGGGCTTTATATGGTCAAGCAGTTAATTCAATGGCTGGCTGAAATACTACCAAATGTGTGTTCCAAGTCACTGGTTAGCATCTACGCCGCATGTTCCATCTGCTTATTTCTCATCACCACAGCTCTCCGCTACCTGAAGTGGACTAAAAGATAAAGCTGGACTGAGCTGAAACATAACAGGGTCACTGTTTGCATGAGCCGAGAGTAAACGATAATAATACAGTATTAAAGACGGATGAGGTAATTGGAATATTAACATGGGAAATATGTAGGACTTAAGACTGCTGTCCTGATCACCCTACACCAAACAATCAAGATGATGGGAATGGTTTTATTCTGAGGTTAAAAAAATAGTCCGCGACAGTGAACTCACTTTAAAAGGCACTCGGTGTAGGAGACCGCTATTATACGTTCACACCTAATCATGGAATTAGTCACAGTTTTGACACATCTGACCTTAAATTACCTATAACTGTGGGTCAAAACTAATAAAGCTTAATGCATAGTGAATACGCCTCTGAATAGTGCTGTTACCACGTTAACACATCCTGTAATAACCACATTAATAATCATAATTCTTGTAAATGCATTTATAAGGTGCTAGAGGACACAGATAATACCTTTATAGAGCCAAAGTTATGCCAGTACAATTACATCACGGGCGTAACAAGGCCCTATAACATCTGTTCATAAGAGCATTGTAAGCATGAATCACATAACAGGTTAATTATGGGTTTGCTTAGATTGCTAAGTCTTAAAAAATTCCCACATTTAACTGTATATGTACATGTATGTACATCAAGTATATGTCCTCTGTTATCAGTTTATTATCTTAATTCACCTGGAGCCTGTTAAGACCACTTATAACGCTCTATAAGGTATAATGCATGAATGGAATTACATTTATTCCATATTTAAAACATGTTAGAAACTCTATAAAGTGTTGGTGCGTTGTAAATTTAGTGTCTACAGTGTTCTAATAGGCTGATATTTATACGGTACATTATACAAGCTTATGCCAGGTATTATAAGGTGTTATGCATGCTATATAATGCTTTATAAAAACATTTATACTGCATTATTAATGCAGGAATCATAGGGAGTGTTACTGGTGTCTAATTTTAACTCAACAAAGACTTTAATACACTCATAATGCATTGGGTTTTTTGCAGTATCTTGAAAATGTGATCTATATCTGACTTCAGTCTGAATAGATCCTCCTAAACCGACCCGCTTGCACCAAAGTGGCACACACCCTCATCCAGGGGTATCCCGTATGAACTGAACCGAAGACAACAGTAGGATGTTTGTTCTTCAGTGTGAACTACACGACAAGGCCTCCATCACGGAGACCATATATCACAGTTAGATCCCCAGTATAACAATATAACTAGTTCTGTCGTTAAATAATGATTTCGTAACTGGTCCGTGTACTGAAGAACCCGTTCCAGAACCTCTCCTCATTATTGGGTGCAGTTGCAAGTTTGGTTTATGCATTTCTAAAAAAAGCCCATGCATCTCTCTAGGCTATAAAAAGGTGAAGTCGCTCCTCACGTCACGGTGAAACTGTGCCCCGCTCCAGATGAAGTGATATTTCTTTGAAAATGGATCCAAAAATATTGAAGTGCACTCCCCTCCTCCCCCGTCCACCCCCAACGCCCCCCTCTCAAATCTGTGTGAGGCTTTGTACTTCAGTTAGTGAAAGAACACCAAGACTTTCAATTATTAAATCCAATGCCCTAAAACATATGAAAGATTCAGACAGTGTGGGCCAGTGACGCACCGAACAGGGAAGATCTGAGGGAGAGAGACTCCATCCAACTACACGGGAGAATGCGAGAGAGAGAAAGAGAGAGAGAGAGAGGAGAGAGAGAGAGAGATAGACAGAGAGAGAGTGAGACAGTGAGAGAGAGAGAGAGAGAGAGAGAGAGACAGACAGAGAAAGACAGACAGAGAGAGAGGAGAGAGAGAGAGAGAGAGAGAAAGAGAGAGAGAGAGAGGAGAGAGAGAGAGAGATAGACAGAGAGAGAGTGAGACAGTGAGAGAGAGAGAGAGAGAGAGAGAGAGAGAGACAGACAGAGAAAGACAGACAGAGAGAGAGGAGAGAGAGAGAGAGAGAGAGAGAGAGAGAGACAGACAGACAGACAGAGAGACAGAGAGAGATACAAAGGTAACAAGAGGAAAAATGTAAAAAGAAATAGAGGTAGGGAGACAGACAGAAAGCAAGACAGATAGAGAGATGACTGTGGCTGTGCCTGAGACGGTCTGTACACTGGTGTGTTGTGTTCTGTGTTGTGTTCTGTCTGTACCAGAGACGGTCTGTAAGCTGTTGTGTTGTGTTCTGTGTGATGTTGTGACTGTGGATGTAATGGAGACGGTCTGTCCGCTGTTGTGTTCTGTTCTGAGCTGTGCTGTATCTGTGGCTGTGCCGGAGATGGTCAGTACACTGGTGTGTTGTGTTCTGTGTGGTGTTCTTACTGTGACTGTACCAGAGACGGTCTGTACGCTCTTTTGTTCTGTGTGGTGTTCTTACTGTGGCTGTGCCGGAGACGGTCTGTACGCTGGTGTGTGGTGTTCTTACTGTGACTGCACCAGAGACGGTCTGTACACTGATGTGTGGTGTTCTGACTGTGACTGTACCAGAGACAGTCTGTAGACTGGTGTGTTGTGTTCTGTGTGGTGTTCTTACTGTGACTGCACCAGAGACGGTCTGTACACTGGTGTGTGGTGTTCTGACTGTGACTGTACCAGAGACAGTCTGTACACTGGTGTGTTGTGTTCTGTGTGGTGTTCTTACTGTGACTGCACCAGAGACGGTCTGTACACTGATGTGTGGTGTTCTGACTGTGACTGCACCAGAGACGGTCTGTACACTGATGTGTGGTGTTCTGACTGTGACTGCACCAGAGACGGCCTGTACACTGATGTGTGGTGTTCTGACTGTGACTGCACCAGAGACGGTCTGTACACTGATGTGTGGTGTTCTGACTGTGACTGCACCAGAGACGGTCTGTACACTGATGTGTGGTGTTCTGACTGTGACTGCACCAGAGACGGTCTGTACACTGATGTGTGGTGTTCTGACTGTGACTGCACCAGAGACGGTCTGTACACTGATGTGTGGTGTTCTGACTGTGACTGTACCAGAGACAGTCTGTACACTGGTGTGTTGTGTTCTGTGTGGTGTTCTTACTGTGGCTGTGCCGGAGACGGTCTGTACGCTGGTGTCTGCGCTGGGCTCGCTGTGTGTCTGCGCTGGAGGGTACATGTTCAGCGTGTGGTCGGGCACCGCGGTCTGACCCGGGTACTCTGGAGCCGGGTGGGGGTGTGAAGCCGGGTATTCAGCGGGGATGCCGTTCTGAGGGGGCGCGAACTGGGCAGAGGGGTAAGGCTGGGCCATGGGCTCTGGGGGTGCTGGGGCGTCCTGATTACCCTGCACAACAAATCAGAGAGAGAGAGAGAGAGAGAGAGAGAGAGAGAGAGAGAGAGAGAGAGAGAGAGAGATTACAGCTATGTCCTGGAGGAACTGTTTTATTTTCCTGATATTCCTTATTCAATTCAGTTACAATTTTGTGTATGACATCACACACTCGGTCAGAAAAAGCTTTTCACTCAGAAAACTGAACCAAGGGGTTTGTTTGACACACAAGCTGAGATCTGTCCACGTTACTGCCCACCGATCAAGTCATGCTCTATAAACAATAAACATATTCTTTTGTAGCTGCTGTTTTGTCAACAGAATGTGAACTTTCAGAGTAATGTCTTTTCAAAACAAAAACAGATCCAGATCCCCGAAGGCCTCATAAGAAGAAACAGACCACAGTTGCTTTTTTTACTAATTTAAAAAATAAATAAAAAACCTATAGAGCACAAAAAACACATGACAGAAAGAGATTTAATACTATAGGAGGAGGTGGAAAAAATACTAATAAAGCTAAAATGCACAAAGTGGCTGAGGACGTATCAAGCTGAAAGCCACACGATTCTGTTCCACTTGATCTTACCGCCCGTAATACAGCGCATACACGACGTTGGGACTGTTTTCAAACATTTCGCTAACGCACAAGTGGTGAGCTTTTATAACACATTGGAAATTCTCTGATCAGTGGGCACGAGTGAGCGTTGACTACAAACAACTAACTTACAGATTAGGGATTATAGGTTGGTGTAATGTAATGTAACGATGTGCAGTACATTGGTTTGCATGTGAAACGACGTATGACGAATGTAAAATAGAATTCAGAACAATTTTAGCACAGAGGAATTTGTCTTGGGCATTTAACCCATCCCTGAAGTGAACACTTGGGGGCAGTGAGCACCCTTGTCCAGAGTTGTGGGCAGTCCTATCTATGAAGCTCTAGCATTTGGGGGTTAGGTGCCTGCTTAAAGGGTACCTCTGTTGTTAGCTGGCGGTTTAAAGGTGCATACTGGCATACCCTGCTCCGTAGCCCACGACTGCCCCTGATGATATATAATTAATTATAGCATAAGAGGAAGGCATATCTGAATAAACACAGCTGCTAGCATACGCTAACATGCTTTTGGCAAGAGCTTAATTTACCAACTAGCCAGCCATAGCTGCCCATATGCCCGGATCTGGTCAGTGCCACACGGAGAGTGAACCCATGGGGCAGAAAGAGGGAATAAACTCAGAGATTCATGGTTTGTATGTTTCCTGCCTGGTTATCCAAGTCAAGTCTAACAAGCATCAGTCCTGCTCTCAGCCTAATCCAGAACCAAACGTTTCACAGCCTCAAACTCCGGCTCCCAGGGACGACCTGGAGAATTGAATTACGCTGCTGGTACATGTACCGCCGCTAACAAATGAACAAGCACGTCTGCCGAGAAACGCATTCCGTACACAACATCTGCAACCTTTATTTCAGGCGGAGCTTTCTTATTCGATCAGGTCTCATTCGCCTGCTGCCGAAGCACCTGGATTATCCACTTAGGTGTGGAGACGTCTCCCCCTACCTCACTCCAGATGGACGACAAATCCGGCGCAAATTTCCACTTTGCATGCAGAGACAGAGAGGCTACAACGGCTCTGCATTAGCGCTCCCCGTCCACAAACAAAGCTGTACTAGACGGCTGGGGACCCACCCAGGGCCCCGAGCTGCATGTCGCGTTGCTGCAAAGCGAGGGATAAAAAAGCGCAGGGCGCGTCCGAATCGACGGCACCTGCCGGACCCCTTTAAGCAGACTTTGTGCCTGATACGGTATCCGTTTTAAAGAAGGGAATGTTTTACACCTTCACACACCTCCCCCAAGTTCTTAACGCAGTCCTCCAGGCCGGGCCGTGTCCCTGTGGTGTTGTGTACCAGTGAAAGTGGATTACTTCCCGGTGAAAGTACACTTAATGTAAAACGCCACATAAAAAAAATCAATCTACAGGGGGGCCACAAGCTGTGACATCATCGTCTGGCTATTTGCATCTCTCAACCTTGGAAGGGGAACATTCTGATCCAGTACCTGACGCACATGCTTGCGCACGATCACATGAGCACATAGCCTGGCACATGCACACCGCAGCTCGGCTCTCTTTAACCCCGTCACGGTGAGGGGAACACCGGGGAAACTTCAGTGCTACTGAGATTAACGAACACTGGAGGTCAACAGTCACCCAAACTGGCTCTGCGCAGTCTTCATATATTTGCTTCAGCTAAATCAACACATTTACATTTATTAAAACCCATGGATGGATGGATGGACGGATGGATGGATGGATGGATGGATGGATGGATGGATGGATGGGATTGATGGATGGATGGTTGGATGGATGGATGGATGGACCTCGGACTACTTTATCACCCGCGTAATGCCACTGTCCTGGTACTATTCCACCGCCAGGTGCAGGGAAGTCTTTACAGACCAGCAGACCTCGTCTTTGGTGGTCCTCCGTGGAACGACACAACACTGTGCTCCGGAAGAAGTGGTTCTGCTTTATCGTAAGGCACAGAAGCTTCTCATTTTGTTCACACTATGTTCCAAACAACACTGACCTCTCTGTGTGCAACCTGGATGCAGTTTTCAGAACTACTCCACTAAAGGTTCCTGCTATTCCTATTAAGATTTTACGTTTTCCTCTGTCCTTTAATGTGTTATGTAGCTATCGTGCATGCAAAGGTTCTGCCAGGTCCTAAAGGCCATAGTACTCGCCACACGTACAAACTCTCTCCCACGGACAGAGGCCTGTTCTCACCTGCCTGAAACGCCTTGATGGAATTCCAGCCCTTTTCTTTGTTACACAGTGACATCATCTCGTAACACAGGCCTTCATTCAGGGTAGACTGTGTAGTGTGGGACGTTTGATGGCTAACAACAATCAACAACCAGGTTATTAAAGAATGTCATTAGGTGCGGTCGCTCATCATTTTAACATCATATAGGATTTTAATATGGAGCTGTGGGCCAGGAACAAACCTGTTATCCCAGCTCGGAATCTTATAAACGGTGAGGACAACAGGGAATAGATAACTGATTAGACTTTAGAATTCAGTAAACAGGTTGGGATCAATCAGGATACTTCAATAAACAATTCTAAAAGTCTATAAAACACGTATCTCATGCGATTCGTAATCCCTACATTAGTCCATTAATCATAAATAAGGTTGACGGGTTACAGTAATGATAGAAGTGAGGTGTAGCAGCAGCCCTAGACGGTAGAACAAGTCCCATGGGGTGATGACAGACCTCACTGGGTTTATGAGCAGGTGTGCGTCTGTGGGTGGGCCTGTGAAACACACCCGCCCCCCACCCCTTACTGAGTGGTTTAAGGCTCCTCTATTCCTCTCTATACTCTCTTCTTTTCACCTTAGCTTTTCATCCACCCTTTTTGTATCCTCCTCACCACTCCACCCTCTCCTCTTCACCTTTCCAGGAGCAGGTAGTGAAGAAGCTCCTCTCTCTGGAAGCCTGAAGGAATGGAGGGGTGTGAGGCGCGTCACAGTGAAAACCCTCCCCGCTGCTCCAGAAGCAGATGTTACACGCATCACACTGTTTGCTATTAACGCCATCAGCACTTTCCACAGCACCTTCGTTTAGCTCCGAAAGCAGACGCCTCGTGCCTGTAATTAGGCTATCATTCGATTAGGGGTGCTAAACTCTTTAGGAACAAGTGTCAAAAATACCGGGGGGGAGGGGGAGGATGAAAGAGATGGAAAGAAAGACAGACAGACAGACAGACAGACAGACAGACAGAAAGAAAGAAAGGAGGACAGACAGAAAGAAAGACAATAAATGAGGAATTGAGAAGAGGAAAAGAATGTAAATCACAGACACAAGAAAGAAACGAAAGAAAATAAATATGTGAAGTAAAAATGGAAGAAAAACAAATGAGCAAATAAAGAATGACTGAACGAAAGAAAGAAATAAATGAATAAAAAAAAGCAAGAAGACATTTTGAGAAGAAGAACATAAATCAGACATGAGGAAGAAGGAAAGAGACTAAAAGACGAATGTACTGAAAGAGTAATCCACTGAAATGACTTGATTTAAATGTTTACATCATTACATCATCTCATAAACCACTTTGTTCAAATGTAAACAATGTAACCGTCTGAAGTATATTCAGGCCGACTCATCCCTTCTTCAGGAAGCGTAAGGAAGACTGACAGGCTTTAAGACTGTACACTATGCACCGAACGAACCTTCTTCAGTCTCGACATAAACACATCACATCATAAGTTTGTTTGTTCACGACACGGACGCTTGAGTTCCTCGCCGGACCCGGTAAAGAACGAAGGAAGAGTAAAGATCAAGTGAAGGAGCGTCTGCAGAGGCTGGAGTGTGCGAGCTGTTCAGGGGGCGTGGAGGCTGCAGACGCCGCGGTTAGCCGAGGCTTCTGGGATTTGTGCTGCAGCCGTTCTGCTACCTCCAGTCTGTGGGAGCTCAGCGGAGGCCTTTTGTGAAATCGCTGTTGGCCGGCGGAGGCACAGAGAAAAGAGATGGCAGACAGTCAGGCTTAGCTAAACGCTCCGGCCTCCTCCCTAATGAGAACCACATTTGGAGGCTGAAATATGTTTTACGTGGCAGTGCAGCAGATCCATCACCGCGCGGCTCTCGGCTTTCGGGTGAACGCTCAGAAAACGGAGCGCGGGGCTATAAAACGCGAGCGAGAGGTCTTTCTGTGACAATGCGCCAGTATAACCTCGCGTGGTGAGGAGGCAGCCCGCTGCCATCCTGCTCCTCATGAGGATGCCTTTACTGGAGCTTATAAAGCTCTTTATAGAAGCTTTATTTTGGACTGTAAAGGGACACAGCTTGGCTGCGTCGCACAAACACTTCATCTAGCTCACTGAGGAACACTGGCTTCAGAAAGCTGCCACCGCTACTTAAACCCTGAAGTCGGAAGGAGGCTCCAGTGTTTGGCCTTTGTACCTTTAACGTGGTAAAATCTGCCTCCAGGAAGACGAATGTCCAAGAATGTCCACGAATGTCCAAGAATGTCCTGTTGGACGTGCTATGATAGTTCAGGAGGGGAATCATTTAGCTGTTGTCCAAATGTGAGCAGAATGGAGGAGGTGGAGGTGAGGAGTCCACACTGTGCTAGTCTGGATGAGGAAGACACAAGCAGGCAATATGTTGGAGGTGATGTTTAAGCTACGAGGAGTCGAAAGATTAGTTCCAATCAGGGCAGGCGTTCTACTTAAGAACTTTAACGAAGGCTGATAAAAATATTGAAGCCATTTTGTGAGCGGTTGGGTCGAGCTTGGTACCTAGACGTTCCATAATGACTGGCGTATGGTTCTTTTCTTGTTCTGTGGAATAACAGAGGAACAAAGACCCAACACCGTGTACGTTACCGTTACAGTTGATCACTTAACCTAGTGGATCAAAGTCAAACAAGACAGAGAGGTCAACACAGCCTGTGTGTTAAATAGTACCAACTAGAACCGTAACCCTACGCTGTAGCCTGATGTACATACACCTCCATGACAAAAATGTAACTACACGCTATGCAGACCGCAACAGCTCACTGCTGATTGGCCGCATGGTGCGTTCTTCATTCTGCCTTGCATTTCCGCCTTCGCCACCATGATTCAATTCTTTGAGCTGAATTATACACACTGCCCGAATATGAGAAACAGTAAAAGTGACTGTTGTTAAACACATATTAGCTCCACCATTAACTACACCATCCTCCACTGTTGATAAAACATCAAGGAAGTCAACACACTGACACAGTGACCCCACTGCTAACTAGTTGGCGACGCAGACCTTCTAACGGATACACTCACTACAGTGTAGGCCACTTGTGCAGGCTATGGCATAGAGAGCCCCTAGTGGCGATTCACGTGGTGCTGCTTGTAGTTGTGCACACCCACATAACAGCTCGACCAGACGAAGCCGAACTGAGCCTCTATTTAAGTGTTAACTATACACATAGCCGCTGCTCCATTTAAGGTGGAACGGGAGAGTTTGAACAAAAAGCCAGTGAATAGGAAGCTGACGTCAGCCTCATCCCGCCCCCAGAAGGCGGCTCATAAAACATTCCGCAGTCAGTATCTCTGATTGTTCCCTTCATGACCAGCAATTCATGGTACTGAATAAAAGCTCCTCGTAGTTTCTATATCAAATCAATCTGAGCCAACCTAAACAGTGCAAACCCCAAGCTGTGTCCCAATTCAGGGGCTGCACCTTCAAAGGACGTGTCCTGTGAAGGCTGAACCAAAATGAGATGGTTCTACTCAGTGGTGGTTTTCCGATTTACGTCAGAGCACTGATGTTCCTGCCTTTAGCACAGCGTCACGAAACGCTGCTCCTGTCACCTATCAGCACTGGACGCACCGGTGCCCTATGAACTTTGGGATATAATGGCTGCCGTAAGATTCCTCTGGGGGATCCTTCGTTTCCATGAAAAGGAAGGCCCCATTTCTCGCAGCTCTATGGCGCAATCGGTCTTCAAATGCAGCCCCCAGTGATGCAGCCCCCCGAACTGGGACGTTGCGAGAGTGTTTGTGAGGGTGCTTCTTAGGTCGAAAATCAGTTCCTGGCTTCAGCCTGCATTTCACGTCACAGCAACAAGGTGTCACATGCAAACAACCCACAGCAGCTTTACAGTAGGAGACCAAAACATGAGTGAATGCTATCCTGGAGCATTTCCATTAGTCCGATCTTTTTTACGCAGCATGGAAAACAGTTAGAGTTAGAGACACAAAACACTCACGTCACATTATTTACACATCAGGATAGATGCAGCTTTGAGAAGTCATGCTATGAAAGGAGAGTAGACGGAGATGCCAAGGCACAAACCACAAACCGTATTTGCGATTTAAGTGCAGTTAGTTTCCTATGAATGAAACTCCAGGCCTGTTTGTCGTGTCAACCATTTTTTTCCAGACTTGAACGTCGTGTGCCACACTGGCAGTTCACAAGCTCTGGGTACTGATGCTACATTCCACCACATAAGAGAAAACTTCAGAGATCTGCAGCATATACAATAACGCAGGAAGAACTACAACCGCAGCACTCGTGTTTTTGATATGACAACAGTCTACTGTTCAGCCCCAGGCAGAAATGGTCACCTTCATATACCTCGCTATTAACCAGCTAACGCGAGGTGAAGCCGCTTGGCCGCGTCGGCTCCTCAAAGTGCTACTCTGGACGGCAGTGTTTCTTTTCCAGGCTCTGCCACAGCGAAGCGTTTGAAGCTGAAGACGCTTCTCGCTGGCTCTGCCGCTAACTGCACAGCTCCAAATGATTGCTGCTGCAGCTGGCTGCTAAATTTGTAATTTCAGTCACCGACATGAACCTGAAGGAAGGCTAGAAATGGATAGAAAGAGAAACACAGAGAGAGAGAGGGAGAGAAGAGAGCACAGGCTGGAAGAAAGCACAGCAGCTGCTGAGACTAAGACAGCCTAAAAAGAGTAGCTGAAGGGGGCTCCCTCTCTCTCAGGCACACTCGCCGCCCGCTTTAGTCTGCAGCCACAGCACAAAAGGGAAACGCAGAGAGGGGGAAAAGAAAAGAAAAAAAAAAAACGACAGGAATACGCTTGGTAAGCAAAATAAAAGGGAAAAAATACCTGCTCCACCATCTTGCTCCCTTTTTCCTCCATAAACTAAGCAGCTGCCTCAGTCCCGAGCCCTGCAGCATCGGCCCAGAGCAAGCATCAATTATAGATGTGGGCGTGTGTGTGTGTGTGAGTGAGTGTGTGTAGTGAGATCTAGAGTGTGTAACTGTGTGTGTGTGAGTGAGTGAGTGAGTGAGTGAGTGAGTGTGAGAGAGAGAGAAGGAGGGAAAGGGAGGGGTGGTGAAGAAGGAGGGAGCTAATGCAAGCAAAAGCTATGCTCAGATTTTTTTCTTTTTTAACTCCTTCTCTCTCCTGTTTTTCCTTCCTCTTTAACTCCTCTCCCTCCCCCCTTTCTCTCTCCCCCTTCTAAGCCTTCTGAAGAGCTCAGGAATCTGTGAACTGTTGGTATATGATATGAGCATATGGATGAGCGCTGTGTGAAAACTACATTATGATGGGACCAGTAGAAATGATGGGAATAGAGTCTCCCTGCATTAACCCCTCTGAGAGCACTTTCCAGAACCCGCTCAAAAGTGTCGCTAAAGGCGCATCCACCAACACAGAACCCGCATGTCTTACATCAAAATGTCCAGGACGATCGCAGCTACCTCCCTAACGAGGCCCTACTCCATCCAGAGCGTCTAGAAAGAGATCATTTCACCCAAAAGCTGAAAATCTGAAGTCTGATTTTACTGTCTGTTGTGAGAACATACACTGATAATAATAATAATAATAATAATAATAATAATATAAAATATAAGCATCTTTCATGACACTCAATGACACTTCAAAGAGAACAACATAAAACACAGGAGTCGCAAAACTATAGGTAACAGGACATAAAACTATAACAGGATCCCACATAACAATCAAAAAGTTTAAACTTCAAATTCAGAGAGGAAGTGTTTACAAGGTAAGTTTTTAAATGGCCCTGAAAAATAGATAGTGATAAGCACATATGAAGGGGGGGCAGAATTCCACGACTTCCATAGCTGAATTTATGTGGACGAATTGTTTTGGAGCTTGAAACTGGTTAGCCTGAACAGTAATGTACTCATTATCAATACTTTCTAAACCTGTTGCTCACCATTCCACATCTGTCTCTCAGTCAAATGAATGAAACGGTTCTGATGGGATGGTAAATCCGTAAGGGTTTCCTAGGTGTCTGTTCCAACCCAACCCCTCTTGATTGGCTCTTGTCTCTGGTTGTGATATCACAGTTGGATGGAGTAGACAGGGCAGAGTCTGCAGGTTCAGGAAAGGTTTGAATCATATTTCCGGGCTGTATTGGCATCAGGTTGATAAGCTGAGGGCTGACTTTCCCTGAAAGTAAGGAATGCTTACGCCCGCTCCTGAGAAGCTGCCATCTTGGAGATCTTGTTTTTCCCTGGACAGCAGTGCAACTTAAATAAAAAAAATATCTCTAAAAATCTAAAAGACTGGGCACAATGAAGATTTATCCAACACTAGAATTGAGTGTGCTGATGGTTTTACAGCTTTAACAGGTCCATGTGATGGAGGTGTGAGATCTGAACAGAACTTCAAACTAGCCCACAAGGCGTGAAGTACTTTCCTGGACGTAGTCAAGAGCTCACTTCCTTTATTTCATTTCCAGTTAAAAGCAGTGGATACTTCAGAGGAGGTTAGCTACTAAACAAATGAAAAACTCCCACTGAGAAAGGGAGATAAGGAGGTACACAGGTTGACTCGACATTATTCACTCCCTGTTCAACATTCTGATCTTTCACAGGTGACATGAGCTCAATCCACCAATTTCAGCAGCACCCGATGTTGGACCTGTATCAGCCAGGGTGATGGATCAGCTGTGACCCCGCAACTAGAACTCCTTGGCAAACATCAGAAGTGTTAGACTGAGTTCCGACTGCAGGAAAACTGCAGGAAAATGGGATTTCTTTCTAAAATCAGATACTTGAGACGAGTGTTCAGTCATTTGCAAGGGATCTGATCAGATTTGTGTGTTCCGATATCACCAACCTATCTGCATGGGGTGCTCTGGTGATGATGTAGGCACCCGTAGCTACCCAGCACATCCCAGCACTTCCATCGCTCCAGATTTAACATTGTTGTGAGTGATGCAAAATGCAATCTGATTTGTGCATCCAGAGTGAGAGGCATCACCAGCAATCTGATTTGAATCACATTTCACACCACCTCTAAATGTGATTTGGATCCGGTTTTGTGAACTTCATGTGTTTTATATTTCCAGACTATCAGTAACTCAATCTGGATACAACCCGGACAGATATGCCAAAAATCAGATTTGTGCTGGCAGTCTGAAGAAGGGCTTAGCTTGTCGTCTGCCTGTATGGACGTCTCCAAAAGAAGCCTGGAGACACCAGAGCTGTGTGCAGAAGCAGAGTTCAGCAACATTGTCGGCTTTGTTAGTTCACGTTCTTCATGCGTCAGTATAAACATGAGGACGGCTTTAAGAAACCGTAGGAGAGCAGCTTGAAAGGTAGAAACGCTCTCCGCATCCAGAAGCAGAACCAGGTACAGTTGCTTTTGCTCTCCACACTCACAACTTCCACGGAGCACTCAAGCACGCTTCGGTCAGAGAGCCAGTAAAAGCTTTCCGTCTGTGAACAGCGACGCTGCGTCAAAAACGCCCAGCAGTTGGGTTACTCAGCACAGGCTGACAATCGAAGCCCAGCTGTCTGTGTGTGAAGACTGATCACCTGTGATATTCAAGCCATCCTGCTTGATTTAGTAAAGCCATAAAGCATGTGGCCCCGTCGTACATCAGGCGCTGCCACCGCTGCCGAGCCAAGCCACCGTCACTTCCAGTACGGTGCCGAAAGTGCATTACACTGAGGAGACGCACTGAATTTACTGACTTCATTCACGCGCGTCATTTCCACACTAATAAAAATACATCAGCGGAATTTGTGTGGAAGTTCATGTACAGGAGTGAATTCGACGCAGCGCCTCTCGCAGTTCCTCTCACTACAGCAGACCCCTCGCTCTTTCAGTATTTTCCTGCCCAGTGTAATTCTAATAAGGGGCTTAGTCTCTTTAAAGTGAGGCGGTTAATTGGTCTGTTGATGAGTGAACTCGTTCATTTATGCAGATGAGGGTGACAAACACTGTACAGCCACCAAAGCTTTTTAAGGCCCCCGCATGAGGTCAGGAAAATGACTCAAGTTTGAATATGCATAGAGGCTGAAGTACCTGGCTCTGAAGCACTGAACCACTTCCCAGGTAACTGTTACATTTCATCGTAGTATTTCCAGGTAATGCTGAAGATAAGTAACAATGATTTTACCCTAACAGCTTCAGCTGACCTATAACAAGGAGAACAGCCTCTCTGGCATTGCTACTCTGCCTGCTATACTCTGCAAGAAGAAGCTTGGTCAGTACTCCTAGGATGGACGACGTCATGGCCAAAAAGAGACCACACTGCAAAAACACCTGGCAGGTAAAATGATCTGATCCTAGTTCATATACTGTATATTGAATTTCTCATTCTGAGATCACTGTATGCTCATTTTAAGATTATGTATTAAATTTCCAGATATTTTTACTTGTTCAAAGTGATTTTGGTAAAGCAAATTCAGACTACATGGGCAGACCTGTGTGGAAATAATAAATAATATTAAATAATGACCTTATAGTGCTGTATCTCGGAATTAGACCTGCATATCCACTAGATATTAAATAGCTTTACTTCCTGAGAAGTATAATCGGTTTTTCAGTGCAAAGAAAACATCAAAAAAGGCAAAGAAAGAAGGAGAGAGCAAGCAAGAGACCGGACAGGAGTAAATCTCAGACTGGCGTTCACTCAGTCAGAGCTGAAAGTGATTAAAGGACGCTGGAGTTGCCACATGATAATCCAACAGTAGGGTGCTCATCCCTGTCATCTCTATGCTCTTTATGAGAGACTGCAGGCTGTACCTTACCTGTGTCCCTGTTTCATGGAGTTCTGTAGTTGTTCCCTAATTCCAGAGACTGTGAATGTGGAAATTACAGATTACACTCCCAATTTCAGAAACAACTGACATCATGAGTGTAATTTGTAGTGACCATACGCCTGCATTAAACACTAAAGAAACATTAAATGAATAGGATTTTACACTTACATGCAAAACTGGATAAAGAGTGGACGATAACTGTGAGTCTATTGTGAGTAACAATGAGAAACAGGCCTGAAAGGCTCAAACCACCATCAGTACTAACAGTAGTGTAAAAGTGAACTGCACTCCATGACTGTAGGGGGACCCCAAGAGCAAACACACCAGTTCTCACATTATCCTGTTTTAGGCAGTAAAGGCAAACACAGCTGTTCACACATCATCCACTAAACAGAAAGACCTCCATCTCTGTTTACACACCACAGGTTGGCACCTCAGGTTGTATAGCACCGGTATGAAACGTGCCCTATTAAGATATTTGCATTATTATTCTAATAATTAGCATCCCAAGCGCTAATGAACCTGTATTCAGTCAGCTGTCACCATATTTTTGACTGAGCAATGCTTTATCCTCTTGGTCTAACTCACTTGGCAGGCAAACCTCGACGCAGGCAGAGTTAAAAGAGGCAGGCTTTATTAAACACATAGAGTCAAACTCCACAAATCAGAGCTCACATACCCGACGGGAAGAGATCAGAGCCGGAAACCATGAGACAAAAACCAGGGTCAAAACCCAAACAACCCAACAGAACCAGCAAACAAGTGAAGGGGAGAACCAAAGCCAAGGAACAGAAGTCAAAACCAGAAAGCTGGATGTAGTATGGCAACAACCTAGCAAAGAGTGAGAGCAAACAGACGCAGGAGGAGTTAAAGAGGGACAGGTGAGACAGATTAGAACTCAGGCTGAACGGGAAGGTGGGTCGTGATTGGTGGACTGGGAGCACGTGGGTGTGATGTCATGCGGTTGATGGGAGATGTAGTTCAAAGCATCGGCGGTAGGGAGAACCTGGAAGCATGACACATGGTGTAATTTTCATTCTTATACCGGGCATTTCTTTCTGGGTTTATCTGGCTTAACGACGGCATGCACGCTCGAGAACTGTGCACAGGTGTGAGGTAGGCAGATATATCTGTATTAAATGAGTCTATGAATATTTCACTGAGCCTTGAATAAAAAGGAACAGCAGAGTTAAATTAACTACATTAATAACCGTGTAAAAACAGTGAGGTCACTACACTGCTCTCCGGCTGCTGACCATGTCCCGGTACAGGTCCATGGCCCAGTTTTTGGGAACCTCTGCTCTCGTGCACATATGCAGTCTCTCCGGTGGCTGCTTTAAGATGAGCGAGAGAGCTCCTGAGAGAGATTTTAGCCTTTCAGAGAGAGATTTGAAGATTAGGAAGAGAAAGGTGAAGGTACAATGTCCGTACTCTCCCTCTCTCCCGCTCTGGTTTGCACAAGCCTGGACGGAAAACCGGCCCCCGCTGGCTCCGGCCTTTTCTCTCCTATAGCTCGGATGTTCGATCGACCTTCACCTGAGTCTTCTCCTCTCGCTCTCTGCAGGCACCAAGTGTGTGTATGTGTGTGAGGACTGCCGGGCTGCCCCTCACTCTAGACACGGAGCTGGCTCCTGTCCAGGCCCACAGGGTGCCACTTCGCTCGCTCTTGCTCTGCGGCTTTAGAGGGCAAATTGCTCCCCCATCGCCTCCTGGTGACACGGGCATACAGCGGGGCCACCTCCGCTCCACCAGCCCCGGGCTCTGGGCCCCACACACACTCATTATTTCAGCCTGCGTGCCACACGTCACCCCCCGATGACTCAACCACGCCCCAGCGCAACGACTCTTGGTCCAGAGCACACTAACGAAGGCGGACTGCAGAAAAGAGGAGGGATATGTTTTATACAGGAACGGCTCTGCAGATCAAATTCACAGAGTTCCCAAACATGTAGCCGATCAGCCGAAACAAATCCGGCAAGTGTGCATCTTTAGCGTTACTCCGGAGCTACGACAGATGATACTGAAGATTATACGCCACCAATTAGCACAGTGATAGCTGCATGCCTGATTAGGTGGAGTTGATAACTAATCTCTACTACACTTGTTTATGTAGGTTCTGGCACTGTATAAAATCCATATCCAGTTTACTCTTGGTATGAATGGGTTGTCTTACGTACGCTATTAGATAAAAACAGAGATGTATTCATGTGTAGTAAATATTTACAGGCTATTTTAGCTCTTATTGGTGAATTCGAACAAGCGCTGCATGCATTCTGGGCCTTCCTCGTGCCTCACAGTGCCGAGATGAGCTGTTCTTTGACTTTTCCTTTTCTTCTTCTTTCTTTACATGTACTAAGTTTAAATGTAGCCAAATAAGGTTATGTCTGTGGGCCGTCTGTGATCGTCTATTAGCTCTAAGAATACACTACCAGGCAAGGTGTTTAGACACAGCTACTCATAGAAGGTTCTCCTTAAAGCTCTACTGTAAGACACCAAACTATAAACTAGCCCTTGTGGAATTATACAGTCCACCTTAAAACCCTCTCATGGAATTATACAGTCCACCTTAAAACCCTCTCATGGAATTATCCAGTCCACCTTAAAACCCTCTCATGGAATTATCCAGTCCACCTTAACCCCCTCCAGAGTGGAGCTGTACAGGAGGGTGGAGCAGCTTCCTTACCCTGCAGTGGAGCTGATAGAACAAGGTTTATTACTAAGCAGGTTTGGAGCGATTCTATTGGTCGGTCCATCATGAATATTCACTAACCTGAAAGGAGAACTAGAGCTTTTACACTGTGCAGAAAAAGAGATCAAAGTTTTTACACCACTAAATATATATTAGAGGTGGAGATATGGAGGAGTACCATACTGTGTACATCAGGAGTAGATCAGGATATGGACCGGGTCAGACAGGTGGAGCTGCTCAGTGTACCACTGTAGAGAGGATCGTCTATAAGCTGGTTTCTTGTCTCCCCTCTAGTGTGGTTTGTGTGGTGGTGGTGGGTGCAGGGGGAGTCTGGGGTGTGGATGCCCCACCCCGCCTATTAAAAACCCGAGCTGCGCTCCAAACACATGCTTGTTTTTTTCCAGTGTAGAGAGCTGAGAGCAGACTTGGAGAGCTGGGAAGCTCAACATCAGCCAGCTCTCCTCGTGTCTCACAGTAAACAAATTAATAATGCAGGAGGTTTTGTAACGCGTCAGTGTGAACTATTTCGAATATAACCCATTTCCCAGCAGGGGGTTACCTTTTAAATCACGCAAGCCCGAACACGCCGGGTCCGGGCAAACGTCGCTCTGATGTAAGTGCGCATCTTAGCTTTAGATTTGACCCACTGAGTGCAAGTTGCTCTTCTGGCAGAAGGTTCCAGACGGAACGGAGGAAGAATGAATGAGAAAGAGAGAGGGCCAGATGTCTGTACGGTGCAAAATGTGCGATATGCATATTTACTAGGTCTGCAGATTATCACGCTACCTGCAAGCAGCCGGGCCAGCGTGCTTGTGAGGGTTTCACAGGAGTGGTGAAATAATCGTACACAAGACATACTGCGGACGCATCCGGGCACATTTTGCGTCGTGCCGTTTCACGTCTGATCCTGTGACTGTTACTCTGATGCTGAAGGTTCTATCAGCATGTCCTCCTGTTCTTCTGTCTAGGTGCCGTGTCTTCTGCTGTTGTTATGAGAAGTCTTGCGGGCTTGTTTCACCATCTAGGTGAACCTAAAATAGAAGCAGCTACTACAGCAAAAGAGCGCGGGTTGTATTTAAACCTATTGCTCCTGTAACACACACTGTACACAGCAGGGGCGCCCAATCCTGATCCTGAAGATCCGCCAACCTGGAGAACTGAGCTCCGACACTCCTGGCACTAATATTCTCCATATAGCTCCTGGATCGGGACTGGTAGATCAGGGTTGGAGCTGAGCTAGTGGAAGATCACCAGGACCAGGACTGGGCACCGTTGGTCTCCTCACTGGCTCCAGAACTACACGGCATTCCTAATGGAGGTTCTCTTTAGAAGATTGTGCCAGACTAAACTTAATCCCTGTCCGGAAAACCAATCCATAGTTTTCATCATCAGAAACGTCGTGCTGCTCCTTTCACCTTCTTCTCAATTACCATAATAGTGGAGCAACTCTCATCGCTCATTCTTTCCTTTTTCCTCAACTGCTGTCTCGCTCTCTTTCACTCTTCCTCCAACCAGCTGTCTCCTTCACTCTCTCGCCCTCTAATCTTCTTTCTCTCCTCCTTTTCTCTCCTTCTCCCTCTCTCTCTCTCCTTCCTTTTCTCTCCCTCTCTCCTTCTCAGCCTCTGCACCCGTGCGAGGTGAGGTGCGCTCTGTGCAAATGAAGACGTAAAGTGGAATCAGTTCATCAATCATGCCCGCATGGGGATAGCGCGGCGCAGGAAGAGGATTAGCCCGCGTCCTCTCCGGACCCCACGCAGGTCTCCCTCCTGTCACACGCCGTCTTTAATTAAACATCTTAAAGTGCTCGCCACCAGCCATCGCTGCCAAAGCAAGGCTGCGCTCCTCCTTCGTCACGTGACCAACGTGGCACATGATCCCTCGCTCCAGGACCATGCCAGATTGAAACTAAGACCCTTTCCTTGGCAGCTGATGGCTAGGGGCTAGGGATGTGTTTGGTCTTCAACATACAAGGCCATCCAAAGTCATCCTAGTATTCACGTTACTAAATAAACGCACTGCGATTGCAAAAGTGCTGGTATGCACAATATGTGCAGGCATATTAACAATAAGAGTCACAAAGAACATTAAATAATCATTAATAATGCTTATATAATACATTCAGAAGGAATAATATAATAAGAATAATTTACATACACATTTAAAATGATATATTATTAATAATAACACTAATTATATAATAAGGCAGTTGAAAAAAAATATTTTACTTAAGCATTAATAATGGATTATAAATTGCTTAATAAAATCTAATATAATATTAACATATTTCTATCATTAGTTAGTTAGTCAATTAATTAATAATAATTAATGAGTAACTGCTACATTACTTAACTGTTTAGTAACTGTTACTACTGTCTTAGGTACTGTTGATAGATAAACCCTTATTGTAAAGTGTATATTAATATATCTCTGTAATGCATGCACATATAGCATATATAATAGTTAATATATAATATAACAGTTTTATTTTAAATAAAAAATATAAATGTGGAAATGTGGTTAACTAAGATCTAACTAATTAAGATCTAAATATGCAGGTATTTAAATACCACCATGGTTAAAAGCTCCAGTTTTGTGGAAGATGGCCTTTTAGATGCTTCGGCTCGCCCTCAGAGCTTAACAAAGCACCGGTCCCAGTCCATATTTCTTCAGGCCTCCGTTTCCAGGTCAAGCGGTTAGAGACCGCGTGGCTGGAGGCAGACGTGGCCCGGTCGTGACTTGCCAAGGCGGCGGAGTTCGTCCCAGAGCAGTTTAATTAGAATTAAGGACTGATCTGGATTAAGTGGCGCACCGCGACAGACGCAAATCCTGTCGAGTCGATACCAATAACAGAAGAAACCTCCATAGGATCGCAAAGGGAAGCAGCACAGTCGCAGAGCGCGAGGCCCGCCTCCGAGGCACGTCCCCCCCAAACAAAAACACTCATCTGCTATTCCGGCCATGCTTCCAACCCTCTGTAAAGCCGCAGCAGCTCGGGCCTCTGGTGGATACTCACACACAATTAAGCACCTGCCCGTCATTCAGCAAGCCGTGCCGGCGGCGCTGACATTTCAATACTTTCCAGGCCCAGAAGAAATACTCCTCCAACTGCCCGTGCTCGAGAAGTTGGCTGTTTCCTTTGGACTGTCGTGTACGTGTGCCGTAAGGCTGCGCACGCTGCTTATACAATCTTAAAATGCACCTGGCGAGATCGGGCACGACTGGGGAAAAGACAAAGATCCCTTCAAACAGCGTACTGTAAATATTATGTTTGCCCTTTTTAGAGTTCAAATATACAATTTCCCTGTTGGCTCTCAGCCAGCCGAGCGTTTTTGTTCCAGGCCGGGGGAATGCTGCAAACTGCTCGTCTGCCTGACCGCACACAGCTCCGCACCACGGCGACCGTTTTGGAACCGGAGAATACCAATTTGAGGTATGGTTTCACCAAACCGCAGCCTTTTCTATGGTGTAACGATGTTACAAAGACGCAAAAATAGGCTCTCAAGAGCAGGCTTTCACGAGACTCGGCGGTGGGTGTATTTTCAGCACAAAAGCCACGCAATCATAACCGAGTTCCTGTTTCAAACGTGGCTGGCTGAACTCCTCTGGCTTGTCTGCTGGGAATTTTCAAGACTATGCACAGCTTGCGCTGTATGGAGAGGCAGTAATGATGTCTCCAAGCTCGGGCCACACGAGCTCCTCCACCTCATTATCTCAGATGCAGTCCGCTGGACAGGCCGGAGCGAGGAAAAACCAGCCGACTGGTCATCACGGCCCCCTTCCCCCTCTGCCTTCGCATCAGCCCTGCCATGCAAGCGCGCTCAGATGAGGCGGAGATACTGTATGTCCGGTCGCCTTTATCTGTATGTTGGATTTCTGCTGATGCGTTTTTTCCTTTTCCGTCTCATCTGACTGCACCAGACATATACACTGACCAATGTGCTGAACACGGCATCTTTAAGTGTAGGATAGGCTGAGGGGAGGTAGATATACCTATATATATATATATATATATATATATATATATATATATATATACACACAGTATATACACTCATTAAAAACATGGAGTCCACGAAGGAATGCAAGCAGCCTTCACTCCACCCCTACCGCACCATCTGCTGGAGCTGTGTGAGGATGTTCAAGCTGCATGGGATGGATTATCACAGGACACCATTAGGAACCTCTACAGCTCCATGCCAAGCTGTCTGGCGTGTTGGGTTAGCAAACACGGCGGCCCGACTCCATACAGCATATAGTATATTTATATTTAGGGACACGGGTCAAAATTCTTATTTTAGAATGAAATACCTTACATGCTACAGCTATAGGTGCCAGAGTGCGACTGGGCAACTTCAATCCTGCAGTCCGTACTTTCACTCCGGCCAGTTTCCAGACCTCTCTGGACAATATGGAGCAGCTCCACTCAGCGTCTGACCCTGAAGAGACTAAAGAGAGGAGCAGCTCCACCTTTATTAGCACCACCACCCCAACAGCAGCCTGTAAGTAGCAGCCATGCTGTGTGATTGTATCCGTGTGTGCCGGTTGGAGCAGATCATCTTGAACTGAGAGCTCCATAGTGAGGATCAGCTTTACTCTACTGTGTGTTGGTGTCCAGATGGAGCCAGTAGCTAGCACAGGGAACGTTAGCTACTAGCATTAGCTCCAAGTAACTAGCATAGCTAACCAAATGGGGGTGTAAAACCGCGTCTGGGTGACCAGATACCTGCTATGTAGAACATGAGGGAACAATTTATTCATTTATTCAGTAGTTTAAATTGTTTCCAGATGTTCCACACAGAAATGGTATTTAAATCAGAATTATTTGAGATATTAATAATAGTTTAAGCATGTTTAAACACCACACTATATTAATAAGAGTCTTGTATTGGATTAAACAGTAAGTTTACCAGTTTGAGGTGAGGCTGTGAGAGATTCGGTCCTTTTGGCTCATCACAACACTCACAATATGGTAAAACCCATATTGAGGTGCAACCACTACTACTACTCGACGGATATCTAAGACTGAGGAACAGAAGCAGCTGGTATGCATACAGGAGGGCTATGTGGATGACATCATGCACAGACGAAAGCGAATATGCATGTGGGAGAAGGAAAAATAGAGAAGAGGGGGGATGTCCTCTCTGCAGCTGTTCCTTTCCCGCCAGCTCTCCTCTGATTCACATCAATCTTGACCAGCGTGGTCCAAGCCGGTCTCCACGCCACATGAGGAGCACATATACATTTCTTGCGCACGGGCCCGTAGAACTTGGCCCCCGCCGCTGCGCTGGAACAAATCTGCTTTCTATTCCAGGCTGCAAATCTCATGTTCTAGTGTGGCCGAACTTGGAGGAACTCAGCCGGCTGTGTCCACCCTGCGCGCTCCCTCGCTCTCTTTTTCCTCTCATCCCTCCTTCACCCCCACCCACCCCGCCTTTCCCCAGTTCCATTCTGCTCTCTGTGGGCCTCCAGCCCCTGCAGGGTTCTTTGGCATGCTGCAGCAAGCGGAGCCCGGCTCAGCATGCTGGCTAAACATTGCCGCTGCCGCTAATAAAGCAAGGTCATTAGTGAGCCATGTTTTGGGTTAATTTACTAATCAGCCAGGCAGGGTCGCCACCCGGGAGCCTGCTCGGCTCGTGCCGGGGACGAGCATGGCTCCGTCTTCCGATGCTAGCGCGCACACGTTCCTGCGCGCGCACATCTGTAATTATTTGCTGTGGCTTTCATGTGGGTGAAGCGGGCAGTAACAGGCAGGCCGGCCATATGGAGCCAGCCTGGAACCTGTCAGCCTCGCTTAATAGATTTTATCACACTGTAGTGAGGCAGACAGGTTCAAGAGGAATAAAAATCGCGCTCGCTAACGTCCTCAGGCTAAGCTCAACGCGGGGCGCGCGCCCCTCCCTGAGCTACCTTTTCAACTCCTCTCTCCTTCTATCTCTCTCTCTCCCTCTCTCTTTCTTGCATTCTTCCCTCGCTCCTCCCTCTGAAGCCTCTCATTAGGGGAGCTGTAGACTCCTTTGTCACATTTGGGGCATGAGAGCGTGAAAGAGATGGGGCAGAATGGAGGGAGTGCTCAGCGAATTTATCCCGCTCAAGGCTAGCGGGCACGCCGACGCTCAAAGAGCCACGGCTTACGTAACAGACAGCCTCTTTGGATGCGAGGGCCGAGGCAGAAAAGTACAACAAAAAAAGCACTGCCGGCGCTACAGGCCTGCGCCGAGGTTATCTAAGCAAGGCTCCGACACCTTAATTACAACTTGGTGCTGTGGCGATTTCTTTTTTAGCTGCGTGTGAATAATTCCATTAGGAGATCACAGGCAGTTGGCTTTGTTCGAAGGAACGCCTGCTCGTCTTCTTTCGGGGTCCTTCATTGCAGCGATTGCAGATGAGACCCCGGATTGATGGCTTGTTTATGTGTGCAGGGGTTTTTTCTTTGTCTGTGTGGAGTGGTGCGCGGCGAAGACGGCAGAAAAGCTAATGCACGCCAACAGTTCAGGCCTGAGTCATCATCGCCCAGCCCCTCGCGCTGGAGCGAGAGCAGGATGAGACAACGGCACGGAGTGAAAGACATGCTCACCTCTTGGAGCGAACACACATAGAAGGAGACACGCACACACGCAGGCCTATTAAAAGACTTTCCTCTGATTAGCTCAAGCAGTCAGACGCACAAAGGCCAGCTCTCCACTGTCAGGATGTCAGAGCGTTCTCTTTAACGCGAGAGTGCATCCTTCCTGCAAATTCATGTGAGAGAGCATCCTTCTTGCAAATGCAGGCATGGAAGCACCTATGTTATTGACTGTTCCTGTGTTGTTCTTGTGTGTGTAGGTTCTGGTGTGAGATCCGATGTATAATCAGTATAGGAATACATTAAACCAATTATTCCTACAATAATCAATAATCACGTAACCAGGCCAAACCGTAAACTAGTCTAGATATGTATGTATATCCGTGTAAAGCTTCTCTAATACTCTATCTACAACAGAAACACAAGGAAGCCTCTCTAAGGTGCTGTGCAGTGCTACGCTTACATTACGATGCTAAACCAGATATGCCATAGCTTTCAAAGGAGCAACAATGGAAAAGTCCCACACAGCCAGCAGCGATGGCAGCGTACCGCGGCAGCCAATGGAACGTTGCGTCAAATTACCCAACTTTTGCCACCAATTGCTATGGTGAAATAAATCGGATGGCTGCACGCGGTCGTTGGTCACGGAACGATGTGGATATTTGTCCAATGCCAACGTGTAAAAGCAGCACCAGGCAGCCAGGAGAATGGTTTATCTTGGCAGCACGTTTTTGCCAGCAGTAAATTACACGACATTAGAGACAAGTTTTCTGCTCTATCAAACCGAACACCTTGGCAGTGTCCATGTTGGTCAGAGTAAGGACTATAGAGTGTAGACCCGGGGGTTTTCTGAGTGCGGCTCTGATGTTTCTGTTATAAATGATAATTCCTTTATTGTTGCATGCACTGTTTTGTTTCCCAAGTGCACAGCTCGTATCAGTAACAGCCAATCTCAGATTGGGGATTCCGGAGTTTCGAGAGAGACTGAGTGTTTTGGGCTGCTTACTGTTAGCTGATGAATAAACTCTCACACTAAAGCAGAAGAAGGCTCACTCTGAGAGCTGATCGAGTTAATCGTGGTGATGTGGTGCTAACACAACAGACACTGTGCTACGTTATTACGGTATTCACGATTTTTTATATTATGTTAATCATGTGAAAATGGACGGCAGCGACAAGAGCCGAGAAAATCCAAGGTATGAAACAGCTGGTTAAGGAGAGTCGGCAGTGAGAAACGATGGGAAGAGGTAAGTTAAGTTGCTATGCTAACGTTAGCATCATTTGTAGCAGAGTGATGATCATGATTCACATTTAGGACAAAACCTCAGCTATATTTAGCCACCGTGTTTCGAGTATCTCAGCACAGCGTCCAAGCAATAAATAAGAAGTAAGTGTAAAAAAACAAATGCACAGATTTTAGGAAAAGGGCAACGGGGAGAAGGCGGACTACATCAGTCTGGCTTGACAGAAGCTCATCATTTGGAACAAGTATGTTCCTATTCAGGTGTTTGCCTGCTCACAATGGTACACAAATGATTTTAAAATCTGAGCTTTGTGAGTTCACACTCTTTAGAAACCACATGCAGCAGCACGGAGCAACTGTGTTATTAAAGGAGAAGACCAGGACCAAGATCAATGGTTTTACATATTCAGGGATGCAAAGTATGGATGTGGAAACAGACAACCTGTGGGGCCTGGGGAGCATGCTTCCCCGGCAGGAAACGCTGACAGATATTTGCATATATTTATAATTATTGTGAGAATATTCACAACCGTTATAGAATAACTGCAAGGCCATTTGTCTGGCTTCAGCGAACACTATGACATCACTCGAGACTCACTAGTGCGACAGACGGTGGGCAACAAAGCTATAGGACAAAGCCTGTGATTGGCTGGTACAAAGATGGAGCTTCATTCACCAAGAAGCATACTGAGTGACTCCCGCAGCCCTGCAGTGCCTTTCCCTCAGATCTGAACCTCACAGGTGACGGCGGATTCCCCCGACAGGTGAGGAGTTAGCAGCTCTGATATCAATTCACACAGTACTCTATGTACTGTATTTCATGTGGCACTAAATGAGTATAGGTGTGTGTCCATCAGGCTTCGTAAAGAGAGTGGTACCATGCACTGGGCACTGCCAGTTCATGTGGAAGGTCTGCATTCCGGTTGCTCCTTTAAATCCTGGAATCGTGACGGCCCTGAGTCAGTTCATGAGGACATTTAGCTTGAGCTGGCAGAGAGCTCATCACGATGGCTTGCGGCTCGGCGCTCTCGCACATACAGCCCAGCAATATGGCTGCTGTCACAGCTGCAAACGCGGCGGCAGCCTGAACACAAAGCCCTCATCAGGCCGGCGCATCTCCTCCGCCGCCCTCCAACACTTGTCAGGTACAGGTGATGTTAATTACAGGCATTATTTACACAGCTGAAACAAAGTGGCGAGGTGGCTCTCCACCGGGCTGTCATGCTTCGACACAAACACACTGGCTGCAGAACGCTCATCCCCAACCCCCCAGTGCACCCTCTCTCTCTCTCTCTCTCTCTCTCTCTCTCTCTCTTGCTGAAAAGAACACGCTGAAAGAACATTAATCACGCATCATGTTTAACCTTGAAATCATGTCATTTAGTCTGGCTCTGGCTGTCTGCACTGTATCTTATGAACTGCAGGGCTCGCAGCTTTAATATAGGCTGCACCCTCGCAGCCACCGCAGATTACTGCATTATTTACGCAGAGTGGCCGATACGACGATGGTCTCATTATTGAGATAAATTCCATCACAATGTTCTTTTCTGAGAAAGTAAAAGGCTTCAGTATATCTAGAACACAGAACATCTGGGTGGATCGCCAGGAAGACGTATGGAATGCGGTATAGTAACAGTATAAACCTATGTGGTGCTGCTGTGTTGCTGGTGCATGTTCACAAAGCTCTGAATATCGCAGCACACCAACATGGTACATATCATGAGGTTGTATTTTTGTATCAGAGAGCCTCAAGAAGAAACATCTCCTACTCTGAAGCTGAATTACACTTTAAATACCTTCCAGTTCCTGTGGATAGCTGTAAATAGCTCAGGCTGCATATTAGTGTAGATGAGCCAGGACAGAATAAGAGAGAGAGAGAGAGAGAGAGAGAGAGAGAGAGAGAGAGGGAGAGAGGGGGAGAAAGAGAGAGAGATAGAGAGAGAGAAAGGGACAGGGGGACAAGAGAGAGAGAGAGAGAGAGAGAGAGAGAGAGGGAGAAAGAGAGAAAAAAGGGACAGGGGGAAGAGAGAGAGAGGGAGAGAGGGGGAGAAAGAGAAAGAGGGAGAGGGGGGAGAAAATGAAAGAGAGAGAGGGAGACAGAGAGGGAGAGAGGGGGAGAAAGAGAGAGAGGGAGAGAGGGAGAGAAAGAGAGAAAAAAAGGGAGAGGGGGAAGAGAGAGAGAGAGAGAGAAAAGCGGGGGGAGAAAAAGAGAGACAGAGAGAGAGAGGGAGAGAGAAGGAGAGAGAGAAAGTAAGGAAGAGAACAGGAGAGAAAAACAGTTAAAGAAGGATAGAGAGATGAGAAAGATGTATAGAGAGGGTTTTGAAGAAGAGAAAACAAGGGGTAGAGGAGATAGAGAAAGAGGGGAAGAAAGAGAGAGCTGGAGAGAGAGACAGAGAGGCAAATGAAAAAAAAGAAAGTGAGACGAAACCTAGAGAAATAGAGAGAGACATTAATAGAAAAAGAGAGACAGATAAGAGTAAGAGAGAAGAAAGAGAGGGAGAGAAAGAGAGCGAGGGACTGGCACAAAAGGCTGAGGTTCTGAGGCAGATGTTGCGGGTCTCTGATGGCTGTGTCGTGGCAGATGTTATGAAGCGGAGCTGGGAGAGGTATGACCAGCCGTAATGATTTCTGGATCGGGCGCGCAGGTACACTAAGAGCAGAACTAATCAGCCACAGATGGACACACACGGAGCGCCGCCGGAGCAGGCCAGGACACACAGATGTGCGTGCCAGTCCCGCAGACCTGGCCCTCCGGGAGGCCCCTGCCATCCCGACCATCTCCAATCAATTATTATAACCACAACAATTACGAACCTGGCCACCGTGCTTCAGGAGGGGCAAAACCAGTCGCGGCGACAGGCCTGTCAGACTTTGGGATGGGTTAGCATCCACACGCTCTCCCTCAGTTTACCAACATAAACAAGAACACTACATCTGATTCTAAATCAATCAGTCCTCGGGCTTATTTAACGGCAGAACGGAGCTCCACCGTCACACACACGTTTCTCCGGCATCTGTCATAATTATGCTCACTTTTAAGACAGGCCTCGCCGTCTAACAAGATACATCCCATTATTGCCAGATGTTTTAAAATTACCATTATAAATGTTTACACTGTGTAGTAAGCGAAGCTATTAATTTCGACTCATAACAAAAAAAAAATACTCCAAAAGCAAGCATAAAAACATTAGTGTCAGCTGCTGTAAACGTCCTGCTATTAATTTCAGCCCAGGATGCAGCATCTCCGAATACGGCCCATCTGTTACACTTCCAAATGACCCAAATTGCTTCACAAACCTGCTACATGGAATTATTTCCAGCGCGACAAAACGATCTGCGATACTGCTGGCGTTGGCTACTGTACTGCGGCTTCGCGAGGAACGCAGTCTCGACCGCACGCGTTTAAAAGAGTGACGTCGGCGTGCGTATGCATCAGCCAGAGGCCTTTTAACAGGCAGCTTCAGAGCTGCTGAGTAACGGCAGCGTCCGCGCAGGGGGCGCACAGTGTGGGTTAAAGGAGAAGATCAACTGAGCTATACATTAAAGGTGTGACTGGTGAATGCCCGGGGGTTTAGAGTAGGGTAACTGAAGGTTTACACCCATCAGCTTCCCTGCCACATGTCAGACGCTTCCTGTGAAGAGCCACAAACTGTCAGAAACGTTCTCCGCTCTTTCCTCCTCGGGGCTCCTGGGGGCAGGAGGACTCCTAAGATAAGGAATGATGCTGTTTTCCTTTTTTCTCTTTTCTCCTTTTGTTATTATTATGACGTGGCTGTCTCACCCTGACTCTTATCCCCAGGTGTTCTCTCATTCTTTCAGCATGGGATGCTGGGTAATGCGGTCCTCAGGGGCCACATAAAGCAACACAAATCCAGGCTGTATTCTGAGCATAACAGCAAGGGGGCGCTATAATACTAGCGTACAACCTCAACTACCAAAGCATATGAGCAGCTGAGTCTCAGGTAAAAGCCTTTTCAATCCAAGAGAGCAGCTACAGTGGATCGCCCCCTACTGTCCATGTTTAGCTGTTGGAGTAGCAGTAGATCGACTCCTGTGTGTCCTCTATCGTGTCCCTGAGTGTTTAACCACCACTGTAATGTAAGTATACACTGTGGATGTCCCGGTTTTCCCTCTGCTCCTGCTTCTCCTGCTCACTATGATTCCCAGAATTCCGTGTCTTCTGAAGTCACTAACATTTGTGTTACCAAAGACTTGTGTCTAGTTTGCAGTTCCCAGAGCATTCATGACACACACCTGTGTCTTGCGTATATACCTGTTTGTCCCTCCCCTCTCTTTGTGAAGCCACCTTGACTGTTGCGTACGGAACGGTTTCTTATTTGCTGTTTTCCCGTGATTGCCATTTTTCCTTGGATTGCTGATACTCACCTAACTGGGTGGAATGGATGACATTTGTGAGTCAGACGGGAGCTTGCCAACTGCATTTAGAGGGCTGACCTCTTCTAACTAAGGCTACATCCCCACAGCAGGTAAGAGTGGGACAAATCAGATTTCATTCCCAAATTCCCATTTAAATGCTTTTAAATGTGAGGTATATCCGACATTAGTCTGAACAGATCACCTCCTAAACTGATCCGCATGAGCAAACAAGAACGATACGGTACACGGTACTCCTTCATGGCCACTTCTAAGGTCCTCGTCTGGTTTCTTTAATGCTGCTGTCTCGCTCTTCTCATTCTTTGGGAATACACTGCATTTGAAAGGTGGAAGTCTCAGGTTTTCC
Organism: Prochilodus magdalenae; assembly: GCA_024036415.1. Lineage (NCBI taxonomy): Eukaryota > Metazoa > Chordata > Actinopteri > Characiformes > Prochilodontidae > Prochilodus > Prochilodus magdalenae. The sequence goes on along the minus strand of JAMWET010001436.1, from coordinate 427,493 downwards.
ATATCGGAATTGAAAATTCGGGTTGTTTCTGTTGGTTACACCGCCACACAGATTTGGGCCGGTGGGGTAGTAGCCCGGTGGCTGTGTTGGGGTACTGATGAACTTGCCTGCTATCTCAGCCGTTGAGTTAGCACTGAGCAGCGGTTCAGTCAGCTGCCGTGTTCAATACAACGCATCTACTTAATGAGCCATCTTTCCCGCGTCCCCTTCTTTCCGAGACACCACAGTATGCATCCACATATGGATCATTCTGTAATATCTAAACAGGGTTCACTTATGAGGGTTCCAGCTAGTGTTATGTTGTGTTCAGGTGGTTATGTATGCCAGATGGTTGACTAGACTTCGCTCTGTTCGGGTGCTTGTTCATATATACTCCCACCACATGGGAAAAAAGCATGGAGATCGGAATAACGCGAGCCTGCTTTTTCTCTGCTGTGTTAAAAAGCACACAGATCTAATAGAAGCACACAGTTATCTATGTTTTCCACATTCACTGAAGGTTAAGTGTTTTTGCTCGTGCGTGTAAAAGGTTAAAGGTCGCATTATGCTGTATATGTCATGGATAATAAACTTATAGCCATGGTCAGCCAGTTGGAATTTCCCAGATACAGAACTCACTTGAATGCAGAGTTAGTGTTGGGGGTGTATATAATTTGTACTGGTATACTGGTATGGGTGTCACAAAATAATACTGATATGCAGTTTTACTGGAGATAAAAGAGATTTCCAAAAACAGGACCAATTACCGCTACACAGAACCTCCCGTAACAATGCGAGGGGTCATTTGGTCGTTTTATGCAAGCGTCCAGTTAGCCACCTAGCTACCTAGGCTATAGTTTAAATATCCAGTGTGAAAATGTGAAGTACCCATTCTACAGAGGCTAGCCTATTAGCCTTCTAGCTAGCTAATGTCACCTCAGCAGACTCACCATTACAAAGTCACTATTCTAAAACCACACCAGTTCAGTTCTGGTGTCAAAAGAAAATGCTTACTGTTAAGACCAGTATATTTGACCTGTAGATATTTAATTAATTTGAGACATAAAATGAAAAAAAAGTTCAGTCTGTTTAAGATTTAGAAGAGAATTACATTAACGTTTCGGGAATTCTGTAGAATTCGGTTCTTGAGGTGTAAACAGTCGTTTAGAGTAGTAATGTGAAATGGTTCAGATGTTCTTTACAGTGGTGGTGATGGGAACCAGGGTTCTCCATATCTACAACACACCTGACTGACTATCTGAACCACCAGTGAACCTACATGTGTCATCTGTCTATATGGAATATTGATGATGGGAAAATCTTGAAAACCTGGAAACGCATCCCTTCGTGTATCCCTCCACTATAAAAGTGTGAAGTGTAATGCCTTAAAATACATATAAAAGTCAAACCTTCCATTAAGTAACATCTCAGACATCAGGCAGCGTGTTCATAATCCTCTCGTAACTGTAGTAACATTCTGTGAGGGAGCTTTTAGAGGGAGACGTCTGGTTACCTTCAGCACCACTGTGAATCACCCTGACTCTGTAAGTTTTCTAGAATTTACCATTTCACACCAAACCACTCTGAAAGACACTGTATACATATGAACCATTTAATTAAATGATGACTATTTTAAACATCAGTGGAATTCCCCTTTAACGGTGCAATGTTCCCAGCCGTATGGACGCTTCTTTCAGCCCAGCGTATCAGAAGTCAGTAGTTTATTATTATAAGCTGAATATAGTCTGATATACTGGGTAAAATATTGCTTGGCAGTTATTAATGTCACCTAGCGCAGGGCATCACCAAGCAAGCGGGGTGCATCAGAGCGGCTGAGGTGGATCTGCTGGGTTTGTTGTGCAGAGGCAGGCGAGGAAATCCACGGCTTTAGGAGCTTTGGGGATCTGCTCGCGGCTCTGCTGAAGCTTCGATAGACCCAACAGCGAAAGCGCAGGTCACCGTGAGCCAGGGAGGACTGTGTGAGCGGGCGAGGACCACGCTTCCCGTTTTCCCCCCGTGAAGAGCAGCAGAGGTGACAGACGGGGCTGACGGGGCCGACCTCTGCGCTGTGTAATAGACAGACGGGGGGACGAGAAATCACGAACTGTCACCGAGAACGTCCCCGTAAACACTGGCACTCCATCAGCCCCCCACCACACAAACACGCTGCTGACAAAACGCATTAGCATTAGGGTTCTCAGCAGCAACCTCCTCGCTTTCAGTCGCAGTGGATCTGCATACACACACACACACCCGCACAAGCACACACACACCCGCACAAGCACACATATACACACACACCCGCACAAGCACACACACACCCCCCCCCACACACACACACACATATACACACACACCCGCACAAGCACACACACACACACACATATACACACACACACCCGCACAAGCACACACAAACACACAAACACACACACACACAAACACACACCTGCACACACCCGCGCACACACACACACACACACACACCCGCACAAGCACACACACACCCCCGCACACACACACACACACATATACACACACACCCGCACAAGCACACACTCACACACACACACACACACACACACACACACTCTCACACACACACACACCTGCACACACCCGCGCACACACACACACACACACACACACACCCGCACAAGCACAAGCACACACACACCCGCACACACCCACCCACACAAGCACACATACACACCCGCACAAGCACACACATATACACACACACACACACATATACACACACACACACACCCGCACAAGCACACACACACCCACACACTCGCACACACACACACACACCCGCGCACACACACACACACACACCCGCACAAGCACACACACACCCACACACTCGTACACACACACCCACACACACACCCGCACACACACACACACACACGCACACACACACACACACATATACACACACACACACACACACACGAGAGCTCCACGCTCCGCACATGTGTCTGCGCAGCACCGTGGGACTGCGGGGCTCGTCTCTAATTGCGGCTTTAATTGTGGCGCTGATTCTCGCGAGCCGCTGATACGTATGACGGGGCCGGCTTGACTTATTGACAGATCCGCGGAGCGAGCGCGGCGACCTGACAAAAACACATTGATTAATTACAAGCCATCCAAGACAATTAGCTGGAACGGAATGCAAAACAAGCCAGCGAGCGAACTTCCACGCGCTCGCTCGCTCGCTCGCACACGCACGCGCCAACCTAGCCTCATTTAAACCCGCCGAGGATACATCAAACAATTTCTTTCCCTGCGTTTCCAAGGCAACGCTAATATGTTAGCTCGCCAGTTTTACTGGAAAGCATTTCACTTGACAGTTTTAAAAATGATTTAAAAGCCGGCTTAGTGTGCGCGCCTCGCCTGGCCTATAGTAAATCAGCTCGTGGATGAAACTCTCCCCAGCTGTCAGCGGCGGGGGGAGGCAGACGGCGCGCTGGCGGTTTGGCCCGGAAGGGCTAGTTTTGGTGAAATATCTCCAGGTTACTCCGCCGCTCACCCCGACAGACACGTGGCCATTTGTTTTTTTGCGAGCCCCGGCACCATCCTCCATATTTCATCTTTCCCCTGCGCTCTTTATTAGCATGTTTAGAGGCGGGAGGCGGGAGGCCACCTCGCGGAGGGAGAGACAGGAGGAGGAATTGCAATTGTAAATTTCGGTGTCCGCCCAGCCGCTGTGCAGCACCGGTGCACCGATCCGACGAGCTGGCGATCAGCATCGACACTGACCTTCCTTCCTAAATGAATCACATGGCATTCAAGAGCAGGCACGCCTATTTACATCCCACCCTCCAAAATATTCAGGGCCCACATCTGCAGTGATGCATCGGGACACTGGAGACATGTCAGTACGGGACACTGCTGGGATTACTGATCACCTGATACAAAAAATTAACGATAACCTGATCCACAGCCTTACTACACCAGATAGGAGTGCACTGATCCGGTATGAGGATCGGATATCGCTCCCCACATTGGCTGGATAAGACAGACAGATTGACGAAGCTGATCCATCCACTTTCATTCGTGTGCGATGCATACTGTGCCATACGTCAACCGTATACTACGCCATACTATGCCTTACATTGCCAGGTAATGGTTTACTTGCTCTAGGTCTGTGTATTAATCTCTAGGTACCAGCACTGGCCCCCTGTTCGGGCAGTGTCTGAGCTCGTGGTGAGTTCTAGACTCTACCCTTCCTGTACTAGCTGGGATACTATCCAACGGAGCACTGAGCACGGTTGTAAGTCGCTCTGGATAAGAGCGTCTGCTGAATACCTTGAATGTAAATGTAATGTAAATGTAAACCGCAGGTGTACAGTGAGTAATGTAATCTAATTACTTCCCATTACTTTTTGCAGTACTTGTTCTTTCATATACTAAAGACAAGCCTTCAAGCTCTTTCATCAGGAGACACTGACTCATTCATCAGTTTTCTCTCTTTTCTTGTTGCATTATTGTCGTTTCCGTGCCGTCGTTATGGTTGTCGTGCGCTTGAACTACCGGAAAGGTGGAACATAAGAAGCTGAAAATGAAAAAGAAAAGAAGCACCACGAAAACTGTGGAATTCTCCAGGTCACTGACTTCAAACTGTGCAGCTCTCCTGACCCTTACCTGTTACACACCTGTTACTGCCAAACCAAAAGCTCAATCAGGTAGGTCTTCTATTGAGACCCAATAATTATTAAACCGAGACCACCATCCCTAGCAGCTCACCATTTGTGTTCTGACTGCTTCAGAGCTCTCCATGCGCTCCTTATACCTCGTGTGTAGTGCGGCGGGCTCGTACCTGACGATGCTGTCCTACCAGTTGAACACACTTTCATTCCAGACCAAAACAAAGTGAGACGGACTGACTTCAGTACCGATAACGATCATGACCCAGACGAACTTACTGTCGCACACATGTTCTGAATATTCACTGGAACACTGCTAAAGACAGAAATCACACATGTGGAGGTGAACGTACGCTCCAAGGCTAATGATTCATGAACAGCTGATTCGGATCTCTGTAGATCTCAGTTCTGACATTATAAATAAACACCTATTAATATTACTACAGATGAATAACAGACCACAAACTGCTGCTGGACGGGGGATTCTTTAAGGACCTCCACAAGCAGCAGGTCCTCCTCCCTGCTTCCCAACACGAACAACCCTACATGCTTCATGAGACTTATTCATCCATCAAATCTAGGAAGCCAGTTTTGTGTGTTTGTGGTTGTACTGTAATGTAAACCTGTAATCTGATTACTCTCTTTTAACTCAGTCAGAATACAGGGGTGTCTTTTTTGTATTCTGTACATATCATTTACATTTACGACATTTAGCTGACGCTCTTATCCAGAGCGACTTAATCATATTACAGGTAGGGCAGTGTGGCGTTAGGAGTCTTGCCCAAGGACCCTTATTGGTGTAGTACAGCATAGTCACCCAGACCGAACCCCCGTCTCCCACCTGTGGTGGTGACTCCCTGGCAGGTACGGGTGTTATCCGCTGAGCTACACCAACCACGAACCAACCACCAGTCATAACCCTACATGTACTACGACATCCATCTTGAAGGAACCTTTGTTTGGCGCTAGATGCCCGCGTTTTCTTTATTCTACCACATTTGTAACCACAAGGATGTTGTGTAATCTCTATAATCCTGATCCTGGCAGATCTAGTCTGAGCAGATGCAAAAATAATGTTTATCAGTCAACACAGTCCGTATGGATTTCAGAACAAGCAAGCTTATTGGCTCACCGGCGCTGATAAGACAGACTGCTTAGATATTAAAATTCATTATCGTAATTGCCATCTTAAAGAACACCGAATGTTTTTGATATTTATGGTTTTGATCTACAAGCACTGGTTTGCTTTTGTCATTTCTCAGAAACAGTGCTGCAATGGAAACTGTGGAATTGGAGCCCCTGTCCTGTTCACTCCTGCCGCGCTCTCTGGCCACCGCCACAGCTTGCCCTGGCGAGGAATCCCGCTTTCTCTCTTTCTTCCTCCTTTATTTTTAAAACCAGTAATTCCCGTTAGCTCCTTTTATCTCACCGTGCCCGTTTCCCTTCGCTATCTCTTTCTCTCCACCTCCATCTTCCTCTCTCACAGAACTCCCTCCCCACACTTTTTCTCTCCCACGCCTCCCTCTCTCTCTACATCCTCGCGTTTCCATGCTCCCCGTCGACCGATCCCAATCTGCCCCCCTCCCCTCCACCACCAACTCCCACCCCCGACGGCGCAGGTTTGCTACCAGCACACATAACAATCTCGCCAGAGGAGAGCTCCCAGCACTTACAGTAAATGAAGCTCAGGCAGCCGCCCAGCGAGATGCATTAGATTAGGTAATGGCGAGATGAGTGATGGAAGTGGCCAGCCCCTGCCGCAGAGGTCCTGGAAATAAGCATCCGCCGCGGCCTGCATATTACAGCCTCAGATTATACAGGCCACTGATAGAATAATGTCAGCTGAACGCTGGGGCTAAAATTGAACTGTCAAGAACTGTCAAATACACAATAATATGCCCGGTGAACCTAAGTCATTGCAAAGCCCTGAATGGGCTCGTACTTGTGTTCTGAAAGTCTACTGCTGCTCGACCGCATGCACTTAGAGGCGCTGGTGGACAGAGGCAGGGAGAAGAGAGCCATACTCCAGTGAAGGTATCGCTGAGGTGGTTACGGGCTGAATCACGTTAAGGTAAACATACAGACTCTTATCCGCTCTTGTTTATGTATACGTGGTTCAGTCCACTTGCTCAGAAGTAGAAAGTGATACACTGCTGAATGTAAACCACAGTGAAGTGGGTGCAAAAGTCATGGCTGACTGGGCAGATTTTATGACGATAACTGGGACATTATCCAACAAACTCTCACTGTACTCTGGCCAAACGCATCTTATGCTGTGAGATTTGATCTGCCAGATAAGCCATGTGCTATCCCACAATGCAAAGCAGGGTGAGGTCACCATGGCAGTACACAGTCAAGTAAAAAACCCTTTGCTGCATTAATACAATACAATTAATAATCATACCAGAAATACGTATAACAGAGTCACGTTGAGATGATGCACGAGGATGGTGGGGCTATAAATCCCTGTGGGGTGTGAGTGACGGGATCCATAGATTGGGAAGAGGTGCTACAGTGCAGGGAATGTCTCGTTCCATGTGTGGAAAATGGCTCCAGAGCAGATGTTAATGATTGGCTAAAAGGAGGGACCGCATGTGGGCGTGGCCAAAGACCATAGTGTGAAGGAAGTAGCTGAATCTGCAGGTGTGTGGAAGCGTACGGTCATACGGGTCTACCAGCAGTGGATACAATCCCAGTCTACAGGGAATTCTCCTCGGAACTGTGCCAGGGAAGGCCTCCACCAAATCTGGACCACCTGACCAGTTCTTTGATGTGAGAGTGTCTGAACACTGATGTGGCTACATCCAGAACCTCGTCCAGTACATGCCCGATCCAGTCCCAGCTGGTACTGGTGCAGGTGGAGGTAGTACACGCTAGCAGGGCTGGTTCCGTCACAGGGGGCTCGTGTTTTGTAAGACGAGCTTATGTGTAGCTGATATGTATGTACTGTATATAAAGTGCTTTGAAATGTTTGAAAGCCTCGTTGCGAGCTACAGTTCTGAGCTGATGATGATAAATGTATCCACATGGCAAAACAGCTCCAGAAACCCAGCTGTTCCCGAAACCGAAGAAGGTTTGCAGGAAGGAAAAGTCATTCTGTTTATTCTGTTTAAACACCTTCAGTCCAAATTGTGTTCATGCTTCATGCAAACTGCGCCAGAGTTTGTTTGGAAGACCCCCTGAGGGCTCACATGGTGCATGCCAGGGTTCGCAAAGCAGCGTTCTCGCTAACAGAGTAGTCACACCAGGGTTCATTTTAACCTAAGCCAAATGCAAATCCTCGGAAATAAAGGTTCCATAAAGGTTTTCTAATGGTTCTTTTTTTGGATATCTGGTTCCATGACAGGGCTAAGGACTGGCAATACGTGTCTTCGCATGCAGTTCTTTTACCACTCCACAGCAGAATTAGATTTTAAATAAAATTATTTCTCTATAGTAAAATAATGCCAACTATAATGCCAAACAAGATATATTTAAAACTGTATATCTTTAGTATAAATATATAGAAGTATATATAAGTATAAAGTATAATGGCAGCTAATATAACCGCTGATTATGTAGTTGACCTTGAGTCCTGAAGATTGGCAATACACAGGCAATAATCTCTCCTCGCTATTAGCTATCGAATTGGCAAATATGAGATTCAAGCTAAACCCTTGTCAATGTAGGAAATTCAGTGGACACTCAATCTACTCCAGATGGTTTTCTGATAACCTGGAATTATACACTGTCAACCACCAAAAAGTCAGTGTACCAGTGTCTACAGCTGAGCTACAAATTAAAAAAGTCTGCCTTCCATATATATATATATATATATAGTTTTTAGCCCATGACGGGCCTTTAGCAGCCGAAATGTTAAAACCTAAACCAGTGAAACTGACATAAAAGGTGGCTGTGACAGTAACCGCATTACCAGAACACCCCGGTGATATGATGCCTACTGCGGTGTGGAGCTGATTACCATCATCACTGTTGTTTCGCTGGTGAAAGTTGATTCACCATCATTAATCATGCTTGGCATCAGTTTACTACTCTACTAGCAGCTCACTGTCAGTGAGCAGAAGGAGACTAGACTGTAACGTTAGCTGAGCTCTGTTTATCTAATGTGATGTCATCTACCCTGGTGCTGGGATCTTGTTGCTCTGGACTGAGATTAAAGTGTTCAGGTTATGAATGAAGGGCGTTCAGTGCGCCGAGAGCTGCGTCTTTAGTTCGTTCCATTAAACCAGCTAACGCTGAGAGACTTCCTGTTAGATCCTGTTGTTGGGTGGTATGAACAACCGGAACGGCGAGTGTAGATTCCATATGGCTGTGTGGTGCGCGTGCACTGGTGGCAGGGTCCCAACCCTCATCACGAGCAATAGTTTGGAATCCTTGGACACTGCCGGACTGGGAACACGGTGGGGTAAATGTGACACATTCTTGGCGCCTCCACCTTTAAAGATTCTCAACACTCACACATTCCCAAAAACGATTCTTCGGAGTACCATCCATTAAGGCGGTCCTTCTTCCAAAGACTCTATATTCTCTATATTCCCAAAGACTCTATATTTTTAGGAGTATAAAAGCCCAGGAAAGTTAACCTCAGTTAGCTTTGATGCCTACGCGTACTCACTGAGAGTAGCGCAAGGCGCTAATGTTTTCAAGTAGAACCGATCCGATTTCTCTTCGCTGGATTAACTGGAATTTTTTTTTTTTAAATAGGGGGAAGAAGTATTTGTTCCAAATGAATGGGAATAACAGGAAGAACACCCTGCCTGCTCTTCTCTGAATATATGCCATACCTCCGTCTTAATATGATCACCTCCATGAAGATAAACGCTTTATATGCTATCGATACTAAACTCAGGTGGTGCGAATCTGTCGCCACATCCATAACTCTGCCTGCAGCCTGTAAAATCTGGAGTAGTTCAATTCATTTAAGCCTTGGCAGCTCTCACACTTCATGCTTTAAACTGCTTGGCTTCGGTCAAGCACGTTTTTCCCCCATCACAGAATTAAAAAGGGGGGAGAAGAAAAACACCATGCTAGCAGCTACTCATGAATATTCATGCACGTGCCTATTTCCTTCTTCGTAAAGAGTCTAGCCCTTAAGTGAACCTTGTGCAAGCGGACTGTATTATCACCAAATGTATAATTAATTTGTAAATCATCCGACCATGTGATAAATTTAAAATGCTACTCTCGAGCTCCCTTTTTCTGCCCCCCACCCCAAGCGGATTAAAGACGGAGATATCATCACTTCGAATAAGCCACAAATCAATAGCTGTGTGCTAGCGTGGAGCTCGTCCACTTCTCTGATGGCACAGGTTCATTTAGGTAATGGTCTAAAGAGCCAGCGGAGGAAAAAAGAGCCTAATAGAGAAAAGCTCCAGACAGCCCACTTAGAGCAGAGCAGGGTGGATCAGGGCCAATTAGTGATAGTATGGCTGTGCAGTACCAGGGCTGAGTCTGGGGGGCAGAGGGGCACGGGGGACAGGCCCGCAGGCTGGTTTCATATGCACTAAGATGGAGGCGGTGGTAGAGGAGGATTGAGGGAGGGAAAGCATGCCGATCTCAGGAAGAGCAAAGCGAGGAAACCAATCCAGCTGGAAGCTGAGAGTTACGACTGTCCTTTTGCTACACCGTTCCAAATTACTTCTGTCTATGTGTCATGATTTTAGTTCATCTCTTTAGGGACAGTGCTTCAAATTGAAAACAGCTACGTCGTTTTTAGAGATGATCTATCTGTTTGGGGTTCTACTAGGAAAGATTTACATGCTTTAATTTTCACAAAACACAAATTTTCCCTCATACTGTACATCTGTGTTCACCCTCTGTCTGAAAAGCTCAGTCTACACTCTCCCGTGTCTTTAAGCCCCGCCTCCCGATAAGTCCTGTGTGCTCTGACTGGTCAGCTCGGCCACATTAGCTACACCAGTCTATGTGGCGTGTGTTGGGTGAAGGTGTGCCAAGCTTACCGGTAGAGGGGCACTAAAAATTGTGCTACAAGATGACAGCTCTGTGTAAGCACTATACGGTGTTATGAAACCTGAAATTAAAAAGTTGCATACTCTTGCGTTATTAAGTATTATACATCTTATTACAACTACTTAAGAGATGTTAAACCAGCTTATGATAAGTATTATAAGGTGTTATGTGTGCTATATAATGCTTAATTTACATTGCTTTATAAATACCGGATTCACAGGAGGTGTTCCCAGTGAGTGATAGGGATTCTGACCAGGGTTTGCTCTAATGGAGGGAGCTGGCCCTGCATCTGATTAAACAACAACAAGAGCGTTTTACACACCTACACGTGCAAATCCAGTACAGTCCATAGACCCCACACCCGAAAGAGTCTTCATACGCTCCACAGAAGCTCCCGTCTTCTCTCTCTTCCAAACACGTAATGCAACATTAATTCAGAGAAGATTCCCCCGTCGCTCCAGCACTAGCCTTTAAAATATGCTAAATCAAAGTCTGCCATAAAACATAACTTACGCTGACAATGCCATCTGCAAGGCAATCCCAGTGCAGCCGTCTCCGGCAGACATTTTGAGATGGATGATTAGATGTTCTAGCAGATAGTCCATTACCTTAGTGGTGGAACCGATCTCAGTACTACGCCGCTCGCTAATCTGTATTGGTCTTAGGGGTGGGAATCTCTCGGCACACCGCGATTCGATTTCAATTTCCATTGCTCAGACACGATTATGGAACTGTTCTTCATGGATCTTGCTTCAATTTCTTTAGCCTACACCGTGATTGCTTTTGCGTGTATTTGTCCATTTTCAGGAACAGCTTCAGCTTGGCTTAATTTGAGCGAACTGTATGTCTGCGCCTGCGTCTGTTTCAGCTTGTAATGGGTTCAACACACGGACTAAAAGCTGAGTCATTAGTGTGGCTCCGCATTGGGCTGCAAAGCGTGACATATTGTTATCTGCTTTATATTCTTCTCCTTCTCCTTCTCCTTCTCCTTCATCTTCTTTGTCTTCTCCTTCTCCTGTCTTCTTCATCTTCTTCGTCTTCTCCTTCTTCATCTTCTTCGTCTTCTCCTTCTTTATCTTCTTCTTCTCCGTCATCTTCGTCGTCTCCCTCTCCTTCTTCTTCTTTTGTGTCTTCTCCTTCTCCTGTCTTCTCCTTCTTCATCTTCTATTTCTTTATCTTCTTCTTCTCCATAATCTGCGTCCTCTCCTTCTTCTTCTTTTTTGTTCTCTCCTTCTCCTTTGTCTTCCCCTTCTTCATCCTCTTCTTCTCCTCCATCTTTGTCTTCTTCTTTATCTTTTTCTTCTTTATCTTCTCTTTCTTATTCTTTTCTTTCTTCTTGCTCTGGAGATTTTTTGACTAACTAGTTCCCAGTTTTTTGAGACATCGACACTGTTCCAGTTTTTGGTCCGACTTCTGGATTTTTTCCCCATTAGGAATGATTCACCTTAATCGCATTTCGCATACATCTCAGAGCAGACCCTCAAGCACAAATTAAACATTGGTCCGACCCGCACCCTTCTATGTGGCACTCCTCTATCTTTTTTCCATCCCTCATTTCTCCCATAGAGTCCTTAACCTACAGTCATCAAACTGCATGCCCTCAGCAGGAAGCGGGAACCATCAGAGCTACACAACCAATCCGGAAACCATTCCTTCATGAAATGCACTTAGATCAAATTTAGGAATTCCTTCTGATTTGCATTTAGAGACCATGAGCTCAAGCCTATATCTGAGTGCACCGGTGGAATATAGAATTGTGTATGTTGACTATTTCTTCTCATCTCTCCTCAGTGTAGAACTACTAAAGGTATCTTGAGGACAGAGAGTGTCCACAGAGCTACGCTTGTGAGCAATCTGAGTGTGTTATTCATCACCGTGTATCTCCCACCTTCCAGCCACCATAAACACCCACGGCAGCTCCTCCACTGCTCGGGCGCCCACTGTTTCAACCTGCAAATTCTTGGGGCTCATTGTGAAGGCAGAAGCGGCCCATTTTGTCAATGTCACTGCGGATATCCATATATACAATGCAATTAAAGATAAGCCTAATCTCGCACACCCACACCAGATCTTCGTTTTTTCCCCTATGAAAAGCCAACAGTATGTACAAACCAGAGGATTAGCGGCAGACTTCTATGCTTTAGAATAAACTCAAGCACAGCCTGCACACAGCAGCAATAAATAAACCACACCGTTACTGAGCACGAAAACAGACGCCAGAAACGTGGAATCAATGCATAGCGCAGGCTAGGACCGCATAACGTCCAATACTATATACCTACCAACTACTGGTGGCTTCCAAAACCCGCATAGGAGCAGACATGCTGTACTGAATCATCACATAGCACACTCTAAATAGGAATGAGTTTTAAAACCTGCTTCCCGTCCGGAAACGATTTGAAAATTCCAAGAATTTCAATTTAAATATCAAATCAAAATGCTACCAGATCCTACAAACGCATTTCTACAAACCTCTACATGCTTCAACATGGATGATAGCAGAACCTCGTACCTTTAGCTTCGAGCTTCAAACAGAGCTTGGCTTGACCTGCCAGCCCTCAAGATGCATGGAAGACGAGCGTCCAGACTCTTCACTATCCTGGAGCCGAGATGGTGGAATGAACTTCCACAGTCTTTCCAGTGAGCACTACTTAAGTACTTATATCAAAGTACACACTGAAATGCTTTGTACTGCACACTTCTCTTTTGTACTGCACACTTCTCTATAATTAGGAGTACTGGCTGGTATTGCTAGGCCGGATATTTCTTCTGTGTTTAACTCGGTATTCCTCTTTCTAGGAATCAGCACTGGCCCTTGTTCGGGCAGCGTCTGAGCCCAAGGGGAGACTCTAACCTATTTGTACTAGCTACGATACATACTCTGACTGAACACTAAGCACCTTTGTTAGTCAGTCTGGATAAGAGCGCCTGCTAAATGACGTAAACGTAGATGTAGGGGTAGGCAGATTGCCGGAAGTACTCAAAAGCGTAGCTCCAATTTATAAAAGAAAATGAAAACGCTGTCCACGTGGAAGGCTGATTGATCTGTTGCACTTCCAAATGCAATCTCCAAGCAATGGATACGTCAGTAGAAAAGCTGAAAAATAAAAAATCATATTTACTTACATTTAAACATTTGCCATCACCATATTGGAATCGGATAAGCAGAATCGGATTCGGAAAGGGAATCGATGAAATAATTACGGTAGCGGCAACTGATATAGCCAAGGTGGTGAAAGATTTGTGCATGCATGTCTGAAGGAATACGGCATATTCCAGCCGGCATCAGTGTGGGAAATCAATTAGGCCGATTTTCTGTACAATATAATAATTGCAAATGACAATAACGCACCTGCATGTGGAGCCAGCGCTTTGGGAAACAGTCTGGAAGTATTATGTAGGCTCCGCTGGGAGGTCACCATAAAACAAATAAATAAATATATCAAACCATGCGGCTTTCCCACAACACGTCTTTCCCGTTTTGGCAACATATGCAAATTTCTGTATTTGAATTTATTTATTTCATTTCATAACATCTGCGGAAGGTATTAATTCTGCTCTCTTATTTTAATACGCGAGCTTTACGGCTTGTAATTGCATGATTTGCATTTTTTTGCGCCCATTATAAATAATCCATGCGATACACGGTCTCGCTGCCAAGCTGGCGTTCGGCTCACTTTTTAATCTGGTGAAACAGTCCTTTATCTTCTTGTTCAACCTGGGGTTTATCGTTCGTGTTTGTGGCACTGCGCTGCTCATGTGGAAATGTTTACAAAGCAATAGACTCGCCCTTCGCCCGCTAATGCTGGAGTTTAAAGTATTAAGACAATCACTTTAACGCCCTCGCTAAGCAATCGCTCTTAACTGCGTGCACTTCATAACCCTAGTCTGTTTCCTTTAATGAACAGCGTGCCGGGGACTTGCTTAGGAAGGGCGCATTTGTTCTTATCTGCCGTCTTTTTCCCCCCTTAGTCTATTGGCCTTGCTGTTCTCCTCCGCCTCCCTGAGGGGGCTGAGACTCCACCAAAGAGACGAGCACATCTGCATTTGCTGCATTATCATTTCAATACCAGTACAACTCAGTCACACGGCGGAACGCGGCGTTCCGCAGCCACACCGGCTCCCCAAAATGAGGTTTCCCCGCACCCCCACCCTCTCCAGACCGGCTAGCAACCACGGTAAAGTGTACAGCATATAACACCCAGGTAAGCTAGCACTACAGCAATTACATAACCCTGGAATAAACCCCGCATAAATGAATGAATAGTGCACACGGCGCAGCACTTAACTCCTGCAGAAAATGACAGAGCACGGCGCCACCCCGCCAGCCTCGCAGGAAAATATAAGAGCGGGAGGAAAGAGGATTGTGGAGTTCACCTACAGCCACACACGCCTTCCATTTTCCACTGGTGCCAACATGCTGAGCATCACACCTGGATATGTGCAGTTAAATTAATTACTGGCCAATCAGAGAGAAATCTCACCACCAGTATGTATGTATATTTAATACGGTGCAAACATCTAATTAATTTAATTTCCAGTCAGGAAAACATAGAAAACATATAATAAACAGTAAATGAATCAGAAGAATGTTCAGGAGGCTAATTCTCAGTTCCTCAAAGAGCCACACCTCCAGAGGTGAGTCTCAGATAACCCATCCAGATAACCCAAAACTCATTCAGTGGTGCTGGGGTTCTGGACTCTGGGTGGTCAGTCCACTGTTCTGAGAACACCAGCAGCTTCTTTGTTTGGTGTGTGTGTACCTTCGTTTCTCAGTGAGGAGTTTCTTGAACAGCTACACCTCCTTTCAGACCTCCATAGTGTTGAGGAGTCTTCTCACAGTGGATGAAGGATGGACAGAGACACATGTGGATGTTCTCAGTGCTGGTGGGTATACTTGGTCTTCCCGATGGTTGTTAGGAGACTCGTTTCTGTCATAGCTTCAAAAAAAAAAAACTAATCTAGGGATAAATCTAAATATCAGAATAACTTAAGGACGATATTCTGACTGGAAATGAAATTTGAAATAAAGGAGGGGTGGTCTCTGACTTTGCACAGTACTCTATATTACATAAGCTCCTGTCGTACAGGCGATGCTGGCCTGATGGATCATTTTAACCTGTACTAACCAACAGTATCCAGTCTTTTAGGATCAATGAAATGCCTAATAGGCCCTATGATGTGGAAATACAAAGGGGTAAAAATTCAGAGATAAAACTGGTTTCAGTGTCGTGAATGTGAAATTCATATTTTATGGACACATTCAAGGCTTTCAAAACCTTGCTGCAAATGCTGGCTCCGTTTTAAAACAGAAAATCACACGGCAAACCAAAACCCGGCACTACTTTGATTATACATTCTCCTCTCTAACTTCTGTCAAGTAGAGCGGAATTTCAGATGAGAGGACTGGGCGAAATCTGCATGATGTATTCCGGATCTAATGAGTGCTAAAGTAGATTGCAGGCACAGGGCATATGCAGTATCCCTGCGAATATCCCCACTCCAGCATGCTAGCATAATTTGCTCTGATGTGCCAGCGTTGCTTCCTCCATTCGGGTAAACCCACAGGATTCACCCATCCAAAATCGCCCACTGGGGTAAAAAAAAAAACGAGAGAGAGAGAGGGGAAGAAATAAAAAAAAGAGCTGCGGCCTTCTCAGGTTCTTTCCCCACACATGATGTTCTGCAGGGGATGGCCAAGATATGCACAGATACTGGGGGGCACGGGATCCGTGAGCGTGCGCCTCGTAGGTGCCGCGTAGACGAGCAATTATTCAAAGCACAATCCACAAACTTGCATAATGCCCAGCGCACCCACATCATGAGTCACTAAATTATATAAACTGGATATGGGGGTATTTGCCGCTCGGAAAGGCTTTTTCCGAAAAGGAGAGGAGGCACGCTGTGTGGTGATGACACAGAAACGGAGTGGGATAGCTTCTGCTCCCATGGTCTTTCATTGTAAGCTGGGAGTGTTGTGTAATAAAGGGAGGTAAAGAAGTAGTGTCATGTTTGTTTGGGTAAACCTTAAAAAAAAGACAGAACAGCAGGCTAATTCCTCTCTCCAGTGACGTGTTACATGTTGATCCTATCAAAACAAAGCCACGTGGTTGGCTGTACCCGGGTGGAGGTGGAGGTAGAAGCGGGAGGGTGCAGTTATTGTACTTTATTTAAAATAATAATAATGATAAAATGCATTTAAAAGCAATTTCTCTCTGCCATTCTTATCGCCACAAATAATTTGCCACCTAAGCGCATCACATAAATTGTTAAGTATTCAATTATAAGTTATTATGGCTCCCATAACTAATTTCCAATGCAAATGTCATTACCGTCATTATTGTTTCTGCAGCCTGAGAGAGTCATCAATATTTTAACATAGAGAGCAACAAGTTTATAGAGAGACAAAGCGAGAGAGAGAGAGAGAGAGAGGGAGAGAGAGAGGGAAATAAAAAGGAATCAACAAAACAAACCATAATTCCCAGCCATTTCAATTACCCATCATTATCTCCCATTTCTCCCCCACGATTGCCATTTTCCCTCTACAATCAAGGTCTCACACACCAATCTCCATCAGCGAGGATTAAAGCATGCTTGATGTTTAACAACAAAGCCACTCTACTGCTCTGATAGCCGGGCGACACTCTGAGACCAAAGCATCCTCTCACATTAGTGCACACAATCGGAGGCGCACTCTGACTCGGGTCCGTGGCAGAAATTCCCTTTGCTTTATAGGTCAGCCTTAGTTCCAGGCACAGGAGCATTTCATTATTTCATTATACCCCCCCCCCCACACACACACACACACACACACACACGTACACACCCGCACACACACACACACACCTCTCCTCTTTCTGCTTCAGTCGCGGGTCCCTGCTCTGCCCCCCCCCCACACACACACACACACGGGCCGAATATTGATTTTAATATATACCAACTCACCCCAGTGTGATGCGAGCTCTTGGAAGGATGAATAGCTACCAGGCAGCGTTAGCGTTAGCGCAGACTGAGCGGCTCCATGTAGCACACACTCATGCGCTCTCACACTTGAGGAAAAGGATCATTTCAAAAAGCGAGGCAAGAAACAAAAAAAGAGAGGGAAAGACAAAAAAAAGCTGAGCGTACGCACAACAGAGCGAGAGGGAGTGAGGGAAAGAGGAGAGAGAGAGAGAGAGAGAGAGAGAGAGAGAGAGAGAGAGAGAGGGAGGGGAGCGGGGGAGTGAGAACGAAGAGGGGGGAAGAGAGAGAGACAGTGAGAGAGCAAGAAAGAGAGAGAGGGAAGGAGAGAGGGATGGGAAATTAATAATCCCACAGACAAGTCCCCTCTATGTTATTCATCAGCCTGCCTCTTGCGAAGCTGCAGCGGGGCTGAGATATGCAGATGGGAGGGGCCAGCGGCACACTCCATTGGCTCGCTCGCCTCATTCCTATACATTGCGGCCAATCCACTCGTTTCCCCCCTCCACCCCCTTTCCTTTCTGCCCAGGGGGTACAAATATACAGTAGCTGCTCGCCGGCTTTGGAAGAGGCGAGAGAGGAGAGGAAGAAAGACAAATGAGGAGACGTTGGGGGGGGCGGGGGGGTGGGAGAGAGAGAGAGACAGAGAGAGAGAGGGGGAGAGAGAGAGAGGGAGGGAGGAAGGGAGGGAGGGAATCAGCAGCGAGGCAAGCCGCCTGTATAAGAAATAAGCGCTCTCGGGGTCCGGTTAATGCACTATTAACTTTATTTGAGCTGACTTCTCATTTGATCCGCCGCGATGGGGTCAGTGAATGGTGAGCAATTTCCCCCTCCCAAATCACGGCGTAATGAAATTGCTGCCCATTTCCCAAACCTATAATAATAAAAAAAGAGGAAGAAAAAAACACACACACACAAGCGAAATAATGCAGGTGATGTTGGCTGGTTGCCCTCCCTGTCAGACATTACAGGCAATTCCTTGCCTCCATTTTCCATGTTACAATGAATACATTTCACAGCTCGCTTGCTCTAAAGTGTGGGTGGCACAGCATAACATCCTACACCGTGCAAGAGAATATCTAACACTTGAGCCACTCTCTCTCTCTCTCTCTCTCTCTCTCTTGCTGTGGTGCGACGCGGCGCTGCAGCCAGGAGGAGCCCATCTCCAAAGCGCCACACTCCGCCGAGCTCATCAATTATTGACGCCACGCATCGGCCCCGCAAACTCTCATGCATTAAATGTAGTTTCGTGTTGCGGGCCGTGCGACTCGCCACACAAGAAAGACTCTCCCTCCTAGATTTCTATCAGGGGAAGAACATACAGCACCGCACCAGCTTCTCCTAAATCAGACATGGACTATATAAACACAGCACCGTGTCCGGTGGGGCGGTATGCTGGTCGTGCACAGTGTTGTCCGGGGTGAACGTTCAGTTTCAGTTCAGTTAACAAAATACGCAGCCCACGTTTTAGATAAACCCCTAAAGCTGGAACACCGCTGGTGGTAGCTGAAGCTGCTAAACTGTCAGACCTATATAACACCTTTATGTCGCAGCATCAGCACAGATCAGTAATCCCAACATTTCCATTATTTTTGTAGAATAATAATCAGTTCATTTTGATCGCAGAAGCTGACACATTCATGCCACGACAGCAGTGCAGGCCAGTAATCAGCACACATCACAGCTAACCGGGAAAATCCCAGCATTGCTATCTGCACATTTTAATGATGAACAAATACACCACTTCACGTGTCATTTTCCTAATCTCCTGTCAGGTTACCATTCTGGAATCACATCAAAAACAGTTTCTTTTTGTACAATTAAGAAATAATCAGTTAATATTGATTGCAGGAGCAGAAATCTAGTGACTAGTGAAAATGCCATTTCATTGCTTTCCCAAAAAATGGCAGCATTTCCATTTATACCAATTAGTTTTTTCTGTGTCTGACGGCGGTTTCACTTTAGATCGTGTGAAATTTGAATGAGAAATGGACCAACAGACCAGAAACACCGATTTATGTTAGTTTAGCTTAGGACTTTCGATCATTTTTGCCTTCTCCTGTAAAGTTATCTTTGTGGAATCGCATCAAAAAATAGATTTTTATTAATTCCTTGTTCATACAACTCAGAAATAATCAGTTTATATTGCTGACAGAAGCCCAAACTTTTCCATGACAAAGTTTCCGCGTGTCTCTAAAGCCCCACTGGAGCTGGAATAGTTATGCCAGAGGAGATCTGCTAACGTAATCTGTGTGTGATTTGACTTTCTAAATCGTAGGGGTGCTTCGTAATTGTTCCCAAATTACCCCAAATAGCCGAAAACATCATCATGCAGGCATTTACTTCAGCGTACATCCGGCACCACGCTTCTGAACAGTAACAACAACACACTGTGCGGCTGAAAGGCAAATACGGCCGCACAAACAGCCACACTGGAGGAGGGAGACTTATTTCAGTGTGGACTGGCACTTGTGATCAACTGTAATTTCAAAATGGCGGTGCATAATCAAAGCATACGGAAAGAAATACACACAGAATCGCTGTGGATTGAAGAGAATCTTAATTTAAGGGAACTTCCAGATTAAGGAATTGGGTCAAATCAAGGTCTCCAAAAAATGGAGGTGGCATTTTCTATAACTCGGACTCAAACAGAACTATTTCCAGTTCAGGTTTTAAATATGCTGAACTGTTTATAGACAGCATGGAGCTACACCGTACATGTACATGATTGGTGTAGCTCAGAGGATGACATCACTACCTGCCAGGTGAGCCACCAGCACATGTGGGCGACTGGGGTTTGAATCCCAGTCTGGGAGGCTATGCTGTGCTACACCAATAAGAGTCCTGGGCAAGACTCCTGAGAGACAGACTCTGGATAAGAGTGTCAGCTAAATGCCATGCATGAACATTCAAGTAGACTCTGTGTTTACAAGCAACATAACTACCATCAGCTGGTCGTACGATTCCAGTCACGTACCCCTCTGCTTTAATCCCTGGGGCGTGTTCTGAAAAGATGTTGTGATGCTGTGGACACTTGTTAGCCTCTGGTGGGGTTTTACACAGCAGTGCTCTCTAAGACTAGACCAGCAAGTGGTAGAAGTGGTCAGTAGATAACAGTAGCCCCCTCTGTTGGCCAAAACAAGCCCAATGTGACATGTCTGCTTAGCTGCAGGTCTTTCTCAGGACTGGGACACTTCCAGGACAGCTCCAGACAGGGACCACCAAAAACAGAGCCAAGTCGTTTACTAATGAAGAGGGGCTGAGTTAAAAGAAGGCTGAAGAAGGCTGTTTACTGTGGGATTATGACTCGTAAGAACTAGACACGGCAGATTCATACTGGATTAAAATCACAGATCTTGTCTGTAATCACTCAAATCACAGCACCTCCCCAGGTGAAACTAATCCAGCTGGAAAAGGGCTTAACTGTGTCTTAGAGAGCCTTGAGGATGAAGCTTTAGCATTAGTTAGATAACAGCGGGTAAGCTGCTCAATCAAGACCTAAGTGGCATCCTCGTGCTCCAGCATAACCACAGCACCATAGGGGTAGTGCAGACCGGTGAACACGACATACGGTTGTCCCGCCTGCGGGTCAAAAATCGATCTGTCCATTACTTATACGGATACTTCCAATAAAAACAAATTATGGAAGCGCAAACGATGTCATGACGAAGTTTACAAACATCTCTAGCGGCGTCTTTGAGAGCTTTGAGGTTGAAGCTTGAGCGTTAGCGAGGAAACATCTGCTGAGTTTACTGAGGCATTAGCCTTGACAACAGTTAAACAAGCACAGCCATGTGCTGCTCAGTAGTACATAAGCAGTGTACGCTCAGCAGATGCTCCTAGCAGGTCACCACGTACACAATACAGCGTTACAGCTCAGACCTCACAACGGCCTGGATGACAAAAAGCCTCATGCTGGCTAGATGAGGGTGACATTGACTGTTATAGATACATAGCTATAGCGCACCGAGTAGTTCACGCCAGGTGAATTCCCCAAAGGACAACCCTACCTCAGTGTCACCGATACAGCTGATTGGTGCATTGTTTACCATGCAGATGGGTTTACCCCCGGTTTCAAAGCCGAACCAGGACTGCTCCATTCACCACTTAAACACTCCATAATCATTTCCCGCTTTGGCAGGGGCTTCTGAGGGAGCCGTGGAAAAAAGACGGCTGCCGCGGGGGTCTCTGAATACTGGGTGGGTGGCATGATAAGGGAGATGTTGCATGAAAATCGTCGGGATTGTGCGCGCGTGAGAGAGCGCCGGGGCCAATCCTGGCTCGTTACAATCAGCTAATTAAGCACTTCAGTCGGCCTGCAAACATGGCCACGTTTTCCCTTTGTAATCAAATGCATTATTCCAGGCGAAAAACAGAAGAAGATGGAAGGAAGGGAGAAGGAAAAAGAGGAAGGGAGCGAAGGGCTCCCGAAGCGGCATGGCATGATGGAGAGAAAGAGAGAGAGACACAGAGCGGGGAGGGGAAAATAAAAGTGTGAGGGGAATACGGGGATGTGACGTGGATTTGGGCTTTTTTCTGTTATTTGAGGCCAGATTTGGAATTCGATACACTGCGAATGCAAACACAAGCTGTCGAGCTGATCCGGGGGGATAACGCGAGACTGGAAGCAGTGCAGTGGCGACGACTGCGCCAGAGAAACAGACGGTAATTACCATTGCCCTCTCTCTCACACCTTCAGCACGCACACACACACAGGAAATGGAAAATGGGTTTGGGCAACAGCGAGCCACCTAGCCTCGACGCCTCATTCCCGACCAATTCAAACTAATCTGCTCCTTGATTTCAGAGGGAAATCAACAAACATTCATACCGCTGAATCCTCCGCGCCGCGTACGGGCACAGAGCTCACAGGGAGAAAACGGAGCAGTGGGAGCCCATTGAAAATGATTGTCTCATTCAGCCAAGGCACAGGCAGAGGCCTTTATCCAAACCTGGTTTGAAGCTCATCCAAAACTTTTTATCACATTACAAACATTCGGTGGCAGCCTGGCTCGCGCTAATCACAGGGTAAATACACGTTTGTGTCTGTCGCGTACACCGATAACAAGCAGGAGGCCCGAAGAAAGAGCTATAATTAACTACGGCCAGATTGTCCTGTGATATTCGGGTTCTGAAACAGCCGGGAGAAAAAAGGACAGTTAAAAGCATCTGAAAAAATGGAGGCTGAAAGGGAATTCCACTCACCTACCAAAAATGTAGTCAGTCGGAGTGGTTTGGTATACAATGTGCTGAACTAGAGAAACTTACTGATGCAGAACTGTTGACAAGGGTGGTGAATGGAACCAGAGGTCCACCTCTAAAAGCTCTCTCACAGGATGTCTGAGACGCTGTTCTACGAAACTTGAAGCATTAGCATGGCTCACGATGTTAAACCTACCCACCAAGTTTCACTCCTGCCGGTTGATTCCTTCTAGGTGACGTTTTATCAATATGGCAAACTGTTTAATTGGGTGTTTGGACTCTTTAGTCAGGTGTTGGACAAAAATAGAAGACTGGTCCCACACACTCACAATACACGGAAGGAGAGCGACAGTAGATCCTGCTGATTCTTCTGTGGAATCTCAGGTTTTAATATCTGACCCTTGTTTTTAATTATACCATTACAGAAGTATAAGTCATCATGCAGCTTACCATACAAGTGAAAGTCTATTCACCCTGATTATGTCATAATTAAGCTGTAATATGCATCATAGCTCACAGCAACACAGAACCGCAGTCCTGCATCAATACTTAACTCAGTCATGTAATTCCCTAAACTTGATTCTGCATGTAAGGCATGAAGAGATGATGACTGAGGTTGATGTTCTCTGAGCTTGGCCGTCTCAGCAGGCTTGAGAAGATCCGATAGCTTTTATTTTCTGTCATTAAATTCAATGATAGAATTAAGGATAAGCACGGCCGGGTAGTACATCAATAGAAAATCAATTATGTTGTCAGAGTTTAGATGTACGGCCTGCAATTTTTCATCTGTAGTGGGAGATAAAAAAAAATAGTAATAATAAACGTGCCAAATTTCTGCAGCGCACACAAGTTTAATCTCATTTTTCTGATCTGATTTCGGAAAGCTGTTTATCCAGCTCAGTTCTGTGGCATTCATATTTTTGACAACCGTATCATACAGTTCTGAGATAAACAAAATAAACACTGACTGGGCTGCGGCTCATAGATTTAAACCACTTTCCTAAGGGCATTTCCCATCACTGTCTGGGCTGGCTCTTCTAGACGAAGCTCAGGATCCCTTCTCCGAGGAGAACGGAGCCTTCATCTTTCCCGCCGCGCCACGGCCAGAGCACATCGGTTTTAATTGCACTGATTAAGTGAACATATTGAGAATTCCCTGCTCCCTTGTCACGTTAACACTCGAGAGTGTCTCTGAAGCGCCGTTGGCTGCGGCGTGAAGGACTGCTCAAGTCCTCTTTAAAATAATTTGAGGGTGAAGTTCTGACCTCTAGTACCTCAAGCACCCTTTCAATCTACTGCCGTGAACACAGAGCAAACAATATCAGGCTCAAGGCATTAATCTCTGCTCCCAATCATCAGGGTTTCCCAGCGGTGCTGTTTTTGTCAGTGTACTCAGTGGTGGACGAAGTACAGACAGCTTGTAGTTGAGTTAAAGCAGAGGTAAAATACTCCTCCAGTAAAAGGTCCTCTCTTTAGACCTCCACTCCAGTCCTAAAGTATGCGCACCCAGAAGGAATCAGCCAACAGGAACGAAACTTGGTTGGTAGGTTTGACATCATGAGACATACTAATGATTTAAATTTCACACTCGACCACACGTGAGGTAACCAAGGGTGGGTCCTATCTCTGTACCTGACTGACTCAACAGCCACAATTACAGACCTCCAGCGAGCAGTGGTGTCCTCAATGAGTCGTCCTGTTAGTGCAGCACCATCGGCAGACGGCTGCACCACGCAGGACTACATGCACACAGACCGTTACCACGACTGTCCTTAACACCACGTCACCGTCACCAAAGACTGCAGTGGTGTCGTACCAGACTGTCATGGAGTGACTCAGAATGGCAGCGGGTCATCTTCAGTGACGAGTCCCGCTTTAGTCTTGGTGGAGACGCCCAACGAATCCGTGTGTGGAGGCACCGTGGTCAGCACCGAGATGAACGGTTTGTTGTCACACGTCCAGAAGGCCTGGTGTCCCTCCACCTCCACCCCTACCGCACCATCTGCAGGAACTGTGTGAGGATGTTCAAGCTGCATGGGATGGATTATCACAGGACTCCATCAGGAACCTCTACAGCTCCATACCGAGACGTCTGGCGTGTTGGGTTAGCGAACACGGCGGCCCGACGCCATACTGAGAGACAGACTTCTGTATGTGTAGCTCAATAAATATTGATCATATCAGTCTAAATTTATCATCAGTTATTGATCCTGGTCACCTTTATCTTCCTTCCTTCCTTCCTTCCTCTGGGTACAGCTGTTTTTTTGATGATGACTGTAAATTGAGTAAAATAGGTAAACATGTATATTGGGTATCTGGGTAACTAGTTAAAATGGCTAAGCTATGTCTGGGCATTCAATATTTACAGGAGGGATTTACCCGAAGATTGATTTATCCATTAAAGCTCATCGTGTTCTAAACACAACTGAAATACGTTATTGAGTACCTCTCCACCCCTGGTTCCAGTATCAACCAGCAGTGGCCTGTACACCCCCATGTTCACTGTACCTTTTCACACAAGCCTCCGTTTTGTCGCCAACGTTTCTGAAACGCTCTTGAACTAAACTACAGCGTTTGAGAGTGTGTTTTGCCCCCCCATCTTCCTCTATCTGCTCCCTGTTGGAGCTGTAATTGACTTTATGCTCCACTCCCGATATCTTCGACATAGCTGATGGGAGCTCTCAGCGGAGGCTAGAGATATGTCATACAATCCAATCTCCTGCTCGGCTCCGATCGCATCGACGATTTAATTAAAGGCAACAATGAACACTTTATTTAATGGCTCTGCACCCCCTCCCCAACACTTCTCTGTCACCCCCACCGCCACCTTTGCAGCACCTTCCAGAGAGCATCCACACTGTGCTGAACCCCTAGCCCTGGATTTCCTCTCTCTCTACAACACACATTCCGCTAAAAACACAAAAGGGGAGGCGCACTGGGCCGAGACTCCATTATTTTTTTTCAATTGTAACTTCAATACAAAAGGCTGGGAGCTGGCAGGTCTCCTGGAGTACGATACGTACCCTGATACAGGAGTCACGACGCAATATACAATGGCAAAATTAACTCAGATATCGGAGCTGGAGTTTGGGAGCTAGCTTGCAGCTGTTCTGCCGTGTTTGACGTAGCGCCATGGGCTGTTGTGAATATTGGATTTTTTGTGTTAGTGGACTTTCAGTGAAGGCTGGAGCTCGCACACAAACTGTCGGACGCATGTGCGAGGGAAAAAGGGTGAACTGTTCCCAACATCTCCCAGACAAAAATAAACACTAATATGAATAGTATTTATCAATATATATATATCATGGCATATTATTATTATTATTATATGTTTTTGTTGTTATTATTATCGTTAAATTGTATATAATATTTATCTCTATATTATTATTATCATCATCATCATTATTATTATTATTATTTAATTTTATATAATATATCTATATCATAGTATATTATTTTTTATTATAATTGTTTTGATTTGTTATTATTGTGTTATTCTTGTAATATCATATAGTAGTATTAGTTGTAGTAGTAGTAATTAAGTTAGCATTAATTAAGTTCATTGACGACTGCTCCTCTATGCTAAAAGAACGAATTACAGCTCTTCATTCCTCGTTTTGTTTATATATTTATTAAAATATTGTTTTTCTAAAATCATAACAAATGACAGCACTTTGTACTTTGAGAATATGTCAATATCGCATTATACCAGTATAAATAATATATTAATACAGCTCCAGATATAACAATTACAAAATACCACTTAGCAGCACTCCAAAACCCCAACATTATTCAAAATAAGCAACGACGTATTATATCCATAGATAATAATTTCCACATAAAATACAGTACTGTGAACAAGGCTTCATTTATTTAACTTATTATTGTTTCAGAGATAAAGAGATACGTCTGAGGAGATTAGATTTAAGATCAACCTCTTGTATAAAGAAGGGGGAGGTTTAAGGAAATGAATGTTTGGGAACTAATTAAAAGCTACAGAGAAAATGAGACTACTAACAACCACCTGGAAGACCTGGTAGACCCACCAACACCGCCCCCACCAGATAAACAGCACTTTCATCTTCGAGAGAAAGGAGAAGGTAGGATGAATGTATAATGGCCGTGCCACCGCAAGCATCCAACCATGTTATGGAGCCGGAGCGTGTCTCTTTGAGGAATTGAAAGTGAGTCTCCTGAAAAGAAAGGAAGCTGTAATGAAGGTAAAGAGTGGGAACACTCTAACACCCGATCTTATATGTAGTTGTTGAGGCTTCTGTGTCATTTTCTATGTAACAAATCGGCTCATTTTCCTGACGTTAAAAAAAGAAAACGTGCTTAACTGGCTTTTCTGGCTGAAGATTAAATAAATGAGTTTTTGCATTACACGTCAATGCAGCTGTTGCAACAAAACCGGAATATCAAATTTGGGAAATGTGCAAACGAGGGAATTCTAGCATATGCTTGCTTTATACTGTGTTTTGAAATTCCTCAAACAACACATTCCTTAATGCACACCCCCAAGCACGTATCCATACACTCTATATACGTCCCCCATCCTCCAGTCTGGACTGTTCCTCCTCTATTTAATAACAGAGAAGCCCACTTTGATCAAATTAGCCTGACAAAGATCAATAGAGAGGGCTACATTGTTGGGGGGCCCTTGCAGTGCTCTGGAAGGCCATACTGTAATGTGCATGCACGGAGTAATATCTGTTTCTTGGGCAGCGAGATTATCCCTTAGTGAATCTGTCACTTCTCATTTCAGTTAACACACTGTTGAGTAGGGTTCATCACATCCCGGAAAAAAACGAGAAAGAAAGAAAATGGTCCAGCCCAACCGACCACACAACAAAGCTCGAAGCCTGCCTGCCCCGCGACCCAAACAGCAGACGATCAGGGGACTCGAAGCCGAGCGCAACACACAGCGGAAAGTGGTGTTCGGCCCTGCGGCCAGCGTTCCAGAATGTGGGGTAATGCAGTATATAAACAAGTGCCGTTAGTTCCAGGCCTGGCGAACAGAAACACAATGGTGCTCCAGGTCTTTCGCTTTTGTGTCAAAGGGGGGAAGGGGGTTAACTGGCTTTTGAGCAATGTGGGCACTTGGGTCCATGTCATTTTGAAGGGGTTGCAGTTCACTCGATATCTATCATCTAAGGCTGTCCTCTCCGAAGATGCGGATCAGCGCACAGTATATTTGATTTGACAGGGTCAGGAGGTGGTGCCTTGAGACATTAATAAACTCGCCAAGTCCTCAAGTCTGCAGACTTCACTTGACCCAAGCGCTCCTCTACTGATCCAAACAAACCCACCAACGAAATGAAAGCCCAGCACATATGAAGCCACAGTTGCAGTCTGGTGCTGCAGTCTGGGGTCTGATTTCAAGGGCTGCTACTATCGATTACATTAGTAATCAAGCAGCCTACCGAATATTTTGGCGACTAATCGAACCGTCAGGATAAAAACAGGGGGAATCATAAAAATTAACTCAAAATAACGAAAAAAAATTTAATTTCAACACACACTGAGCCATACATTCAGTCTGGGCTCGGATATCAATGGCTGTTACCATCAATTATATTAGTAATTGAGCAGCCTACCGAATATTTTGAAGAACTTTCAAACAGTCAGTATTTAGAAAAGGCCAAACTCTAAAAATAGGCTTAAAACAATGAAGAGAAATGAAAGCTCAATACATACTGAGCTTCAGTTAGTCCGGTGCTGCGGTCTGGGGTCTGATATCGAGGGATGTTACTATCGATTATAACGGTAATTGAGCAGCTCTCCAAATATGCTGACGAATTATCAAAGAGTTGGCATTAAAAAAGAGGGAAAATTCTAAAAGTGGACTTAAAATAATGACAAGAAATGAAAAGTTAACATATACTGAGCTATAGATACAGTCTGGTGCTGCAGTCTGTGGTCTGACTAACAGGCTGTCGCTGTAGATTATACTGTATTAGTAATTGAGAAGGTTACAGAATGTTTAGATGACTAATCGAGCAGTCAGTATTTAAAAAAGGGAAAATTTTAAAAATCTCCCTAATTTAAAAACGAAAATAAATGAAGGGTGACCACATACTGAGCCACAGGTCCAGTGTGATAATACAGTTGACAGTATTATTACTGCTTATTTTGGCAAATAATTGAACCGTCAGAATTTTTAAAAGAGAAAAATGACAAAGCTGGAAGAACATGAAAGAAACAAAATGCATTCAGAGTCACAGATAGAGTCTGGTCCTGGTGACTCAGGTTGTCCTATCAAGCCACAATTACAATCTGGTGCTGCAGTCTGATGTTATTAATGATGATTTTATGATGATACTATTAATCAAGTCGATTATTTTGATGATTAACCAAGCTGTTTTAAAAAAACAGACTTAAATAAATGAAAGGGTAACACATCCTGAGCCGCAGTTACAATCTGGTGTTGCAGTTTGATGTCATTACTATCTGATGTCATGTTATTACTGATCATATTACTAATTAAGTCCATTATTTTGGATGATTAATTGAAGCATGAGGTTTTGGGGAAAATGATGAAAGCAAGCCTAAATAACTAAAGCACAATATACATCATAGACCCATGAAGCCACAGTTACAATCTGGTGCTGCAGTCTGTATTCTGATATCTAGGGCTGGATTATATCAGTAATCCAGTAAGTAACTGATTTTGACAATTAATAGAGCCATTCATTAAAAAAAAGGTTGTGTGGGGGGCATTTAGGAATTGAGCTGAACTGATAAACATGACATGTGATGATTTATCAGAAAGCCGGATGCACAAATATGGCTCATACACAGTTTAAATCAACAGCGTTACAATAACAGTGAAGGTCGGAAGTTAAAGAAGATCAAAGGTACATTTTGTTACAAGAGTTAAAGTATCCAGTGTTCTGTGCACTCTTACAGCGGCAGCTCGAATAAAAAAAATTGCTCAGAAAATTGTCCCTATTTCTAAAATTGAATCTTATCAGTTTTATCCACACTATTTCATCTAAGTGATTGCTCGGCAAGTCCCATTTCAAAGAGACGAGACTAAGGTGAAATCTCCCGTTCCGCGACTGCAGTAAGACATGCCTGCTGGCCATGCACACACATACCCATAATCGTTTTCACCTCCGACATTCGAGCGCTGCCCCGCTCTTCCAGGTTTTCCGTGTCCTTAAAATCAGACTCCCTGATAAAAGACCACTGGGGAGATTTACTGAGGGAGGGCTTATTACATGCTGTTTGCTTATTCACATACTTTTGTGTCGTGTTAATTAAAGAAGGGATGAGAGAGAGATGTCAGTGGTGGTGGGGAGTGGGGAGTGGGGAGTTGTGGGGTTGGGGTTGGGGGTGGGTGTGGTACGAAAGAGAGATATTATGTGAAACACTCTGGGAGTTTCTTCTGCCAAGCTACTGCAATATGACCAAAGGGACTGTGCTAACCCAGTTTTAGCACCTTACCAAGCAGCGGCACTTCAAATAAAAGGAGTCCAGATCTAATGTTGTGGAACACTTGAAACCCTCTAAGCAGCGGTGTGGATGGTTTGGCAGGAATGGGACCACATTTAGGCCCACGTCACTTAGCGGTATATTAGTTACAGGTAGGGATGGGCGGGATGATGATATAGCCCAATCTCATTTCATCCCTCGCCTGTATCACTCAACCCTACCCCTCCATTTTGCATGTTTCCAGCTAGGGCTAGGATGTCCCAAGTCTTGTTGGGATAGAGTGGCGATAAGGGTCACATGACCCTCCAAATGGAGGCACACTTCAAACAGTCATCACTCTTTTGTTCGTTCATTCATTCACCTTTTACAGTGCTTATCCTCCTGTGCCACAAGGGGGTGCTAGAGCCTATCCTCACGCTTACTGGGCAGAAGGCAGGAAACAACCTGGACAAGCCACCAGTCCATCCCAGTCCTAACTGAGTGCTGGAAGAATGTCTTGGGCAAGTAACCAAGGAAACCACAACTGTTCATCTTTACAAATTGTGATAACCAGTTGCATCATCAGTTTAATGTTGCTTCAGTTTGTTCCTCTTCTGTTCTTCATAACAAGCATAACACTCACTAGCAGTACGCCGATGTCTCGAGAGCTAGCTAGCTAGCTAACTAGCTAACGTTGCACAGTTATTGCTGTTTGTGCATAACAATCTCATATTTTGACTAGCGAGTTAGGCTTTCTATCCTCCAGCATCTTGGTCAAATGTTTCCATTCCACCTTAAACAGCGCTGCAGTCACATGTAACTGCTGCACCACTTAAAGTGGAACAAGTCAATTGGATGGCGATCACTTGGCGGCCCGTCCCGGGTGTTACCTGGCTCCCGCCCAGTAAGTGCTGAGATAGGTACGACCAAGATAGATAAGCAGCTCAGAAGATGAATGAATGATGAATGAATGAACTTTACCACTCCTCTGATATCACCGCAGGCCAGCCGGGTTGCCCCCGCTAGCAGTCCGGGAGCTTATGAAGCACCGGTCTCAATTGTTCTGATGGCCTATCGGGTAATTGAAGGTTGTGACATTTCGTGAGGGCCAGATCTGAACTACTAACCCTCGAAACTCAGTGAAGGTGACACTTGGAGACAAGGGCTGAGTGCAAAAATAAGAAATGGGTTAGGGCTGTGATCAGTTACAATACACTTCTCTAAATACATCACAGGTGTAACTGTATGGGTCATATTAAATATTACAGAGGGCTTGTAAACAGCAACAACAACAACAACAACAACCAGCTGTACGTTTTACCTAAATAAACTGCAGGATGTTCCATTAAGAAATGCCCCCTGAAAGTCTGTGTTTGCAGTGTAAATGATTTACTGGTGTATTTTGACTGCTCTCTCTTTGTGTAAACCCCTGGTTGTAAAATCTGATTGGCTGGACCACATCTAAGGGCCACAGCGCCTTATTGAAAGCGAACGGAGGAACACTTTTAACACTGAGCATGTGCCATGACGTTTAGCTGTTTAGGCATTCGTGTTTTTCCGCATTTAGGGTTTCCACTTTCTGCTTATTTCCTAATGCTGAAAATGAACAACTTTCATTTGATGGTTATTTTGACTGGAAATGATATAAACGAATGGTGGCTGCATGACGCATGGTGATGTTTCACCCAGGCCTTTGTTTTTGGAGCACTGGAGCAGAAAAGAGCAGCTCCAAATCCCTCACTGTCTATAACAGGCACTATGCAGCGTCATCTAAAGATGAGGTGTTTTTGGAATATATGAAGTACAGGCAGAGTCTAAGGATTCTTGAAGATATAAAAAGGCGCTGTAGCAGGAAATAAATAGCAGCAGCGGCAGAGAGAAAGCGAAACCCTAGTGAACTTGCACTGGCAGCCTCTTCAGCCGGGTAAACAACGCACTCTGGCAGCATCTGCTGGAGCTGGTGGAAATTACAGACACACCACACACACACACACACACACGCTCTCGCTCACACACAAATGCATTGCAAGAAACAAAGCATGGGGTTAGCGTGTACCAGGGATGCTGCAAAGCACGCGTGTCACATCTTCGGGATCTGATAATTGAATAATAATCTAATTTGTATTTTTCAGACCGCTCTGTGGCAAACGATCGGAGTCTCCCGACTTATTTATAAAGATAAAGAGAATTATCTCAGTTTCCTTTAATGTTTTAATTTTCAGCGAGCGCCATTATGTGGGAACTGATAGGGCGAAGTGATGATTAAAATAGCAACCTGTGTTGGGTTTGGAGCTTTGAAATGGCTGGCCCTATCAGAGAAAATGCAAACGGGGAGCGTTCCTCTCCATCTCGCTAAATCCCCAGTGCTTAGCATATTGTATGCCCATGGCTGGTAAATTAGTCACATCTGAAATAGCCTAATTAACAGATAGGAGCTTAACCTACTTATCAGCGCATGGCACTCTGATTTTTTTAGTTTCTTTGTTTTTTTTTTCGGAGGGTAAGAGTTTGAAGGGGTGCGGGTGTGTTTATGGGTGTTAGTGGGGATTAATATGAATATATGTGGGGTATTTTTTACGATATGAAGGATCGATCACAACTATAGAAAGCACGACTGAGACGTCCATCAGTTTCCACTGAAACAGCGTAGCGACCATGGAAAAGTTAAAGCCAAGCCAGATCGAATGAAGCCAACAGCATTTTTATGTGTTTAAATTTACTTTCTAAGAAAGTGACCTGCTTGTGACTTCATCAGATGATGCAGTGTTTCTTTAGCAAGTGGACCAAAAATAAAAATGAAACTAAAGTCAGCATCTTTTTAAAATGTACTGTCCTGCTGCGTAAAAAACGCACACATCTATCTTTTTGGGGTAAACAAAACAGTTCTGGAGTCATTTTTGGTTGTTATTATTATTATTTTTTTTTTAACCTAACAATTGTTTGATTGTGTTGATGATTTGCTGGTCTGGCTCAGGAAAACACAAATATTATTATTAAAAATAATATTTGTAAATCTAAATCTAGTAAAATTACTTCTAAATCTAAATGTACTATATTACTGTACTAACAACACAACATAAATCATCTGAAGTTTAACGACATGGTTCCAAATTTGTGTTTATTTTTTGTTTGTTTTTTATTTAAAATGTTTATTTTTTGCTTTTCTTTAAATCCTAAGTCTAGAATGTACAAAAAAAATCAATTAAATTACATATTTATACACTAAATTTTGTAGCTTAAAACTGTTTTGTTGGTGGTGATTTGCTGCTCTGGCTTTGAAAAACAAATTTTATATTTTAGCTTTTTGTTCAGTAATGCAGTGTTCGACCCAAGTATTCATGTTTTGGGTTTCTCAGTATTGTATTAAAATCGCTCCGCCTGTCTGTCTCGGCATAAAGGAGAACAGGAGGTGACTAGTAGCCGTATTGCTCTCATCTTTTTCCCAGTCAAAGGGAAATCGGAGCTCGGTATGTTCCCATTCTGCTGATGATGGTCTTGTGTTTTTTAAGTGAGTCTCCCTTTCTTGCTCTCTCTCGCTCTTTCTCTCCCACCCTTTCCCCCCTCTCTCTTTCTCTCTCTCTCTCCCCCGCCTACTCATGTGTTTCACACTGACTCACTTCCACAGCTAAAAGCACACAGATGATGTCAAGGTGTCAAGAAGCATGGCTGACAGCCCAACATTACCAAACAATCAGCCGAGGTCACACTAAAAACAACACGCCGCTCTCATACCCTCCATTAGAGAAATGGAAAAATTCTGTCAGGCCTGGATTTAATGTTATTTGCAAATGATACAGTACTTAACTACCACCACCACCACCCCCCACCACCACCCCCCCACCTTGTTCCGTCTCCCTCGTTTCTGCTTCTCTTCTTTCCCATTTAAAGGTAAATAGGTAGTAAAGGGGATTGATTCAAGAATTAATGAAAGCTGAAACGCATGAGAATAATTCTGGCAGATGCGGTAACGGTATACACGCTTTTCCGTCTCCCACTCCAGACTGATGTAATTAAATTGCTCATGCGGTAACAGCCACTGAAAGCTTTGGCATTACAGCCCTAAAACAAAAGGAATTGATTGTATATTTCAAAGACGTTTCGTAAACCGGAGGGTCTGGTTCTACGATGCAGCTATTTGCACGCGTACGAGCGCACACATCGCCCGAATTCTATGTCAGTAGAAATGATGGTTGTTGTCCATGGAATAGTTTCTGATTGGTAATTCTGCTCGGCAAACATAGCCGACTGTTAACGATATAAATTGGCACCAGTCTGGAAATGGGATGAGATGAAAAACAGGAATTCCTCTAAAGAAATTCTATAACAAATCTCGGCAGAAGTAGCGTCATGTAGCTAGCCGTGTAGTTTGGGGTAGGTTACCAGGCTGCAGAGACATTTCAGCATTAATTAAATAGGAAATAGTTCATTTCAAAGCAAAACAGCTGAAAAGAAAAGAAATATAAGTTTTTCGTTTTATTCCATCTAGGCTCAACGTTTTGGAACAATGTTGGTATTAGACTTGACCATGTAATTAAATATTCCTACGATTACAGTAACGAAAATGATCATCTTTATCAGTACCAGTGCACTATTATTGTTAAATTGTGTTTGGAAAATACTGAAACACAAACTTAAAATTATTCCAGTCACCTTGATTAATGTGCTTATTTAGTTTTCTCTTAATTTTACATTGAAAACTGCAATAAAATTAGCAGCACTTTTTTCTTTCAACATTATAATAATTATAAGCAGCCAATATCTTCATATTAAAACCATATCAGTAGTGCATTTCATTAAATATGGCACCATCAGGAGATCAAACATGCGAGTGTTTGAACGTTTTATTGTGTTTAATGTTAATTCAGTTCCGACTGACAATAATGTTCACTACTTCCCCCGATAAGCTGATGTAGATCATCAAAACATCTTAATTATTCTCTTAATGCTGGAAATATTTTTGAAAATGAACTTTTAAAACTTAAACAATCAGAGACTATTTCTATTCACCAGGTCCTTTTTTTCTTTTTCTGTTCCACCTTAAATGATGCAGCAGGTACAATATTGTTACCTCAGGCGTTATACTTACTGCTGCACAATTTAAGGTGGAACAGGACATTTTAAACACGGAGGTTTCACTGTGAATCATAAGATTTGAAGTGTTGCCCCGTTTCACAGTGATGAAGATGTTGACTGACCATCTTCAATCGAGTTTCCTTCTCCTATGACCACGAAGACACCACTAATACACTGGACTTGTTTCTCTTACATGGCTGAAGAGTATCTGTAATGCCGTCACTGGCTCCTGTCCTGTTTTCTCAGAGGCTAAAGAAACCCACGGTGCTGCTCCGCCTGCGCCTCAAAGACTGAAACTGTGGATGATACTACATAATGTGAGTTTTTCCCCTAGACTATAATCAGTAATCAAATGAATTACAAAAGTTTAATGATAATTAAAAAAGACCTGGCTCAACGAACGTTAATATTATGAATACTGAATTATTTACTGAACTCATTATTTTACTGTATTTTATTTTACCATACTGTATCTGATCATCCTTTTAAAAAAGCTACTGGTAAACAAGTTTTAGGTATTAACTGGCCAGGTGTTTAATAAACTTCAAAGTTCTAGGCAATAATTTTAGATAAAGTGCTGGATAATTATTTGTCTGAAGTTCAAAGTTCAGACTTAATTTGACACTTTTCATTCTTTTCTATTTAGAGATGCTAATTATTCACGGTCAGAACTCTTTGAACAAACAGTGACGCCTGAATACTTACATACTGTTCTTAATGTGTTCAGTAATGTATTAAACTACAGTCCGTAAGAAGGTAAAATATTTAGAATGTGACTACACACCGCAGACTGCGCCCTGATTTTACAGTAGTTAACACACAGCAGTAAAGGCGTTCCTTTTAAATATGGTATATAAGCTCACCAGACAAAACATTTTATCACCTTTTGTGTTTAAGGTGGTAGTAACTCCAGACTCCTGCAGATGGCGCTGCAGAAGAATGATAAGTCTATAAATCCCTGAGGGGTGTGAGGTAGGTGATCCATAGATTGGGAAGAGGTGCTACAGTGCAGGGAATGTCTCAGGAAAGGCTTTTAGCTAAAATTGGCTAAAAGGAGGGACTGCATGTGGGCGTGGCCAAAGACCATAGTGTGAAGGAAGTAGCTGAATCTGCAGGTGTATGGAAGCGTACGGTCATACGGGTCTACCAGCAGTGGATACAATCCCAGCCTACAGGGAATTCTCCTCGGAACTGTGCCAGGGAAGGCCTCCACCACATCTGGACCACCTGACCAGTTCTCTGATGTGAGAGTGTCTGAACACTGACTACATCCAGAACCTCGTTCAGTACATGCCCAATCCAGTCTCAGCTGTTATTGGAGACTCATGGAGGTACTACACACTTTCAGGTACTAACAGGTTACAGTCACAGGGGACTCATGTTTCTCCGCTGAGCTTATGTTTCATATTAGGTAGTACATATATTTTCTGAAAGCAAGTATTCTCCTGAAAACGTAAAACTAGCTGTATTCTGAATGCTGCTTGGGACTGAATCCAGATCCTTCATTTCTTTATTTTTTATACGTTCCGATGCCATTCCTGTTTTCTGATACATTCAGAGATCCATAAACATGTGACACTCCAGTGTGCTTATCGTTTTACCCTAAATGCACTTTAATGTTCATATACCATGTGTGTTTTGTACTATGTGTAATGTTGTCACTCTGTGTGCACTGTGAGCTAACGTATCCAAAGACAAATCTGATTCTAAATAATTACCCTGTGAGCGTTTCAGTGTACCGGTGTACCAGTGTACACTGAAATGCACCGGTTGAGCAGAATTTAGTGTAATTCAGTTAGACTGTCTCAGAACCCCCTAAAATAAAAATGCCCTAGTACTTCAGAGTTCACACCTGGTTCATATCTAGAGCATTACAGATTATTGGCCTTATTACATGATCAAAGCCACTCATCCCTCACGACAGCACCGTGTTCCTAAACCTTCGATAAAACCGTCACCGATTTGGGCTAATTAATCATCCGCAGGCCCGTGAACGCCGCCGAAGAAACTCCGCAGTAAATTTGACAAACACTATCTGAGCGCAGATGCTGGGTCCGATTCCGCGGAGACGTTTTCAATCCCCTTTGTGCACGCCTGCCTTTAAAAAAGGAGGAGAAGAAAAAGAAGAAGAAGAGAAAAAAACACTTCCACAGCTAGTAGCCAAGCATATTAGAAAATAAAATACAATTCTGCCACCTGACACTTCAATTTAGCCTTCCTCCGGCTGCGAGAACCATCAGCTTCCTGGCCTGCCTGCAGTGATGGAGGATACCCCAAATATCATTTAACTGATCTGAGCTGCGAGGGTAATGCACATACACTGTGCCCCACCGCAGCACACACACATACACACGCGTGCGCGCTCGGCACGGCACCGCGCTTCGCTCCACTCTCACACACAATCTCATTTTAATTGACTGCATTGTCTAGGCTCTGGCTGCTGGGGGGAGCGCCTCCACCCACCTCTTTCCACCCGGCCGCTTTGAGGAGTATTTACAATCCGATAATCTTCCAGCTCCTAACCGCATCCATTACACTGCAAAAGGAACAGACACCGAGACACCGGCTTTAAAGGGTCCATACCCTACACACCTGCTCTGTTTTACTCGTCCCCTGCCCCCGAGGTCCTTCTGACGGGTCTGTGCGCTTCTATCTCCCAAAGACACGAGCCATTTACCTCTTTCATCCTTCACAATCAAACAGGATGTTTTCTTCACACTGCTGTTAGAGTAATGAGATGATTCGGGGGGAAATATCTAACTGAGATTTTTAAATATCATTATTTTGATTAAATCAGGCTAATTTTTTTTTTTACATTTGTGATTTTTTTTATTTGGACCTGAGGCTTGAACACAGAATGCTGGGAGCCAGATTGGCAGGTCACTAGCTCGGCTCCTCCCCTCAGACTGGCACATTCAAAAACAGTGAGGCACTCTTTACAGCTTTAGCCTAAATGGGTAGTCTGAACGCATGCATATATGTGCCGTCCCAAAAATAAAATTTAAAATGAGACGTTTCTCACAGAATAGAAAGTATGTTCTCTACATAGAATGATCTGAGTATCACATTCAAACTGCAATATCATTTCTATATTAATTTATATAGAATTTTAATATCAATCACAATAAAATTTAAATGTAAATTTAATTACAAGTTCGTATACAGTTTGTTATAAATTGCTATATTCCAACTGGAATTGCTATATAATGTTTATATTAATTAAGATGTATTTTGGTATATAAATTGTAAAATAATTAAACTATAAATTGTAATAGCTTCTTGTGAAGTAATTTCTTTACAAATTGCAAAATGATATTGATATGAACCTCTATGCATTATTAATATCAATTGTGATATTATTTTAATATAAATTGTAAAATAATTTCGATATAAATAGCTATTTAGATTTGATATTAAAAGAAGTAATTGTTTAACTCTAGTAAAAGTTCTCTGCTGTAACTGGCTGACCTGTAAGCATGCACGGAGGTAACCGAAGAGGTAACCGTGAGGCCAGTCATTCTCTGAGTAGAGAGTTTAGTAAAGCATACAGAGGAATTTGTCTTCCGCAGTTTAACCCCTCCGTGAACTCAAAACACACACATATACACACACTAGGGGGCAGTAAGCACACTTGTCCAGAGCAGTGGACAGCCCTGTTGCCCTGTAGTTGGTAGTTAGGCGTCTTGCTCAAGGGCACCTCAGTCAAACCAGCGACTGTCTGGTCTCAAGTCTGGTTCCTTAACCTCCAGCCCACAACTCGCTCGGCAAGAGACCACCTTCAGCTGCAAACATCAGAAGTGATATAGCGGAACCATAACGTTCCTTCCAGGCTGGAAAGGAGTGAGGAGAGAGGAGGAGGGACTGTGCAGTGTCTGGTGACATGCTGCCCCCTACTGTTTGGAGTATGAATTTGACAGGTTGTGTCGTCTTCCTCCTTTAAAGAACCGGGTTCTGAACAGCTCCAGGAAAGCCTCCACCATCGTTCTTGTTTTGCTGCGAGGGCCGGAGGGAGCTGTAGAGATGTTGAGTTAGATGGCATGATTAACAGAACGTCCGTGGATTTAAATGCGCATTGCTGGTTTTGCACTGTGAGATGAAGATGCACTAAACAGCTGGAGTGAATCCCGCCATACTGCCTGTTACTGTGCCATAGAGCTGCGCTGTGATTGGGCGAGGCTAAAGCCCTATGATCTGAATAGGAGTATATATGTAAATGTGACATCACAAAAACAATGCATTGGAAATGAGGCGGGAACAGCACAAGTGTCTTCTGTCTGTCTCTCTCTCTATTCTTTCTCTTCCCCATCACCCCTTCTTTCTGTCTATCTGTTTGTTCTGCTCTCTCACCCATTCTCAGTTTCTCTCTCTCTGTATGCTCCCATCCAACATCTCTCTCTTTCTCTCTCATCCCGAGCTCCTTCTCCTCCACCTTTTCTTCCAATTCACTCTCTTTCAGTCTTCCCCTATTGCCAGCTCTCTCCTTTCAGCCCTCCCTTTTCAACCAATCAATTCTATTCTCTCTTTTTCCCTCCTATATCTCTCCATCATCCTTTTTTCCTGTTCCCCTCTCTCTCAGACTGTATTTCTCCCATTCTACTCTCCACCGCTCTCTCCCTGTTTTTCTCTCTCTGTTCCCAATCTCTCTCCTCCACATACCCCTCCAATTCACTCTGCCTATCTACCTCTCTCTTTCTCTCTTCAGTGTCTCTCTTTTATGTTCTTCCTTCTATCTTAATTTCTTTCTCTCTAATTCCCTTTTTTCCACCCTGCCCCTGGAACCTTCTCTCTTTTTTACTCCCATCTGATCACTCACTTCCTGCCCTTTTTCCACCACTCTCCTCTGTCTCTTTTTCTCTCTCCTTCATTATGTTTAACCAAACCTTGGATCTCTCTTTTCTGCACTTCTTTAACTATCTTCTGTCTCTTTCCTTTCCTTCTCTCGCACCAGTCCTGGCTTCCTCGCTCCTGCATCTCGTTTTTATCACTCTCTTTCTCTCTGTTTTTCTCCCATCCTACTCCATGGACTACTTTCTCTTTCATCTTTTCTCACTTTTTCTACTAATTTATTCTCTTTATCTCTTTCGTTCTCTCATCCTCTTTCATCTACCTTACTTTCTTTCTCTCATTCTTTTCCGTCTTACAACCATTCTCTTTCCCTTTTTCCTTTGCCCACACTTTCACACTCTTCATCTTTCCATCGTTTCTCCTCTCTTAACCTCTGTATCTCTCTTTTTCCTCACTCACACACTCTCTCTCTTCTATCTCTAGTTTTTTTTGTTTTATTCTTTGACCTGTGTTTTCTTTTCTCACTAACTTCTTACACTCTTTGATACTTAATAATTGTTCACTTATATGTATCTCCTTCCGCTCTCCATCTCTTTCTCTCACTTCTCCCCATCTAAATTTCCCATATCTCTCTCTCTCTCTCTCTCTCTCTCTCTCTCTCTCTCTCTTTCTCTCTCTCTCTCTCTCTCAGTTTTCCGACAGTGCTGAGGTAAGGGGGTACAGCAATCTCTCGGCGTCTCCATCCCTCACCACATCAAATGGTCATTTAGCACGGCCCCCCCTGTGATTGATTGACTCGGGTCACGTCTAAATCACCGTCATAAACCTGGTATTGTGACAACACTGGGAGGGTGACAGCTTAAGGAATCGAACTGATTCACAGCTGCGGGCCCACAGCGGGCCGGGGCGTAAGAAGAAGATGGGGCGACACCGTGGGCCAAGGTGACAGCGATACACACGCACACACAGCAGCCCTGGGACAAACACACCACCATTACCCTCCCACGCTGAGCTTAGAGGTGAAACACGAGACAGACCTGAAAAAAGAACCATCGGGGCCGTTTGACTTACAAACGGAGAATATGTCAATATGAGCTGAAACCAGCCACGCTCGCGCCGAGAGTGCCCTCCACTGCCGCGGCTGCTCTGGAGTCGGACGAGCCATGCTGCAGCAAATCGAAATTAATCAAATGACAACAAATTAGCGAGTATCAACTAACATCCACTCCATTCCACATCAGAAAAATCAGGCCAAGGCCGGTTACTCACAAAGCAGCCATGAGACCAAGATCAGATCAGATCAGATCAGACCAGATCCATCCTCTATTTAAGACGTTCATGGGAACAAAGCCAGCTTCTGGATCCACACTCCTCCTTCTTAAGTAGTCTGTTAATACAGGCTTGTAGCACAGCATTCGTACTGTGCATATCATCAGAACTGCCATCAGTATCAGAACTACATGTCTGATTACAGAAAGACCATCATTTGTCCTAGAGTAAACAGCATGTAAAATGTTCTCGATAATGTTGTTTAAATATGGCTGGGGCTTTTTACTACTGCGACTTCAAGGTTTCAATCAAGGTTTATTAACATGCGCCTTTCACAACAGACGTTGTCACCACGCAGCTTTAAAGAAAACCCGGGTCCAAGCCCCCAGTGAACAAGCCAAGGGTGACAACGACGAGAAGAAACTCTCCCAGAACAAGACAAAGAAACCTCGACTCAAAAGAAGAACCCATCCTCCACTGGTCCACTCCAGAAACCGAGACAAACACAAAAGCAACACAAATAATAAATAAGATATAAGATCTTACACTTACATACACAACTGGATAGAGGATGAGCGATAACTGAGTCCTGTGTGAGCAACAATGAGAAACAGGCCTGAAAGTCTGCATGAGAATCAGTCCCTGTTACCGCTGAAGCCACTGTAAGGGGTTCAGCAGAGTGTAAACAGCTGCTAGAATCCTCCAGCGATGATCTATTAGTAAGAATACAAGAGGAGCTCAGTGTTTTGTGTGCACAAGATGGGAACTCTACTTCTCCACTTCTCAAATATTCTACATAATTAAACAGCTAAGATGTAAACAGAGTCACTCAGAGTGGTTTGGTGTGAACACTCTGTTCTAGAGAAACTTACAGAGTCAGAACTGTTGCCAGTGGTGGTGAAGGTAACCAGACGTCCCCCTCTAAAAGCTCCCTCACAGGAAGTTCCTACATGAGGAGGTTCTGAATACGCTGCCTGATGTCTGAGACGCTGTTTATGATAGTGTGGAGAAGATCTCAGCCTTAAACTCCATTCATGGTGGAGGGATACATGCTGCAGGGCGCTGTGAGGTCAAATAGTCCCCCAAAGAGACTTAGTATTTCCAGGTTTTCCAGATTTTCATCATCGACATTCCATACACACTCAGAAGACACGTGTAGGTTCACTGGTTGTTTAGATAGTCAGTAAAATATCTGTATGTGTGTGTTGTAGACATGGAGAACCCTGGTTCCCATCACCACTGTACAGAAAGCTGAGTCTCTACAAAGAACCACTTCACGTCAAACCATTTAGAATGATCTCAACCACTGAATCATACAGCAGGTTCTTTCGCATCTCTTTGGAAAACAAAAATATTTGGATATTGGGGATGTAAATATTAGGGATCATATCATACTGTGTTAAGATTTCATGATATTAGATGTTTGGTTTAAAAACAAATCCTCAAAATGTTTAAGAAAACACTGATGGCTCTTCACAGGACTACTTCTGTAAATGAAGAAACTTTAAACTTTAAATAGGGTTTATACCAATACACGTTTTTCCCAGGATGACTCAACCAAGCCCAGAACCAATAAGGAGCTCTTATTTTTGGGAGTGTACAAGAAGGTGTGCTTTGAAATCTCCCCTGCTGACTCCTCATAGGTCAGCGTCTCTCCACGGTTAAGGGAGGAATAAGAAGGCCCAGGGTGCGAGGGCCCGAGCAGGCGTCTCCTCGGATCCCGGCGGAGAGTTAGCCAGCCGTCCGGAAATGCTCTTTGTTTTGGCTATTTTACAGCGCTGGCATGTCCCGAGCCACAAATCGACGGCAGGGCTCCAGACAATTCACAGGCGGGCGAGGCAATATACGAGGCTTCGGTCGTCTGCGCAGGACTGCTGATATCAGCAACTCGGCAGGGTCAGGGCTCATACCTCCTCGCACGCACCCGCACTCACTCTCGCTCTCACTCTCATTCTCTCCCCCTCCTTCTTTTTTCTCTTGCCTCACCACAGAGACGCCAAAGCAATCAATCTTAACTAGAGCCATTCCTTCTGTGGAGTGAAGGGTGCCATTTGTTTTCTGCCTCGGGGATGCTGCCTTTTCCTCCTATCCCTGTTTTTTCCCCGTTCCTGCTGCCGTTTTACATATTCCCTCTTTATTGGTTTATGGTAGTAGTAATAATAACTCTAATGGCACTGATGCTCGGTGCTCTGCTGAGGGTGGGGGACACAGTCAATTATAGATTGCGAAGCCTTCCCGGTCACGAAACCCACACAAAACACATGAGGTTATCCCGCAGTAGGCCGGTCTCCGACTCTTTGTGCTTCGTTTTGAGCAAAATAGAGGTGGATTCCTTTTTTCTTCTTTTTCTTCTTCCTTATGAATTCCTGCATAAAGAGATATCTCTTCATGTCTTACCTGTGTGGGTAAACGGTAATAGGAATACACAGGCCCTGCCGGCACACCAAGACTAATTCCTGGTTCAATTCCGCGACGTAATTTTGTCAAATTTACAACAAAAAGATTACTCCTCGGCATGAAAGGATGTTCACCAAAAAAAAAAAAAAGAAGAAAAATTCCAGACCTGAACCTTGAAGCTCTCTCTGTTTGTCAAATTGAGTTCTGATGTTTTCCATAATCAATTCATAAGCGTAAGCTATTTCTGAATGCTTCTCAGCACTCTAAAGCACATCCTTTAGAGATACCACACCAGGCTCTTTGAAAAATCTACATAATGAAATTAAACAAGACCGCACTACTTGAAGGAAGGACACACTATTTGTCAAACACCCGCACACCCAAGGAAGAAGGGGGGAAAAAAAGAAAACAGCGACCGTCAGAGAGAAAGAGAGAGAGAGAGAGA
Organism: Prochilodus magdalenae; assembly: GCA_024036415.1. Classification (NCBI taxonomy): domain Eukaryota; kingdom Metazoa; phylum Chordata; class Actinopteri; order Characiformes; family Prochilodontidae; genus Prochilodus; species Prochilodus magdalenae. The sequence goes on along the minus strand of JAMWET010001436.1, from coordinate 383,342 downwards.
GAGAGAGAGAAAGAGAGAGAGAGAGAGAGAGAGGCTATGCTTTCATTAATCCATGAATGTAATTACTGTTTAAACAGGCCTCCCCCTGATTGATGTCCTTCAGCCATGTTTCATTTACTCGAACATGTTCTGATATTTGAGTGAAATAAATAAGCAGATTCCCCGGGGAGTCGCTTACAATCTCACGCTTCTCATCCACCACACTGACCAAAAAGAAAAAAAATAAATAAATAAAATAAAATAACCCTCTTCCATTTACAGAACGTCTCCCGAATGCCCATAAGACCCGGGACACATGCGAAGACAGGAAGACTGCTCGCGAAATGGGCCATAGATTATACATTACATTAAAAAGAAGAAGAAGAAAATGATGGATGCTGAGGGAAGGCATTTAAACCCACCCTTCAGCGGCTGATGGTGTAGAGATACCCGGAGAGCTTCAATCATTTTGGCAATTCCACAAATAGCTCTTCACTCAGTGAAGCGCACCGGAGTTGGGCCTTGTTTCACGATACAAATAGTTCTGGAGGAAGACAATGACTCGATGTGGTTTATGTGCAGCGTGCATGCTTAACACACTGCAGCGCCGGCTTCGCAGCCAACACTCCGTATCCATTTCCTGTAGGGGCGCACGCTGTAAAGTCTACGCATGCTTTGGATTTGAGAAAAAAACATAATACGCCTCGACTGAATGGACTGGAGTTGGAAGTAAGAGTTAAGGGTCGCTCCCTGCTATGGAAATGATTAGCTGTTAAACGGTCAATGCTATCGGCTTCATTTCCAATGAACAAGAGTTTCTGTTGGAATAGCTCAGCGTTCAAATGGAGAAACGCTTTTCAACTGTATATATGATGGACCAATAGGAAACTGGTGCTACTGAAAATGAAGCACGGCTGATAATAGTGTTGAGAAGCACTTATTAGAAAGGACGCCAGCACAACAACGAAGCATATCGAGAGCAAATGATAAACAACGTGGAATCGCGTGTGGGTGGATGTGCAGAATTACATGTGGTGGACGGTGACAGCTTTCGAGCCAAGGCTGCCTCGGTCATGGTGTTTATGCTCACTGAACTAGGTCTGAGGGATGAGCACACATTATACTCTTCCGTAATTCGAGATCTATACTTATCCGTGTACATCGCAGGGTAGAACTTTATATTATAAAAAGCTTAATTATGGACGGGCAAGGCTCCAGTCCCAGTCAGTTGGTATATATAGAACTTTTTTTTACCTCAGTTAGTTTTGGTCATATAAAATAAAATGTGGAATATAAGTTTGAGCTGCTTTATGGGCATGCTGATGCCATTTATCAGTAATAGGTTCCACGTTCGGTTTCAGGTCAAAAGAATTTATCTGAATTTGCTTTCTTACTCCATTTGTAGAGAACGAGTGAGGTGTATGCAGTATGTCTGCCATGCTGTAATGAACTGTTTAAGCTATTGATGGGCAAACGCTATAAAAAACATTGTGCTTTCTCTTAACACTTCGACACCTTGAACAGAAACATGTATTCTAGATTATTATTCAATTTAAACATTTATTCAACCCCCTCTAAAGCTGTTTTAGCACCACCCAAAACTGGTGTTTGTTTAGATTTAGAGCTGGGCAATGTGGCATTGTATCTTTCTTATGAAACACAGTATGCTTTTCTGAACAGGGGGAATGTTAGTACTTATAAAGAGAAAATGAACTGTCTGGTTTAATAGGTTTTAGTGAAGAACAGAAAACTAAATACTGAATGAAAATCACCAGAGGTTTGATGGTAGATACATTGTATCTGCGTGTCACATTATTGGGATATACATCGAGTACCGTGACCATGTCCTTTGGTATTGTGAGACAGTACTTCAGCTATATTGTCCACCTCTACAATGATTCATAACATGACCTCAAATCACAAAGCATGTGCTACTGGAAGTATGGCTAAAAGATCAATCTAATTTAAAATCTAATACAGTTTGAATAAGAGCAATCTGCAAATCCCAGATTGTCTTATAGTCTGTTATTAACGCCATGAACAGTGCATTAGGGAAGGTGTGGCTTATAACATGGATATAACAATAAGCCATCTCAGACGAAATAACCTGACGTAATCTGGAGATACTAATCTCTAGCTCGCCCAGGGCCGCGCTAGCTGAGCTCAATCAGCACCACGGACAGTTCCTCCCGCCGTGCTTCACCATCAATCTGGGTTTTTCTGGCCTTTAGGCCGGCCAGGGCCTTTCCTGGTTTATCCGCAGCGTAAAAAGGTTATTTCCACCAGGCCGACAAGTCCCTGTCATAAATCCTCCCGATGCAACAGGCCAGGGCTCCAACTACATGCTCCCATATTCAGACATCATATTTGACTTAAATCCCACTGCTATTTGTTTGGTTTGACACTGGTGACACTTTGATTAATCTAATTTGCTCGGCTGCGTTTACAGCTCCAGTGGCAATGAATCTCTATTTTATATGGTCAAGCGCTGGCATTTCCCCTCAGACTGAACTCTCAGGAAGAAAGGAGGGGCAGAGAGAGAGAGAGAGGAGGCAGGCTCATCTGAGACACTGCCTTCTGTCCGATTTATCCATCTTAAATTATGAAGCACTCTAATTGAATTAAACTCGTCCGCACTAACATCAGCTGGCAACAGCTAAAATGCAAAGCTGGCTAATTTCAGTTTTATTTTCTCAACACATCCAAACATGCTCCCGATCCTTCCTCCTCTTCTTCTACTGCTTCTTCCTCTTCCTTTATGCAGTACCCTGATGTGGGTCACTGTCACATCCCCACCATCTGTAAAATATTTACTCGAGCCTCGGAAATAAAAACCGGTGAGTCAGAGCGCGAGCCGCTCGGTGACTTATTTAGAGAAGCAAGTCGTCTGGTTCTCGCTGATGCGGGCGCGCTTACATATGGTGGCCACATTGGGCTGTCTGCTACAATATCGCTGCGCGTGTGTTGAAAGGAGCCGCTGCCTTGACTCGAGCTGTTGTTGTTTTCTTCGCCGCAGGCTGACGCCAAGAACAGGTTGCAGCGTTTCTCTTCCTCTCCACAGTAATACCTTTTGACACCTGATGACTGCCTGCCACTCATTTTGGGCATGAGATGAAGCAGGGGCTCATGAAGTGCCTATCCGAAGCAGTGCCGGGTGATATATTGTCTTGTCTGATGGTACCCTGGTCACTGGTGTCATGAACCAACCCTGAGTTTTAGTTTTAGAGGTACTGACTGATAATGAAAACTGGGTTAACTGGATACTGACTCACGAACATCATCCATTCCACCCAGTTAGGTGAGTAAAGCATCATGTGTGTGTTACATAGGATAGATTATGAATTTAATTTTGAAGTTTGAATTCTGCTCTAGTCTCGTGCCCATCCAACACCCACCTCCCCACCTCCCCGATTATGATGTAATGATTTTTGGGGTTATGAAAGTGGCCACCCTACTGCGGAATAACACAGAAGGTACATGGAGGTGTACTGGGGGCTAGTGGAAAGGCTAAATGGAGGCTAAAGGCTATCATTACTCTGAGGGTCCAGTGGTTCCTCTTTTGCAATCTGGACTAAGAGTAACTCAGACTGCAAGACCTACACAGCAACAGGTAAGTGGTTAACGAAGCCGCTCAGACATTCAGGTAAGCGGCTCCAGTTTGCTGGTCATCTCACCACCAACTTTTCATTGACATGCATATGCCAGTAATAGGTAATATGTCCCCACCGCTGATACAGACATGTGCCAGTATCTGCACTGATACCAGTATCGGTATTGGACCAACACTAGTTCATGTCAGCTGTCATCAAAGGCTGTTTGTTGCGATTCACCATAATACCGAATTTTATCAGTGCTGCCTTGCTTTGATCTAAAGCCAAAGCACTGTCCATCTGAATAATCAAACTGGCTCTCCTTGGGACGGCTGTCCTGACCTGGCAAAAATAAATAGCCCCGCTAGCCCCCCACCCCAACAACAAAACCACCCCCACCACCGTCTCTCACAGCCGGCGGAATAAATGGAGGCATTAAGCTTGATAACCAAAACCGCACATTTGATCCTGCCGCCATCAGCATTTTTTCCCCTGCCCGCACATTCTTCTGGGCAGTTTGAAAAGCATTTTGTGAAAGCTGCCGAGCTTAGCAATTCTCACTCCAGAGCCTCGCCGCAGATAACAAGCTGGTCAATATTCAAAACCGGCAGTTTAATTGGCTGTCGCCCCCTCTCTCCCTCCACCTCTCTGGAGCCGCTACCTGTGTCAAGAGGGCTCACGGAGGAATGTATTAAGTGTGTCTCTCCATTAGAACGGCTGGTATTAAGAAGCACTGCTTTTCAAACAACAATGCTAATTTGCTTTGCCATTTCGGCCCCTTTAGATGCGCATCACCTTTCTGGGCCTGAGATGCTGATCAAAAAGACACACTCTTATTTAAAGGGCAATACTTATCCTGTTTATTCCATATGTCCAGTATATGAGACATTTCTTTCAACAGAAGTGGGTACATTAGGTGTATCAGTGATATACAGTGCATCACCACACTCTGCAGAGCTTCCTACATGGCAGGTGGAGAGGATTGACAATCACTGCCTCTAAGACTTAATCAAATCGTGTTTCCGAATGACTCTGTATGTACTGTATTTCGGGAATGTTCTTGTATGTAGGTCCTTCTAGAAAATCCCTCTTGTGAAAGGTAAAGATTTTTATTTCCACAAATTTAACGACATTAGTCTGGACATTTGATTTGTAAACTGGGTTTGTATCCACTGCTGGTAGACCCGTATGACCGTACGCTTCCATACACCTGCAGATTCAGCTACTTCCTTCACACTATGGTCTTTGGCCACGCCCACATGCAGTCCCTCCTTTTAGCCAATCATTAACATCTGCTCTGGAGCCATTTTCCACACATGGAATGAGACATTCCCTGCACTGTACCACCTCTTCCCAATCTACTGATCCCATTACTCACACCCCACAGGGATTCATAGCTCCATCATCCTCATGCAGCGCCACCTGCAGGATCCTGAAGTTACTTTCACTTTAAACACAAGCTGACTCATTTTTATGTCATCTATTTTCTGCAGTGACCGCGACTGTTTAAAACGTTTTGGTTTTTCTATATACAGTAAGGTAAATCAGTGCATATGGTGTATATTAAAAACTACTTTGTTCCTTTCTTTATTATTATCATATAAAAATGAATAATTTATTAATTTAGCTCGAGGTGGAGCCTATCCCAGGGCTTACTGGACGAAAGACAGGAAACTGCCATCACAGGGCATCAAAAATTATAATGGAAATGGTTTTATATGATTTTAAATATTTTAGGAGCCATTTATACAGAAGCCCAGAAGTTCCCATTTCTGGAACATCTAGAAACTCCCACATTTTCAGTATACCTGACAATGGATATGTTTCCTAAAAAAACAAACAAAATGTATAATGTCAGTTAATATTTAGCAGGGAATATGTTTGAGGGCAATAGTTAGTTTGTTCGAGTGCCCAGTCTCCGGACTGAGGAGGTGATACAGTATATGGACCACATTGTTACTGTCCAAACCATGTTTGCATTTTTGTTGATTTTTACTTTTATCCATCATTTGAACACACCCCTCAAAAACCTCAGGATAAATGGACCAATAAAAATGTCTGGTTCCATTGACCGATATTAAAGATAAATGAAGTTTTTGGCCTCTCCTGTAAAGTTACCACTTTGGAGATGCTTGTTTTTCTTTGGCAGAGTTGATATGAATGATTAAATGGCTTGTGAGTTTAAAAGCAAATGATGGATGGAAGCTGCTGTATATGGTTCTTCAAAGAACCTTTTAATATACACTCTTTGTAGTTTATAAAAACGTGATGGTCTGTCGGTGTGACGCAGCTGGTGCCTGCATTTTTCTACCAAAAGGATCTGTGTAACGTTCACTTATTGCATTACTACGGGCTGTAGATGCTGCGCTGTACCATTATTATATATCAGGTGCAAAAGGCTTATGCAGTAAGACAGTTTCCTGCGAGACAGGCATGACTCACAGGATTTAAAATAACTCCACTCACCAAGGCACTCACCGTGCCACTCACTGTAACAATAATATTTCTGTATCTATGCCCCAAATCATCATTTCATTAGACGGAGGAATGAAAGTCCCCCTCAGTGGCTGCTATCAATACCCATTAACGTTTTTAACTGAGGGGGGAGATGACTCCACTGTGCACAGCGGCTCACTAATACACCACGAGGTTAAGTCACAGCGAGACGTTGTTGTCTGGCAGCAACCTTTAGCCTCGAGTGGCTTTTCATCTCCGGGTGAGCTTCTAGAATCCCTGAAGTGCATTATCTACCCCCGCATCGCTACTGCCCCCAGGTACCTCCCTCCCTTTTACCCCCTCCCCACCACTCGGATCGCTCTCGCTTCTTTACCGTGTCATTTAGCCCAGAGGATCAGCATCATGCACAGCGCTGCTGCTTAAAGACTAGCCAGTACAAAATGATGTGAGGAATCATCTTTGATGTGGTCAGTACTTACCTGGATTACATACAGAGCATTCAGTGTGAAATAACAAAATTTTACTCAATGAAATTACTTCAAATAAACAAAAATAGGTTGAATAATCTTGTGCAACGATGTAAATCAGAAATATTATGTATCGTCACTGTCCAAAGAAAAACACGTATCTCCAAAATGACAGCTTTACAGGAGAGGCCAAAAACCCAATCTAACTTTCATGTAAGTCAACAGAACCAGCCTTCTGAAAAAGTCTTCATACAGAGTAAACAGCAGCGGCTGTACTTTTATGATGCATAAAAGTAAAAATCAACAAAAATGGAGATTTTTTCATAGATTTTATTTCTAATTCCTGTTTACCTGCATAGAAAACTAGGCAATCGCCTTTCATGCTCCTGGAAAACTCTGACAGGAGTTTTCATGGAAGGAAGGGCTGCACGATATACTGTTTCAGCATAGTCACTGCAATGTGGGCATGTGCAATCATCACATCAGTGGGCGTACGGTGTAAACAGTGCAACAGTGTAAGACAAATGAAATGTAATGTCATGCTGCAACTTTTATTCTGCTGAATACAAAAGGAAAACATTCCTGGACTCTGATTTAAGGCTGCTCAGACACACAGAGTAGAGACAGCGCCCACCTGCTTTTGTGTTTGGCGCACCATTATAGAGCATTACAGTTCCAGAACAGATGTTCACATTAGTTAGAAAGTCATTTTTCAGCTTTTTATTATTATTATTATTTTTATCTCAATCATTTTACATTGATTAATGTTTTTTAACTATTGCAGTCATCTGGTGAAAATCCGAAATATTCTTCAGGTATATATACACAACACTGACAGTGTGCAGTTTTCTCTAATATCGTGCAGACATAAAGAAAAGCACCAATTTCTAACGGGACCTGGTGGATTCTGACATTTGTAACTGCATCTGGAGCATTGGCAATGCCAAAGATGAAGACGAGTGTTAGAATATTCTATTTATACTGCAGAAAATTTTATTTAACACGCATTCATGCAAGATTCTGCTCTTCTTCAGCAATTAACTGAACCTAGATTCATCAATCCATTTGCAGTTTCGTGTTGAACTGCAGGAGGGGAGAACGTTCTACATCCATGACCTTTACTAAACCGCACTTTCTAATAGTCACATTAAACAATATATTAACTGACAATAACAACAAGATACTCTTTTTACCCTGTAAGTGCTGATATTTCTACCATAATTAAATAATAATTAATGGTTGGTATAGTCAGGGACAACAAATTTGGCTCAACACGTGCGGAGCTAAAAGTCAAATGAGTTTCATTAAATAGACTGACAGTTAAGCACAACAGCAAAATCCAGGCAAACATAACCAAGGAGCAAAGAGGGGTCAGGACAGGGAGACAGGCGGGGCTGAAAACCAGGAAATCAGATAGATTAGCGAACTATTTTAAAGGGGTGATCCAAAAGAGTAAACTGATAAGCAGAAGTAGAGTCGAAGACCAGAGAGGCAAACAAACTAGCAACCAGAACAAGGGGAGATCAAAAGAGAGTCAAAACCAGAGATAGCAACAAGAAAGGCAACAGAGAAACAGACGGTAATGCAAACTGGGTTTGGCAAAACTTTACGACGCGTGTGTGTGAGTTTGTGTGGGGTGTAATAGGAGGACTGGGGACATTTGAGGGTGACGTCATCAGGTAGTGAACTCTGGGAAATGGACTCACAAGTAAAACAAACTCAGCTTGGCTAAGCAGTTATATCACTGACTGACGGAAGTGCACCACTGCTAGCAGGCTATGCTTGCTAAAGGCTAAATCATGGCTCGAGGCTATGCAAGCTGGACTAACACTAGCTCAGACTGTAACAG